>OZ037749.1:8751269-9351269 GCA_964035475.1 Salix caprea | reverse complement strand
TACAATGCTTTCCCGCTATAATGTTTTTTTTTTGTTTTTTTCCTTGAACATTTTTTTATTTTGTTTCATATAACCAGTGTGTCCGGGCCAGCTTAAACGCACCACGACTAATCCCCGGATCCAATTATTTTTTTGATAACCGGGGTGTCTAGGCTAGCTTACGCGTACCACGACTAATCCCTGGATCCAATTATTTTTTGATAACCGGGGTGTCTTGGCCAGCTTACGTGCACCACGACTAATCCCCGGATCCACTTTATTTTGTTGATAACCGGGGTGTTCGGGCCAGCTTTCATCTCCTCACAAAACACTGTGGCTTGTTACAATGTTTTCCCACTTATATATTTTTTTTTTTAAATTGCATAATACTTCTTGTAAGCATAATTCTATCAAGTGAAAAGACATTCATTACAAACTAGTGGGGGATTGTTGGTGTTGTTTGTAAGTGAATAAAAAAGAAAAAAATAACACTTGACACTTGGGAAGTTGAAACTTGAAATTTGATGGATATGACTATTGGAATAAAGCTAAATATTGAACAATCATATTATTTCATTAAAGTGACTATTCATTGAACAATCATATTGTTTCATTAAAATATTATAAGTCTGCCAAGTCTGCCTATATATATATTCTTAAAATATAAAACAGAAAGACATGAAAAACATATTTTCTTCCTTTTGTCTTCTCTTCTTATTCTTTTAAGAGATTTATAAGGCGTAGTTGTATCCTATAGGTGTTCTCTTTGTGTTGAAAAATAAACACCTTAAAAAACAATATTCTTTTCACACCTCTAAGCCATTGTTCATATTCTCTAATTTGTTTCCATATCCAAATATCTCGAACAAATACAGTTTGGTATGTTTAAGTGTGTGTTTTTGTTTTCAAAAATGGTAGAAATAAAGTGATTGTGGTTGTGGTGTTGTTGGACTGTTGTAGAGGCTATTTTGGTTAAGAGAAGGTTGTTGGTTGGCGGTGTATGACTAGGAATGAACATGTTAAAAACTTAACGTATCAATAGTAAATTTTATAGTTTTTAATATTTTGGAAAAGATGTTAAAAATACAAAAGAAACAATGTAAATACTTATATTTTTTGGATTTGTTTTGCTATTTTTCTTTAAAAATATAATTAGGGCTTGAAAACTAATTCAAGTTATGTAGAACCTTTCTCCTTCGTCCCCTATTTATACTAGTTTTATGGAACCAAAACTAATGCAAAATTAATTCTAGGAATTGGTTCTCACTGCTTTGTCTTAATTACATGTCATAAAAAAGAATAAAAACCTATTAAAAAACTATACATTTTGTATTTGAAAATAAATTGGTTAGAAGAAAGAAGAATGCTTAGACTCTTTTGCCCTGTTTGTCATTACGTTTCAAATACGTTTTTGAAAAAAAATGAAAATTTTTATTTTTTACTTTAAATTTTAAAAAAATTGGTGTGTTTAAATCATTTTCTTGTGCTGATGTCAAAAATAAATTTTTAAAAAATAAAACAAAAATCATTTTGATCTATTTTTAGACAGAAAATATTTTCATAAACAATCTCAACCACACTCTCAAACACTCACTTCATTGATAACCTTTAATATGTGAATGGGCTAGTAATTAAGAAATAACATTTTATTTTCCATGAAATAAAAATTATATAATAAACTTAAATGTAAATCCAAAGTAGGCCAGCAAAAAACAAACGCAATTCCTGAGACATAAGGACCGGACTCGAGCTCGAGATGAGCTGATTACAACTTTACTTAGATTTATTTATAACCTTGAACCTATAACCAAATAAACTATAAAATAATATTTAAATACTAAACCCAAATTAAATTAAATTAAAAAGAAAACAATGAAGTGAGAGCACTACTTTTGAGCATCATATACAGTAATACTCCTATGATTATGATCTGTTGCTGCTGCTGCTGCTGCTGCTGATGATGAAGGTCGGGTTTTATGCCTAATAAAGCGGTAGCAAATGAAAGCAGAAGAAACTAGCAAACCCAAACCCGCTACCCCACACACCAAACTTGCCACCAACAGCAGGTGCTTCACATGATCACCACCACCGCCTTTACCGCCACCGCCAGCAGCTCTCCACCACGACGTGTCGTTTGAGTTTGCTTTGGGCAATGCAGCACCAGATGAAGGCGGCATCGTGTTTCTCGTCGCTGAATTAGATGCTCCAAAGAAGTGTTTCATGTGAGGAGGAAGCTTCGCCCCTGTTGGCGGCAGGCTCTGGTACTCCAGCCCATGATCGGACGGCCGTAATTCCCTGGCTTTCGACTGTTGCATGATGGTGATCAACAGGATGATCGACAGCTGCATGTAGAAAGCCGTTGCTGTGGTGATTTCTCGTAAAAAAGTCATTTTCAACTGTTCAGGCTCTCCTTGTTTGTCTCTCGCTATCTCAAAAACATAGGAACCGAGCAAGGATCATCTTCTTTCTAGTGTTTCTTTATATCTCGGTTAGGACCTTGTATTTTTTTCTTTTTCGTTCTAGTAAAAAATAATTATCTACTTGACTCGTACAAAAAATAACAAGAAAAAACCTTTCCATTCAAGTCCTCACTTGATTTAGATTTGATAAATAAAAAAATTATCTCGATAAATAACGATGAAGCAACATGATTCCTAGGTTTATTCGTTCATAAGTAAAGTAAAAACGAAGAAAAGCGTACGTGAATTATATGTTGTCGAGGACCAGCTTCACAAAAAGTCATCGTTGCTTACTTTATTTTTTCTTTTTTTCTTTTTTATTAATGAGGTTGTTCCAATCAGTTTGTGTGCACCTTAATTAATTTTACAGGTCCTAAATGTAACGAACATACAAGTCTTCAGTGATTGCTATATTAACAATCATAAGACTCGAACCTGAAATCACAAGAAAAACAAACCACTTAATTTCATAACGATTATATAAACCTTCATTGATCATTATATTAACAATTATAAGACTTGAACCTGAAATCACAAGGAAAACAAACCACTTAATTTCAAATTTTAATTTTAATCACTAGATCATGTACTGTATATGGTTTTCTTCATATAATTGACAGAAAGCATGCTGAATTAAGGAGTGACATAAAGCATTACAGCAAAACGAGGCAACACAACCACTCGACACAGTTTTTCACACCACTCTGCAGGGTGAAAAACAAGATTCAAACTGGAACTCCTTTTTTACCCATAAATAAAGGATTAAATCTTTTTTTTATTTTTGTATTTATTTACAAGCCTTTCCTCTTTATGCTGAAGTTATGGGGGTTTCAATTGAATATCATGGCATCGATGACGGGATTCGTCCTGTTCTAGGTGGCCTGTCTTTGTTGTCATCATCTCTTTCTTTCACTCCACCAAATGATCTCTAAGCTCCCTCCGAAACAAATGTGGGAGTTGTTCTTTCGGTCTAATTTTGAAAAATTAATCTCGTGGGTACTGTCAAAAACTTCACTCATTGATAATTAGACTCAAATATATATGTTACTTGTAATACAAGACTAAATTATTTTCTACTTCGGTAGGCTCGACATAGTTTCTACTCGTGAAATAGTGTCTGAGATTGCATGAAGAAATCAAATTTAAATCATGTCATGCTACAATTCCTGGCAGAAACTTCTCATATTTAGGTTTTGAATGGAAGAACTTGTTAAGGCACTTCGAATATTTAACATTTTTCTTTTGGAAACTTCTGGATTTAATTTAATTAACAAGTTTTAGAATTCATTATGTAATCTTCTTATCGGATATGAATAGTCTGTTTAGGACTAGATTTAGGTATTTACATTAAACTCTAATACTATACCAGTTTAAATAAGTCAACTAGCAACTAGAAAAGATGGTTAACCCCATGCATGCAATTTTATTTTTCTTCAATTAATCATTTTTACAGTTATTTCCTTTATTTCTAAATTTATTTATAATTTTTTCTTTTAATTGCTATTCTTCTTCACTTGTTCTTCTTCTTGTTTAGTTATGCTGCTTGGGATAAATATAGTTTGAAATCCTGAAACACCTAATTTATGTTTGGTTTGTGAGGTTGCTACCTATCTCCTTTCATGATTTAATTCATTATGATCAAAGGTTAGTCAACGATCCATCAAATGATTATCTGTCAAATCATTAGATTGGCATGTCTATTGTAATAAGAATAAGTTATGTCCAATTAACCAACAATTATGTCATAAATAAGGAATACAAGTAAACTTGTCATTGTAGCACCTAATGAATAATCAAAACAAACAACAAATAGAGTCCAACTTAATGGTTGAGAAGAATATGATACTCAATCATTATCACAAGTCCAAGTCCATGTGGAATAACTAGTGTTAGATGTGTCACAAGATGACTTTTATCATTTAACTCGTCTATACAATAACTATATATAAACAAAACCCTAGTTTCCTCATATAGTCTCTCACATTCTCACCATTTTTACAACAATATCACAACCAACCACAAACGGGTATATTGATGCATTTACCCCTCAAACACAACCATATATGTATTATTTTCATGGGTTAGACAATATTATTAGGTGGTCATAACTAGTAATCACCATAGGTCCACATGATAAAATTAGTATTAGATGTGTCATTAGATTTTCCATCGCCTAACTATTCTTTATAATAATTATATATGGATAAAGCCCTAATATCCTTTTTCATTCTCTCATGTTCTTTCCATTCCTAACAATGATCTCACATCTAACCATAAATGGATATAGTGGTGCATTTATGCCTCAAACACAACTCTATATGTGTCCCTTCTATAGGTTAGACGATGTTATTAGATGGTCATAAGTAGTTGTGATGAGATGACACCTCATTATTTAACTTATCTCTATAATAATTATATCATGATAAAACTCCAATGACCTTTTATAGTCCCTCATGTTCTTATCATTCTAAAAATTGATGTCATAACCAATCACAAATGAGCATATTAATGCATTTATGCCTAAAACACAACCTTATATGTATCCCTTTTATGGGTTAGACAATGTTATCTAATAGTTATAATTAGTCATTATCCTAGGTTCATGTTGTCATGTCGTAGTCGCACAAATTAATTATCATAGCTTAAAACACAACACATAAGATAATAAGGAGCAAGCAAGGGATCAATCCTACAAGGAAGGTTCAAGTCCGGATTTTATGCTATATGATATGCAATTTGGGGGGGGGGGGGGGGGGGGTAGGCTAAACCAAAAGAAAACAAAAAACTATCTAGAAAAAATTAAATAAAATTAGAATTTATCAAGAAAATATAACTTGAATGTTCTTCCTAAGATAACATAACTTTCTTTTCATATTTTCCCCTTGTAAATTTTGATTTTTTTTATATTTTTGAAAACAAAAAAAGCCACATCAACATCAAATTAAAAAAACAAAAAGTGTTCACATCCGAACACTTATAAAAAGACATTGTAAGTGATGCAAAGACCATTTTTTTTAGGATTTTCTTTTTGTTTTTTAGCTATTTTTTTTAAATAAATACTTTAGAATACAATCAAATTTTGGGTAACAACATTTGTCTTCATTTAATTGCACCAAAAACTTATTGTCTTCATTCAATACTTACATATTGTAATGGGTGCTAATGAACTGTTAATTGACATTTATGATGAAATTTTTTAGTATTTGGTGTGTAATTCTGTGTCCGGTTGTTAAATATCAAGAAATCGACATATCATTTAAATTGAAAATATATCTAAAATGCTTCCTAATTTCAGCCCAAGCTCTGGTGAGAAGCTTATATATATCTTTATGAATCTATAAAATCTCAATTAATTACCAACCATGCCAAATTCAAATTTAAAAATAACAGTGAAATGTATAGTAGTAGAAGAGTTTTGATGAAGGATAATAGTCTAAATACTTGGCTATAAAATTGCATTACAAATTTAAAGACATAGATTGTTCCAAAACATTATATGTAACCATATCCTTGAAATAAACTATGTTTTTATGTTCTTGCTCATTTTACAAAGTATGTTGTAATAGGAAAAAAAAATATTGAAATATGTTGACAATGAAGTTTTTTTGATAAGTTGCCAAAGAAATAATTGTGTTCCTAATGAAACACTCTTTTAATTCCAACCACTTGATAAACATGAACCTATATGGACATGTTATGTTCCTATCCATTTAATTCTTTACTAAATAGTTCAATTGCATAATTCAATGGTTAATTTCTGATGTTAGTTGATTACAGTGTATTCTATGCTTTTTCTAGTTTGATCATATCTCCTTTTAATTGAAAACCTGTTTCATCTTTGTTGTCTACCAATAATATTCTATTTATTCCTTAATTTCCTATAAACAATCATTTCCAAGGCAACTTTAACATAATGTGATCTATTTTCTTAAAAAAGAAAGAAACATAATGCATCTTTGTTGTATATGTATTGCCTAGGAGTCGACCAACACAACGCATCTGGTGAAACGTCAGATGAATATTTTTCACCACATAAAGCCGCCACACGAGCTGTCTAAAGGGTGTGAACATAAGAAAACAGTCGACGCGTTAGGAAGACATGCCAGCAAATTACTGTAGAAAAAAAATAAAAAAATCTAAAATTACCTAAACACTGCTACAGACAAAGCTTGGATTTTGTCTTTTCTTATGGCACATTAATAGTTATTTATTGTTTTATAAAAACTTGAAAAATCATAGACATCCCCATAGGCAATTCTAAGTTTTTGTCTTATCAAAGACTAAGATGGTTATTTATTGTTCATAAAAATTGAAAAAAAATAAAAAAAAAATCCCTTAGGTAGTGAGTAGTTTGATGTCTACCGTCAGGGGTAAAACCGTAGTTTTATTATGTAAAAAACACGAAAAAGACTCAAATCCCCCTAAACAAATCTGATAATGTCAATCGGTCCCATGAAAAAATCTAAAATGCCCCTGAAACAAACTGTAGTTTATATATATGTGCTCTTAGCTATAGTTTTTAATTTTGATTATTTTCTCTTTTGTTGAAGTAGTATTTTTTTGAAAAAAATAGTTCTTAAATTTTAGTTTGTGTTTATGTTCATTTGAAAATTGATAACAAAATTTCTCTTTGTTCTTTCTTTTAGTTTTTTTATTAGTTTTTTTTCAAGTCAAATGTGTTTTTTCCAACTAATAATTTTTATTTTTGTCTTACCATTTATTTTATTTTTTTATTTGCTCTTTTGTTAAAGTTTTTAGGCTTTTTTTATTCTTTGATTTAATTTTGTTTTTTCCATTATTAACAAAATAATAATAATAATAATAATAATAATAATAATAATAATAATAATTTTTTTTTTCTTGCTTCCTCTTTTGTTAATGTTTTTGAGTTTTTTTTTCTCGGGGTAATTTAATAATTTTATTGTTTTAGCAGTAATAGTAATGATAATTTTAGGTGTTAAAGCTTCGATGTTATTGTTGTTATAATAGGTTTATTAATGCGTTTCATTATATCAAACCTTGCATGTATAAATGTTATATTTTATTTTTGAACTAGCAAAATTTATTATTTGTTTCAATCCTGAAAGTTGTAAAAATCTAACTATTTTTCTTCTATTTCTGCTATAAGTTTATGCGAATTCTACTCTCTTCTAGCTTTGCCCATAGTTACACTTATCACATCATTTTTCTACAGACGAAACACAATCCAATCAGAGCTGTTGTTTTGCCTTTTGCTTCCCCAGAAACGCTTTTGTTTCCTTTGGTTTACATGGCATGCTAATTTTAAATATTTTTAATTAATTATGGAGGAAATGTTTCATGGCTTTCCCACTTGTGCTCACTTGAATTGGATATTGCAGCAAGTTTCCTCTCATTTCTCTACCCTCCTCGGAAACACATGCTTTCGAGTTGTGCCAGCCTTGCATGAAACACAAATCATCTATAAAGTTCTTAGGCTTAGGCTTCTTTTTAATGAGTGGAGTAAGTTCTTTCACAAAACATCAATCGAAAACCAATATTATCTTTGGGTTCTTTAAACAAAGCATGATAAAAAATAAGTAATCATCTTTCCTTTGCTTTGATTGACATTTTGAAATCTCATCCTGAAATCTCATTTGATTTCTTTCTTCTAACCATGTGGAGATTATGACATCCATAAATAAAGGGATATAGTATTGTAATAATAATTTAAGAGGTCGATTACAGTTAATATATGGGGGATAATCATTTTTTTTTATCAAGTCTAACAAAAACAAAAACAAAAACAAAACAAAAAACCCGAAATACTCAACCCAAGTGAAACCAAGTAGTGTTTTTATCTTATCTGTTTTGTCTTTTATCAAACGAAGTAAGAAAGTTATGTCAAGTGCCTGGTGATTCAGTATGAAATTTCTATCCCTCGTCCTTCATCATAACTTCAGAGAAGTACAATTCTCAAAGTGAGCTTGAAAAGAAATGGTCCATCCATTCAATATAAATAAAATGCTCACAACCAGAGATAATCAAACGAACAAATAAATAAAATATACACACCCTCTCCCCCTCCCTTTACGTATGAGAAGACCACATTTTATGTGGAGAAAAAAACCATAAAAACCAGAGTGTATTAGACCTCGAATACAGATGCCTTGAATTCAGGTATCATCGACTTGCGAGTGGAAAACAAAGCTTGGGAATGTAGTGGTGATGTCCCTGCACAAGGAAATAAAGAAACTGAGTCATAGCTTGCCACTAGCATCATGTTCAACATGGGAATATTTGCTAACCAGTTCCATGTTCTCTCACCCATCAATGGTTTGAAATGTCAAAAAACATTCTTTGGTTGACATGAAAATCCCATAACATTACAGTAGCACCTAGTGAGAAAGAGAAGTGAGCATGTGTATTTTGAACTCACTTGAGGTATTGAAGTGTCATATTCTTCAGAAGGGATGGATGGCGTAAAACAAGGCTTCTCCACTCTTCCTTGTCAATCTTCCCGTCATGTTTTGTATCAGCTTCCTCAAAGGTCTGAAACAAGACTTCCAAACTTCAGAATCTGAAAATTTTCCAACACTTGCAAGAAAGTACAATGGCGTGGAAAACTTTCAAGAACCCATTTATTCAAGAAAGAAAAAATTTGATTAATACGAGGGAGCACCTTGTCAATTATACTTTCTATAACATCATCTGAAAGGTTCATACCAGATTCAGCAAGAGTAGCTACTACCATTTGCTTCACCTATGCATCAACAAATTGATAAAAGTCTAAACGCACCAATCAAATAAATAAACAAAATTGAAAGGAGTTCAAGAATCAAATAACCCAAAGGTAACCCTTAGACAATGAAATGTACCTCCTGTCTTTCAATAAAACCTTGCTGCTTTAGATCGTAAAGTTGGAAAGAAACTGCAATGGCACATAACAAGATAACTTAAATAGAGCACCAGGTATGAACGCCTGGAAAATTAAGAGCACCATTTCAAAATCCATCATCCTAGTTACATGCTAAGACACCAAATCTTTAAGCACAAAAGGTATGCGAGTTAGTGCATGTCTGAGGTATGCTCAAAATAACTTTGACCATACACAAGGGGCAAAAGAAAAGAAGGCTTAAGATGAGAAAATTATCAATCTCTGACATACACTCAATCTTATCCTCAATTGGGGCATTTGGATGAAAAACAGAGAGGGCACGGGCAAACTCTTCAAAACCTAGTATCCCATTGTGTTTTGTATCAAACAAGTCAAACACCTGTAATCAATAAGAAACATAAGACAGTAGCAAACGAAAGATAATTAACAAATGGGCCAAATATCTCAAGAAATAGAACATTCTTAGGATACAATTGGAAGTAGATTTTGGAAATGACAGGAGAAAAGTACCCTATCAGCAAACAAGCTCTCCTTTTTGTTTGTCTTGAACAACGCCAATTGAAACTCCTCCTATATCAGAAAATTAGAGAAAAATTCATGGAGGCATTTTGGAATAATTATAAGGAAGTAGCATTTACATGAAGAAAATGGAACGTGGCATTGTTAGAGGAACCACTGGATTCATATGAAGACAAAAACACAAAGCCAGCTATGCCTAAAATGAATTTTGAATGGCCAGCTAGAAGAATAAACAAACCTTATTGATCAGCCCATCATCAATCACGGCACTGCTGATCTTCTTAAAGAGCTCATATAATGCCTCTATTTCACTTACACTGACTGCATCCAAGGTTAGCAAAAACACAATTGTCAATTGAATTATCAGTAAGGTTAAAGATATTATATTCATCATACATAAAACAAGACTGATGTATGACAATCCTTTTTTATTGTCACATAAAAACACTATTACAATGAGCGAACATCTTCACAGCAGAAATGAAACCAATAACAAAAGGTATTTACAACATTCATCATCAGATAACTTTTCTGGCAAGACTTTCATAATCCAAAACAAAAGGTCAAAGCTGAAGAAGAAATAAACAGTGCTAAACCACTTACTAAGACATATTGCATAAAATCTAAGTGTTTTCTGTTTACTAATGATACTAAGAATAAGAAGCAGACAGAACCCATTAGCTGAATCAAAGAAGAAATTAACAAAGTTATCATAAAAATTTGGCTGGTACGTACAGACCGTCTCCCTCGCAAGAAGCTCAGGATCTTCAAGGCCTCTTGAGTTTTTGTATAGATCAATATCAAAACACCGCAGGACGGAGGTTACAAATCTTTCTACACACTGCAACATGATATATCATATGCTTCAAGACACTCCATACCTGTGACACAGAATTGAATAAGATACTCTTCGCATAACTTTTATGTGAAGGTAGAACAGATATCAAGGCAATCAATAGATAACCTTTTCACCATTTCCTGCTTCTGCTAGCCAATCCCACAATTAATTTCAGCAAAAGAAAACCTTGGGCTCTCAAGAGGATACCTGTTTTTAGAAATAAGATTAAAATATTGGTCTCTTCCTGATTTTAACAAAGAAACATTCAATCAAGAAGATGAACTGTAGTAAATGAAACGCGATAAATCATAATGCCTCCAATGTAGTAATGAAAAAATGACCATGACATGGGACAGTAGGTTAAGAAAAAGAGAAAAGAAATGCAATCAAAATTAGAAAAGGGAAAATCTTTAAATCTCTGTGGTACAGGTGCATGTAAGCAGCTTATTACATATATTAAGCTATATACATTATGTTATACAACAATGTATCATAAAACATAAAGCTTTGTTTACATTATCCCATTTTTTAGAGGAAAAAAAAACCACCACCCCAGGACTTGTGCTTATGAACCAAGTAAAAGTAACTGTATGCCCAAGGCATAGAAAGGTGGAGGAAAAGATAGCAAAAGAAAATGCTTTCCAAGCCAGAACTTTAGATCTACCACACTTGCCACATAATAAATCCCAAAGATTGTCAAATTGTCCAGCTAAATAACCATGGCCAACTCTCCAGTGGCCACATGTTGCATAACAAGTGTCCAAACCAAATAGAAAATAGAGAGGCACCAACCAAGCAGCCTTGTCAACAAGAAAATCAGAATGCCTTTTCTGGTTGAGGTTGAAAAGGGGTGTAAGAAAAGTAGTTGAGCGTTCTGCCACAATAAGGTCTCATGTGGTGGTGCACCACTGAAACGAAAATAGGCAACTTTAGATTCTTGGTTAGGTGATGGCCAGCCTTGCATTATGTTTTACTCACAAGGCAGCATATGACCTACACCAAGGAGCATCAAGAAACGATAAAAGAAGTTGTTTCCTCCTTGTCTAAAAGAAACAGTGAATGGTCATATCAATACACAAATGCATAACTCCCCCAGAATTTCAATTGCGCTTATATTCATCACTGTAGGAATTGGGTTCTTCTATCTGTAGGCGGGGAAATGGAATTCTTTTAGTAGACTCATTTTAGAGTGTCATAGCCCAAGACACAGTCCTAAGGGGGGCAAAAAAGATCAAGGCTATTGGGTACAACTCAGAAAGTAGATTCTATTGTTTAGATCAAGTCTGAGGACATACAACTTAATCCATTCGAAGACCACCTAGTTATCCCATGAACTGAAGCAAAGTGGTTTTCATAAGTAGAATGTTATCTAGCAATGCTCCAAGGCCCCAAACGCAAGCAGACATCAACATGTTGCGTGTTAGCACAATTCAAGTGGTAACAAAATGCGACACCACAATTTCAAGTGTATCTCCAACAGTTACCACTCTTAGGTTTTCCCAGTTCTGTTTTTGGATTGTTATTTTCTCGAATCACAGAGAAATTTCAGCTCTGCATTGAATTGGATAAGCTGCCTCCTTATTGTCAATAATTAAATATCATGCATAACAGTTTTTTTTAGAGAAAAAAACCTTACAAGAATGTGAATTAAGAATGTGAATTATTTCACATTTTATTCATCATTCTATCCAATCTTAACAATAAAACAGGCGCCTTCATCATCCAGCAGTTGCAGCCACATGATATGGGTCATTAGTATGCTACTCTATGCGCATCTAAATCATACCCATTAAATTTGACATGATTCCCGTCACTAAATAAAGAAACATAGAATTCAAATGCCCTCAGGATTCAGTGAAAGCAATTCGAGAAAAAAAAGAGCAAGATTTTGATGTCTCTGTGCTTCCATGAAATCCCAAAACCAAACCAACACTCAAAAAACATCGATCCTCGTGTCTCCAAAACAAAGCTCACAAAAATCATTAAAATTTCAAATAACAGCATGACAGATCTGATAAACACTTCAGATTTTCAAAATGGAATCATAATAACATCAAATACAAAACAAAAGTAGCTCAACGATCCGTTGGACGCCGAGAAACCGCAAGAAAAATAGCTGGTAAGATACCATAGGGGCTCAGCAAGTTTCATCACAAAAACAAAAAAAAAATGTCTCACCTTGTAGAGAATCTTTTTAACTCGGAAAATCTGTGCAACTGCTTCGTATAGGAATTTGATTCAAGAATGAAAACTTGGAATTGGAATATGAGAGATAAATTTAGACAGAAGAAAAATGTATATGTACAGGGAAAGAGAAATTTGAAATTGAATTCAATTATTAGAAGCAACTTGTTGGCGTACAACACATCTGCATAGAGCACAATGATTGCGATGGAATTTTCATTTTGCTTGGCAGCAAGCATATGCTGAGTCTGTCAATTGTGGATATTGAAATTGATTTTTATTAAATATCTGTTTGACAGCATTTGAAGCAATAAATAATTATTAATTCTTTATTTGAGTTTATAATGATTATTATTCCTTTTCACCTAACTTAGCATGTTACTTTTTTAATTATTAAAATCATTATAATCATTATAAAAAAAAGAAGCATTCTTAATATATATATATATATATTAGTCACTTATCTTCGCCTTGTCGCGGCTAAATACATGTTTCTTTCAATACAAAAAAAAAGTTTATTGTGTAAGATTTTTTTATTATAATATAGATTTAGGCAAATTAATAAATCTGTGCAAAAATTTTGTAAGTGCAAGTTTCTTATAAAATATATAAATTTTAGATTGATATAAATTTATCTGTTTAGTAAGTTTCAATGAAATCATCAGTATAAAATTATCATCATCATCATTAAGAAAAAAATTGGATACTTGAATTATCGAATTTACTATATTAGGATTAGTTCATTTTATAATTCAATTTAATTAAACTCAACAAAAAAAATATAAATTATAAAAACATCTTCAGTAATCAAATAACAAAAATAAGTAGTTAATTTTCTATCTATAAAAAGAAGAAAAAAAAACATAATTGAAAATTCATCCCTACGTTACCGTCATTATCATGACTGTAACAATTAAAATTATTATCAACATTATTTCCCAAATAATTAAAATCATTAAATTACCCCAAAAAAATTAAAATATATTTACAAAAAATCAATAAAAAAATAATCACTAAAATTATCATTATTATTGCTCAAACAATAAAATCATATAATCAGAAGAACTTAAAAATAAAATAAAAACACAAAAAAAAAAGGAAAAAGAGGAAAATATTAATTTTAAAATGATCACAAACATAAATTAAAATTTTATTATTGAACTGAATAAAAATAAAACTACAAAAATTAAAAACAAAAACTAAAATCATAGATGCATAAATACGAGTAAAAAATAAATATTGTCCAAGAAGGATTGAAAAAAACAAAGGAATTAATACAAAATAAAACATTCAAAAATAAGAGCTGAAATTAAAAGAAATTATATATTTAATTCCAATCGAAGGAAAAAATTGAAACAAATAAAAACTTTGGGGCCGAAATAAATAAAGGCATTTTAAATAAAACTTGTTGTATAATTTTGTTGAAAAATTAAAGAACAAGGACCAAAATAAAAAGTAGCATGTATGACCAATTTCAATTGGAGGAAAAAATTAAAACAAATTAAAACGTGCATACCAAAAAAAAATAAAGGAACAGAAAACAAACCAAAAATCAAAAGAATAAGGACTGAAATGAAAACCAACATATATAATTAGTTTCAATTGAAGGACACAATTGAAAATAATCAAAATTTCTGAAGAAATTAGGAATAAAATTGAAATAAAAAGAACATGGACTAAAATAAAATAATCATAAACATGAAGGGCTTACATATTTTCTGGTGGTAGGAGATAGAAAAGGGAGAAAAAACTAAAAATCATCCACCGGCAATTGACCGACCACCTTAACAAACACGCGCCGAACTGGGAGGAAGAGAACATGGCAGCGCACCAAGTGACATGGCTACTGGACAGTTTCCATGGCCAAACAACTCTACGTGTGTCGCCTGAAAGGCGCGGGCGCATGAAACATTATAGGCGCGTCGTAAAAATCTAAAAAAATGGAAAATTGCCTATACACCCCTGGACCCAGTGATAACCATGAAAACTGAGAATGAAGTATCACAATGCCCCCAACTCAAGGCCTTTATTTTTGTCTTTTCTGGGGTATTTGCATAGTTTCACTCACCATGAATATGTGAAAAACCGAAAACACCTCCACTGTTCTATGTCTTTTTGTCAGCTCTCAAGGGTAAAATGGTAGTGTCACTATGCAATTTAAAACGAAAAATATTAGGAAACCCCAAACAGTTTGAAAATATCATACATGTCCCCTGAAAAATATCCAAAATGCCCCCGCTTCCGAAGGTTATATTTTTCAACCCGAGAGGTAAAATAGTTATTTTACTATTGGAATCCACTGTAATCTGTATCTAGATACACAATGAAATAGCCATACCTTTTAGTTGTTTTTTAATGTATGCATGTATGTGTATGTATATGTGTGTGTGTGTGTGTGTATGAAAAAAATCAAAAAGTCTGTTATGCTAAGCCAAGTTATCATTATAGTTACCATCAACAAAAAAAAAGGTGTCGACCTTACCTTAGTCTGCAACAGAAAAGATTTTGCGCTATCATTGCAGAATACTGGTCTGCTATATATATAGCTGAGAAGAGTAATAAAGCAGCGAGAGAAAAAGAAAAGAAGAGGGGGAGTGTTAAAAGAGAAGGGAGAACAACGTAAAGATATGCAAAGCAGAGAAGGTAGACAAGAGAAAACAACGACAACACTTCAGCTTTACTCCTCTCCTCCACCATTGGCAACAACATCATCAAATGTCCTGCATTGTCAGTATTAGCAATGACAACCTTCTTCTTCTCCACTGGCATCAACAGCCACCAGCAGCAGCAACATCCTTCTCTCCACCAATGGCAACAACTTTTTCTTCTCCACCACCTGTTACAGCAACGACAACCTCTTCTTCTCCATGCGTTAGCAGCAGCAGCGGTTCCTTCTCTTCACCACCGGCAGCAACAACATCTTCCTCTCCACCGTCAATCACAACAACAGTCAGCAGATTCAACATCCTCTTTATTGTGATGTCGGGGTCACATAAATTAATTACTATAGTTTAAAATACACAAAATAGTATAGAGTAAGCAAATGGTCGATCCCACAAAAAAGGTTTAGTTTGGATTTTCATGTTATATGCTATGCAATTAAAGAGGGTGGTTGGTGATTATCTAGATTAAGACAGAATTAAACAATCAAACAAAAATGAATAAAACTGAAATTTATAAAGAAAACGAACCTTGATCGCAAGTAAACACTTACCTATGGAAATCAGAATCGATCCTTAAAACAAAACTTCAATTTATATTTTCTGAATTTCTTATATTTTCTTAATGTTGGTTATTTAATAGATCTGTCTTATAACTAACTTTAACTAACAAACAATCACAATGTGCTCACTAATGATTTAGTTCAATGACAACCTCAAAAACTTGATAAATTGATTCATTTATACAATAGAACTATTCACAATTCATGTTATTTTGTTCGAATGTTTTCCCTAAAATTAATAACATTGATCCATCAAAAACATTGTAAACGAAGCTCTTCTAGAACCATAAAATGCAGCAAATTGCACGATTTAGGACACTACTAGATAAAATACAAATACTTGCAGATACTAACCTCAAAACGTAATAATTTGGCTCCATTGTTTATTGATTGGTTCGTCATAGTTAGAAGAAACTTTTTTATATAACTTTTTCCTTGAACGCCTAAACTTATTCATATAGAATACCATAAAAGTCTTGATAATGTTAAATAAGACAAAATCCAGAGCAAAAAAAACCCCATCTTTTTTTTAGAAAATGATCAGAATATTGAGTTGTCATAGTTAGAGTTAGTTACAAGACTGTTAATAAAGGTTTGTAGTTACTGTGATTAGTTACAAGACTGTTAGCATGAAGATATCAATTAGCATGAAGATAGGTAGTTGTTAATCAATTTTTTGTTACTACGTCTTGTTCATCTTGTATAGAGTCATGCTTTGACAATCAATAAAGTGAAGAGTTTCAACATGGTATCAGAGCTCTTATAAAAAAAACAAAATTGAGGGTTTCAAGAAACTACAGTCTCAAGAAGCAATGAAAAGAATAATTGCAAAGAAAGAAGACTCAGAAAATAATGGCAACAGGCTTTGTGCAGCCAACAATTCCACAATTCAATGGCCATTATGACCATTGGGCTATGCTCATTAAAAACTTCCTAAGATCAAAAGAATATTGGAGCTTGAATGGGACTTTTATAATGATGGAAGGAGTAGAGCCAATTGAGGGACAACGAAAGATAAAGAAGAGAAACTGAAAGATTAGAAGGTCAAAAACTATTTATTTCAAGCCATAGATAGGACTATTATTGAGACTATACTCAATAAGAAGACTGCGAAGACTATTTGAGGTTCAATGAAATTGAAATATTAAGGCTCCATTAAGGTGAAACATGCTCAATTATAGGCTCTAAGAAAGGAGTTTGAGCTTCTTGGCATGAAAGAGGGTGAAACAATGGATGAGTATTTTGTCGGGAGCTTAATCATTGATAATAAAATAAAAGTACATGGAGAAAGAACGGAACAGACTATAATTGTTAAGAAAATCTTGAGATCAATGACTCCCAACTTCAATTATATTCTCTGTTCCATAGAAGAATTCAATGATCTCTCCGTCATGACCATAAATGAACTTCAAAGTAGCTTATTGGTTCATGAACAAAGGATGCAAGGATAGAAAGAAGAGGAACATGCTCTAAACATCATCAATTCAAAGAAAATTGGAGGACTATACGAGCACATAATTGAAAAAAAAAAAAGAATTCATGGAAGTTTCAGGGGTCAAGGTCGAGGCAAGAGTAGGCAATCTTACAACAAAGCACTTATTCAATGCTACAATTGCCAGAGACTAGGGCATTTTCAATATGAATGTCCTAGTAAAGAAAAGAGTGTGAATTATGTAGAATTCAATGAGGAAGAAAAGATGCTTCTAATGGCATATAAAGAAATGAATCAGTCAAGAAAAGAGATTGAATTGTTTCTTGACTCGGGTTGCAGAAATCACATGTGTGGTAACAAAGAATGGTTTTTTTATTTTGATGGCAAGTTCAGACAATCTGTGAAGCCTTGGGATAACTCAAGAATGATGGCTATGGGAAAAATGAAATGTTAAGGTCTTTGTAAATGGATTAACTCAGGTAATCACAGAAGTTTATTTCATACCCGAGTTAAGAAATAACCTTTTATACATTGGACAACTTCAAGAAAAGAATCTAGTTGCTCTTATTCAGCATGGCATATGTAAGGTCTATCATCTAAGAAGATGGTTAATTATACAATCACAAATGTCACCAAACATGATGTTTGTTATATTTGCTAATGCCATTACTCCAACCTCAAACTACTTCCAAGTCACATCTAAAGACACCAAACTTTTATGGTACTATAGGTATGGACATCCAAGTCTCATTGGATTGAGAACCTTGTTTTACAAGGAGATGGTCACAGGACTACCAATGCTCAAGGACTCATCAGAAGTGTGTGGTGATTGTATGATTAGGGAACAACATCGAGAAACAATGCCAAGGAAAAGTTGATGAAGAGCAACAAAGAAGCTTTAATTGGTCCACACAGACATCTGTGGACCTATTTTATCATAATCAAATAATGGAAAAAGGTATGTAATCACCTTCCTTGACGATTATAACACGAAGACTTGGGTATATTTCTTGACAAATTTTTTTGAGGCATTATCTATGTTCAAAAACTATAAATTGTTTGTTAAAAGGAGATTGGTGAGATGATTGGTTACTTGAGAACTGATCGAGGGGGAGAGTTCAGTTCAATGAGTTTTGTAGCACAAATGGGATCAATATACAACTTACTACAGCTTATACTCCACAAAAAATAAGATTGACAAGAGAAAGAATCGTACCATAATGAATATAGTGCAGAGCATGCTATCGAAAAAGAAAGTACCAAAAGAGTTCTGGCCAGAAGCAGTCAATTGGTCCATTTGTGTGCTGAATGAGAGTCCTACTCTAACTATCAAAGATGTTACTCATGAAGAGGCATGGAGTGACATAAAGCTCCATGTTGATCATTTTCATGTATTTAAGTGTGTAGCTCATGTTCATGTACTTGACAGTCATAAAAAGAAGCTTGATAATAAGAGCTTTAAATGTGTTCTATTGGGAATTAGTGAGGAATCAAAAGCTTACAGACTTTATGATCCAGTTAGTAAGAAGATAGTAACTAGCAGAGATGTAGTATGTGTTGAGAATGAGAAGTGGAATTAGGGAAGAAGTGTAGATGAGGTGGAACGTGATGTGCTTGAATAGGAGGAAAACAATGAAATTGTTGTTACTAATGAGGAAGGAAAAGGATTAGAAGATGAGTAAATTGATGAAACAGATAATACATTTTCAAAAGAGATGTCTAAGGAAGCACCACTAAGTCCAAATCAAGGGAGAAGTCAAAGGCAACCAACTTGGTTGAAGGATTATGTAACTAGTGAGAGGTTGTTTGATGAAGAGAAAAGGCATAATGTAGTAATGTTCACCTGAGTAGAAGATCCAGTTACTTTTGAGGAAGCATACAAGACGTTGAAATGGAGAGAGGAAATGGATATGGACATCAGAGCGATTGAGAAAAACAAGACATGGGAGCTAATGGAGCAAAAACAATAGGAGTAAAATGGGTGTTTAAGACAAAGTTGAATGAAAAAGGAAATGTGGATAAGTATAAGGCTAGACTTGTGGAAAAGGGATACTCTCAAAAGCAATGGATTGATTATAAAGAAGTATTCTCACTAGTAGATAGGTAGGATACAATCAGAACAATCCTAGCTCTTCCAACTCATAAAAACTGGTGTGTTTTCAAGTTTGATGTAAAGAGAGCATTTTTGCATGGGGAATTAAATGAGGCATTTTTTTGTCGATCAACATCAAGTCTATGAGAGGAAGGGAGAGGAACATAAACATAAGGTTTATAGATTGAGAAAAGCATTGTATGGGCTCAAGCAAGCCCCTCGAGCTTGGTACAACAGGATTGAAACATACTTTGTTAGGAAGAATTTGAAAATGCTTCTGTGAGCATACATTGTTTATAAAGACCAGTGTTAAAGGAAAGATATTGATTGTAAGTCTTTATGTGGACGACCTCATCTTCACAGAGAATGATGAGGAGATGTTCAAGTATTTCAAAGCATCAATGCAGAAGGAGTTTGATATGTCAGATCTTAGTAGAATGAAATATTTTCTAGGCATAAAGGTGGTACAAAACACAAATGCCATCTTTATATGTCAACAAAAGTATGCTCAGGAGATGCTTGAAAGATTTGGCATGGAACAAAATAATTCTGTGAACAATCCAAGTGTTCCAAGATGTAAGTTGTCAAAGAGTGGAAATGGTGTAATGAATGTGATGCTACAGAATACAAGAAATTAGTTGGAAGCCTGTTGTATTTGACAACAACAAGACCTGATCTTATGTATGAAGTGGGATTGATTAGTAAATACATGGAAAAACCTACGGAAATACATTTGCAAACTGCCAAAAGAATACTAAGATACTTGGGAGGCACTATAGATCTTGGGATTGGTTATAGAAAAGGAGGTAAATGAAGCTTAATAGCATTTACAGATAGTGACTATGTAGGGGATGTTGATGATAGAAAAAGCAGACATGTGCTCTTGCTAGGAACAGAAGTTGTTTCTTGGTCATAAAAGAAGCAAATGGTAGTGATCTTATCTACAACAGAGGTAGAATTTATAGCAGCTGCCTCATGTGCATGTCAAGGGGTATGACTAAAAAAATTCTCAAAAGGCTTGGTCATGTTCAAAGTATGAGCACTACTATCTATTGTGACAATAGTTCTGCTAGTAGACTTTCAAGAAATCCTGTATTACATGGTAGAAGTAAGCTCATTGTTGTCAGGTTTTATTTTTTACAAGAGCTTACAAGAGATGTGTTGAAATATAGCCGTTATGTCCATATAGCCGTTTATTACTATAATAGGATAATTGATTTTTTGGTAGTTTAAACATGTATTGTATTTTAGCTAAAAATGTATTGTAATTATTTCCTATATAATTCCCCAAATGTAACAGCAACAAACAATCAATTGTATATACTGAAATACAATCAATTGTATATACTGAAATTAATCGAAGTTCGAATTCTTACATGATATCAGAGCGAATCTCGAATTTTTCTTTGAAATCGAATTACTGCATTTTTTTTCTCTCTTCTGGTTCGAAACCCAGACCTCAATCTGCACAGTGCTTGTTCATCAAACACTGTTCATACACAAACAACCCAGAAAAATAACCCATCGAACCCCACAGTAAAAACCTAGAAAAATCCAGATTTTCCCGGAAAATCATATTTTCCCGGAAAGCCACATTTTCCCGGAAAGCCACATTTTCCCCGAAAAAAACCACATTTTCCCCGAAAAAACCCACAAACCCAGAAATTACATCAATTCATACACACAGACATCCTCCCTTCATTTCTCAACACACAAAAGAAAAAGAAAAGAAAACAGAAACAAACACCACAAACCCAGATTTCTCATCACAAACACCACAAACCAGAAACAACCAGAAAGGGTAACCTGCACATCAGGCATTGATACAGGGGAGAGTGCTCCACCTGAGAGGCAAGTCTCTCCCGATAAGCTCTATCGTGCACCTTTGTTGAAGAACCGTTTTGCTGACACCATACTTAAAGCTCGAGAAAAGGCAATTGAAAAGGGTGAAAAGCGTGATCCTGAGGAATTAGCAAGAAGGCAAAAGGAAGGAAAAGCTCGGGTGCAGGCAGGAGCTAAGGCTGCTGACGAGGCTCGAAGGAAAGCTGAAGCTGAAACTGCCGCTGAAGAAAAAAAGGCCGAACAGGCAAACGTATTTGAGAATCGGAGCTCGTCAACGAATTTGAACAGAAAAAGGGTCGAAATGAACGGGTGGAGAAGTGATGAGGCAGAGTTCAAGGCTGGAAATGAGAGAAATAAAAGTGAGATGCAGATGTTTACTTCGGGTTATAAGAAACCGGGTGAGAGACAGATGGGTCACAGAGATGAGAGAAATGAAAGTGAAAGGCAAAGGTTTAATTCCGGTTATAAGAACCCGGGTAGGCTGGTTTGTTTTTTATTACGGTGAAGCGGGTCATTCGAAACAATAATGGTACACCTACAACTTCTGCATTTTTTATCTTGAATCTTGAATTTTTTATCTCGAATCTTGAATTTTTTATCTTGAAACGTATTTTGTATTTCGAATCTCGAAGTTTTTATCTTGAAACGTATTTTGTATCTCGAATCTTGAATTTTATTTCTTCTTGAAATGTATTTTTTATCTCGAATCTCGATTTTTTTTTCCTGTAAATCATATTTCTTTGAATCATATTGATCCGAGCGAATCTCAATTTTTTTATCTTGAAACGTATTTTTTATCTCGAATTTGTTATCTTGAAACGGTTGTTATTTAATTATTGCGGCGAATCGGGTCACTCGAAACAAAGATGCTGCGAAATTATTGACTACTTGACTGGTGAGATTTTATGAAAAAACCCGGAAAAATATCGGCAAAGGTATGGTAAATTTTATGAAAACTGAACAGGTACAATCTACGATGAATGTTGTTCATCCAGACATAATTGGTAAAACTTCTGCAAACTCTGTCATTATTAAAAATAGTCCTTTGGATTATTGATATAGGCGCATCTGATAATATGACCAGGGATTCCGGAAATTTAAGGTTCTTGAAACCCTCTCTTATTACGAGGGAAGGGTCTATAACCTTGACCGATTATTTAACTATAGATATTGTTCTCATTGGTCCATCTCTTGTATACAATCTCTTGTCAGTAAGTCAAATTACTTTTATCCTTGCATGCACTGTCACTTTTTGGCCTCTCTTTTGTGTTTTTCAGGACATTCTAACCCGGGAGATTATTGGTAGTATTAAACGAGGAAATCAGACTGACAGTAGATCACCATCAGGATGAAGAGAACGAATCATTTTGAGACTCCACACACCCTGTTAATCAGGGGGAGTTCCCGGACCTTCTCTTCAGGGGGATAGTAACAATGAAGAGAATGAAGATATTCCGAGACTCCACACCTTGTTAATCAGGGGGGGATCCTCATCGAAGATATTATGTGACTCCACACCCTGTTAATCAGGGGGAGATCACCATCAAAGATATTCCGTGAATCCCGAAGATATTCCGTGACTCCACACCCTGTTAATCAGGGGGAGATCACCATCGAAGATATTCCATGACTCCACACCCTGTTAATCAGGGGGAGATCACCATCGAAGATATTCAGTGAATCCCGAAGATATTACGTGTCTCCACACCCTGTTAATCAGGGGGAGATCACCATCAGGAAATTTTACATTCGATAAGGTAGCGCAGTTTGAAGGAGGGGGACGAGATTTAAAGGCTGGTCGAGTTGACCGAAAATAAAAAAATACAACTGGGTTGGTGTGTTCTCATTGCAGTGAAATGGCGATACTCTCACAAAGGCAGTTTCAGGAAGAGCATTTCATGGTGCAATTAACAAGTTGGACATGATAAATATTTATGCTCCAACTTGAGGGGGAGTGTTGAAATATAGCCGTTATGTCCATATAGCCGTTTATTACTATAATAGGATAATTGATTTTTTGGTAGTTTAAACATGTATTGTATTTTAGCTAAAAATGTATTGTAATTATTTCCTATATAATTCCCCAAATGTAACAGCAACAAACAATCAATTGTATATACTGAAATACAATCAATTGTATATACTGAAATTAATCGAAGTTCGAATTCTTACAAGATGGAATAGTTGAATTGGTGCACTGCAGAACACGAGAGAACAGGTGTCTGATAACATGACCAAACCTCTCAAACTAGAGATCTTTCTGAAACTGCGAGATAAGCTTGGCATGTGTGTATCGTCACAAGACTATAAGCATGAAGATATCAGTTAGCATGAAGATAGGTAGTTGTTAATCAGTTTTCTCTTACTACGTCTTGTTCATCTTGTATAAAGCCATGCTTTGGCAGTTCAATAAACTCTTCAACACAGAAGCCATTCCTCGTTACTTCACAAAACAAAACCCTTCCACCGTATCAATCATGGAAGATTCCCAGCAAAAAGCACTTAAACTAGCAGTTTACCGATTTTCCAAGTCTCGATAGGATTTATAATCAGAGCAGCCCTGTCATTGCTCAATCTAGAGACTGATTGTTCACTTTCCTCACATCATGTAAGAAATAGTAAGTGCTACAGGTGCTATTTAATAATAAAAACAAGTCAAATACATCTTTAAATGACACATACTTGGTATACGAGGGAAATATATCAGCATGAAAAGAAGATTCTAAACCCGGTCGCTAATAGCACGTGATGTAGTAGCCAACTCGGAGAGACGGGAGCCGGTGGATCCTCCCCGGATCATGCCGGAACTTCTGTGGAATCGGCACCTGAATGAACCGGCATGTGTGGTTGGCGAGCAAAGACAGTTCCACCTCTCAGTACTAGGTGGTTTGGACGAGGCCCTTTGTAACCTTGGTGTATCAGAATCACGTGACGCCAATATTTTTGCTGTCACTTGCTGTTGCTTCTCATCAATTTTTGAGGGTTTCTCCTCCCTTGCATTATCGTTTCTCTTTTTATTCATCTTAATTTGAAGCTTTTCTATCACGTAGCAAAAACATTTGAACTATATTAATTTGCATGCCAGAACGTGGATATGTCATCATTCTTACCTAAATGGTTCTTTTATGAACACAAACACACACACATATCTAGTAATGGTGTATCATAATTCTACTCATACAAACCAGCTGTTCTTGATTATTTTTCTTACAGAGATTAAATTCCGGATCAATGTCCTGTTGAAAATCCCATACTAGACTACAAGAATATGACTCGCATGGTCAGAACATACATTTTACGACGATGATGTCAATCTCATCTTGACTTTAAGAAGTTGATTTCAGAGGAGAAGAACAAAACAAAAAATAGAGAGCACAAATTCTTGTATTTGATACCTGACAATTCAGGGAAGAGCAGGGCTTTTTTCTTCCTTTTCCGTGCCAAATAGTGCCTTGAGAAGGGAGAGAAGGATCAAATGAGTGATATTTGAGTTTTCCGGTGTCTCAACGGGGAAAAGAGAAAAGGATCGAAATGGGCAAATATGAAGCTCACGGCAATGGTTATTATTCGCTTAAAAAGTCTGGGTTTCGAGTTCCTATTTCACCGCTGAAAATACGTGGTAAAACCTAATAGAAATTAAAGCCACTAATTTGGAGGGGAAAAAAATGCTATTTAAGTCCATTGTTTGCATTTAGTAATTTGGTAATAAAAAAGTTGTAATATTTGGGTGATGATTCCATATCAATTTTCAGTTTTGTAATTTCATGGTGATATTTAAATATACGATAGAATAGTGATTCTATTAGGACGGTTTTGACAGGGTTGTCAATGTCGTTCCGTTCCGGCCGAAACGGTCTGAACGTTCCGTGCCATTAAAAACCCGAGACAAAACGGTGTCGTTTTCGTCTCGGTTTTAATTTCAGCCCGTTCCGGAAATACCGGCCAAATTCCGGCCAGAACGTCTCGGTACCGTTCCGGGTGTGCCGTTCCGGCCTTAAAATCCTTCTTATTTTGATTAACTTGTGATTGTGTTTCTAATTTTGAGATTATATTTGTTTGACTTTGTGTTTATATTGTATAATTTAAAGTTAATTTATCTTGAATTTTAATTATGCTTATTAAATTAATATTTTAATTTTTTTGATATATAACTTTTCTCGTTAATGGAATTGATAGGCTCTTTCAGTTTTTGAAGAAGTTTAGTAACCACGAACGACATAGTTTTATTAAAAGATGTGAGAATTTGATTGCAGCATTGAATATATCTTTATAAGTAAATACTATAAAGGCCCACTCATACACTTTTAGGACCCTTAGTAAACACTATAAAAGCTCACTCAGACACTCTTAGGACCCTTCTTATAGATATTTTTATTTTAGAGAAATCTTTATGGTGTTAACCATTGAAGATTATCAATAACTATTGCAAATTCCCAACTTTGTGTATATATATATAGTTCATTTCTATAATTGGCATGATAGGATGGCACGACATCTCACAAAACTTATGAATGCTAGAGATTTGGTAAGTAAAGTTAGAGAAAAATACAAGAGTTGAAGGTTGGCCGTGGAAAACATGCGAAAATAATTTTAATGAAAAAAATGAAAGATCCAGGTAGTTGTTCATACAAAATTAGGATATACGGCCTATGCATCTTTGGGTAATATATTATTTATTTTTATATCTAGTCTACTTATTTTGGAAGCAATAAATGTATTCTTGAAAATAGAAAGAAATGATAGCATAAACTATTTTATCTCTTAATCATTATAAAATGATAGGTAGAGTCTTCATGAGATGATGTATACATCTTCTCACATGTGGATGGTCAACCATATAATAACTTCATAAACATGTTTTTGATTGGTTCGATGGAGTAATCAATAACCATTAAAGGAGTTTATGGAAAAATATTAGCAAGCTCAAAACGAGAAGAGATTGGTTAAATTATTTAATAAATTACCTACTGCTCAGTTTAGCTAGAAGAAAGATTTGATGTGAACCAAACATTATCTTGCATTGTATGGTCAACGTCCATGGGTTGCTTTGATAAGGATCACTAGATATATTAATTACATACCCTCTATAACGGCAAAGAAATTTGGGTGTGTGTAATATATCCCTAAAGATAAAAAGTTTAGTTCAATTTTGGAGAAGTTATAAAGATACTAAATCATTAATTATATTGGGGTGCATAAGGCAAGATTGGAGGACTTGCAGTTTAGTTGGAGAACTAGTAATTGACAAAAGTCTTACAATTTCAGAGTTATACATGTAATGACATTAAAATAGAATAAATAATTACTCACCCTTAATTATCATTGATTTAGACATATCAATGATTCAGTCTGGTTAGCGAGTATGGGTAGGCTCTCAACGATGGATAGACCCCACATGCGAGGTGCAGGAGATAGCAATCGGTGTCCTCTTTGTGATGAGGAGGTTGAATCCCACGATCACTTGTTCTTCTCTTGTAATTACTCTTCTACGGTTTGGCAGAGCGTCAAGCAACAGGCCCAGATTCATTGGCCCAGCATAAGATGGAATGCCCTTCTACAATGGGCGAGCAACCAGTTTAGAAGCAAGAAGAATGTGATCAACCTTCTAGCTATGATGTCCTCCACTGTGTATTTCATTTGGACTGAGCGAAACAACAGAATTTTTCAACGACACTACAAACCTCCTGCTATGCTCTCTCGTGAGGTGTTGTCTCAGGTAAGGTTGCTGTTGATGAATTTCCATGGTGACATCCCTTCAAGTATGCGCATGAGATGGAACATCTAAGAAGGGGTTGTGTGTGATTTCCAGCCCAGGACCCAGCTTCCTTTCTTTTGGGACAGCCGGTTTAGCTTGTAGGCCTATGGGCCAGTTTTCTTTTATGCGGGGCTCTTTTTGTAGCCTTGTTACGCCTTTCGTTTTGGGTTAGCCGTTTAGGCTTGTAGGCCTTCGGGCCAGTTGTTTTTCTTCCTTTGGGGGGTCTGCTGTTCCGGCTTGTAGGCCTTAGGGCCAGTTTCTTCCTTTGTTTTTTCTTGCGGGCTGTCCGCTCCCCTGCTCAGTAGTGTCCAGCTTAGTCTGGGCCGAAGTGGTGTGGGTTTTTTGTACATTCCCCTTTCTTTAATCCATGAAAATTTGTGCAAAAAAAAAACTCAATATAAAGGTTAAAAA
Source organism: Salix caprea (assembly GCA_964035475.1). Classification (NCBI taxonomy): domain Eukaryota; kingdom Viridiplantae; phylum Streptophyta; class Magnoliopsida; order Malpighiales; family Salicaceae; genus Salix; species Salix caprea. Next base: position 9,323,679 of record OZ037749.1, on the reverse strand, counting down.
ACAATGAAATGAGTGGATTTAACTTCACCATAAGAAGTAAGAAAAAACATTAGAGGATTCTTCATGATACCTTAGTAAAGGAAAATAATTATAGTATAGCAAATTGATGTGTTCAAGGTGGAACACGACCCCAGGAACGTGGGGGTCGTGCACGAGCCATGAAGAATGGTGGAGGAGGAAGTATGCCTGTAGTGGGAATATAAACGTGGAAATGAGGATTGAGCTTCGTGGGTTACTGAGTGGGGAGGTTATTTCTTTATTGTTGCTTTTTCTATTTTTAGTGTTTAACGTGTATTTACTCTTTCCAACTTAGTGGGCTATAAATTATAGCCAATAGGATGTTCTGAATTATGTTGAGAATAAACCAAATCCTTCCCACTTTTGTCTCTTCTTCTCTTTCCTTCTCTGTTTTCACAGCTGGTCAAAAATTAACTCATCATTTGGTATCAGAGCATGGACACCAGAGGAAAGTCTAATGCAGAGTTCCGAAATGAAGTCAACGAAGCCTTGGCAAGGCATGAGTCCAACTTTGATCAAGTGCATGGGACCCTACAAACTATACTGACTGAGTTACAGGCCTTGCGCCTCTCTCGGAGTCCAAGGAGGCATCAACCAGAGGTGAACCCATTTGCTCCTGCAGAATTATCAGGCCCCAACTCGGGAAATCATCAACTTTCACTGAAGTTGAATTTTCCTAAGTTCAGCGGGGACGACCCAATGGGGTGGGTTTACAAATCAGAGCAGTATTTTGAATATAACCATGTTCCAGCGGCCCAACGAGTGCCACTGGCCTCATTCCATCTTGAAGGCATAGCCCTACAATGGCATCGATGGATGACCAAGTTCCAAGGGCCCCTAACTTGGGATGAACACACCAAGGCCATTCTTCTACGTTTTGGCCCAACTGAATTTGAAGATCCTTCTGAAGCTTTTTCAAGGCTACGGTAAACTACTACCATTGCAATCTACCAAGAAGAGTTTGAGAAACTCTCCCATCAAGTCGATGGCCTGCCGGAACCCTTTCTCATCAGCTGTTTTATTGCAGGTCTCAGAGATGAAATATGCCTGGATGTCAAAATTAAACAACCCACCACGTTGTCTGAAACTATGGGCGTCGCTAGGTTGGTTGAAGAAAGAAATTATCTCCAAAGGAAGACAACCCCTTATCGGTTGCAACCGGCAACCACCTCAACAAAGACAAATGTGAGCTCTACTGTGGGAGTGCTAGGACCCCCACCCAATTTGAGGCAGAACATGACGCCGAACTCAAATGTCAGGCGAATTTCCAGCCAAGAGGCAAGAGAGAGGCGTGAAAAGGGGTTATGCTATTACTCTGATGAGAAATTCGTGTTGGGTCATCGTTGCCAACGACCCCAACTGTTCATGATTATTGATACAACTGACCACCAGTCTGAGGAACCATCAGAGGTACTACAAGTAGCGGAGGTTCAAGAAGTTGTTCCAGAAATTTCCTTTCATGCCATTACCGGCACAGCTCATCCTCAAACTCTTCGGGTGATGGGAAGATTGCGGAACAAAGAGGTCATGGTACTGATAGATGGTGGGAGTACACACAACTTTATTGACCAATCCATCATCAAGAAATATGGGTTACCTGTCATACCCAACAGGAGAATCCAGGTGACCATAGCCAATGGTGAGAAGATAGATTGCACAAGGTTGTGCCCAAGGCTCACCATCAACTTACAAGGCCATGTGGTTACAGCGGACTACTACATCCTTCCAGTAGCAGCGTGCCCAGTAGTGTTGGGGGTGCAGTGGCTGGCGACATTAGGTCCGGTGGAGACAGACTATAAAAGACTTACCATGTCTTTTAAAACAAACGGGACAGTATGAGTTCTCCAAGGATTGAAGTGGTCTGGCCTCCAGGTATTGACTGAAAAATAGTTAAATGCTGTTATTGTCAAGAGTCAATTCTTTGCTATAATTCCAGATGATTCCCTTAGCCAACCACATACACATCCACCTGAATTAGCCCAACTTCTTTCCAATTTCTCTCATGTATTTAATTCTCCTACTTCATTACCCCCTAAACGTGATCATGACCACCAAATTACCCTGCAACCCAATACCCAACTCGTCAGTGTAAGACCCTACAGATACCCATATCATCAAAAGACAGAGATTGAACGAATGGTGAAGGAACTCCTACATGCCGGATTCATCCGACCTAGCCGCAACCCATTCTCTTCACCAGTCTTGTTGGTGAAAAAGGCAGATGGAGATTGGTGTTTTTGTATTGATTATCGAGCTCTGAATGACCTTACTGTCAAGGAAAAATACCCCATCCCCGTCATTGATGAGCTTCTTGACGAGTTACATGGCGCCAAATTTTTTTCCAAACTTGATCTTCGTGCTGGATATCACCAAATCAGAGTACATGAGGATGACATTCCGAAGACAGCATTTCGGACGCATGAGGGCCACTATGAGTTTGTGGTAATGCCCTTTGGACTCACCAATGCCCCTGCAACCTTCCAAGGACTTATGAATGATCTATTTCGTCCCCACCTTTGGAAATCCATTCTTGTCTTTTTTGATGACATTCTGGTGTACTCTAAATCCTGGGAAGATCATCAAGCCACCTGCACACGGTGTTGACCATACTGTCTACTAACAGTTTATTTGCCAAAGAATCTAAATGCAGGTTTGGAGTGGCTTCCGTTGGGTATTTAGGCCATGTCCTATCTGAGGACGGGGTTTCAGTCGATCCTTCCAAAATTGTTGCGGTTCAGGAGTGGCCAATTCCGACCTCAACTAAAGGTGTCCGGGGATTTTTTGGGTTGGCTGGTTACTACCAAAAATTTATTCGGAATTTTGGGTCCATCGCTGCCCCCCTCAATCAATTATTGTCGAAAGAAGGCTTTAAGTGGAATGACATGGCAGATCGGGCGTTCAACGATTTGAAGCAAGCTTTGACATCCCCTCCCGTCTTGGCTCTACCAGACTTCACTCAACCATTTACCATAGAATGCGATGCTTGTGGTGTGGGCTTAGGTGCCATACTGTCTCAAAACAATCATCCCATCGCCTACTTCAGTGAAGCTTTGAAAGGTTCGGCTCTCACTCTTTCCACCTATGAAAAAGAGATGCTAGCCATTGTGAAAGCCATTAAGAAGTGGAGGCCATACTTGCTTGGGAAACCTTTCATTGTTCGTACGGATCATCAAAGCCTCAAATACTTGTTGGAGCAGCGCATTACGACACCAACCCAAACCCGTTGGCTTCCAAAGATTATGGGTTATGAATATGTCATTGAGTACAAGAAAGGAGTAGACAACCAGGCAGCGGATTTCCTCTCTCGGGTAATTGAATTTCAGCTCATGTCCATATCGACTCCCCGTGTTGACTGGTGGCAGCAATTACAAACTGAAGTGGCAAATGACCCGTTCTTTGAAAGCTTAGCTAAGGGGACAAATCCTACTGCTACCTTTTCCTACCGTGATGGGGTATGGTTCGATAAAGGTAAGATTTATTTGAGTCCCACTTCCTCTTTGCTCCAGGATGTCATGAAAGACTGCCATTCCTCTCCTACAGGAGGACACTTTGGATATCACAAGACGTTGTATCGACTCAAACAGAGTTTTTCTTGGCCCCAAATGCGTGGGTCTGTTAAAGCTTTCTTGAGAGGTTGTGATGTGTGCCAACGGTTTAAACATGATTCCATGCGGCCTGCAGGGTTACTTCAACCCCTGTCTATTCCGGAAAGGGTCTGGACTGAGATATCCATGGATTTCATTGAGGGTTTGCCACCATCTAATGGTCATACAGTGGTCATGGTCGTTGTTGATCGATTGTCAAAATATGCACATTTTGTTCCAATGAAGCATCCTTATACCGCTGCCACAGTGGCCCAAGCTTTTGTCTCACACATTGTCCGGCTTCATGGAATACCAGTGTCCATTGTCAGTGACAGGGACCGTTTATTTCTCAGTTTATTCTGGCAGGCATTATTTAAGCTTCAGGGGACTAAGTTGTGCATGAGTTCAAGTTATCACCCTCAAACCGACGGACAAACAGAGGTAATTAATCGTGTTTTAGAGCAATATTTGCGATGTTTTGCGGGGGACCAACCACGGAAATGGATTGAATGGATTCCTTGGGCTGAATTTAACTACAACACATCAGTCCATTCCTCCACTAAAATGACTCCTTTTGAGGTCGTTTATGGAGTTCCGCCTCCAAATTTATTAATGTATGTTCCAGGAACTTTGAAAGTACAAGCCGTGGATGGCTATTTGCGTACTCGAGATGCCCTCTTGGGTGACTTACGAAAGAATCTCTCGATCGCTCAAGCACGAATGAAATGTCAAGCAGACCAGCGGCGTCGCGAGGTTATCTTTGATGTCGGTGACTTTGTGTATTTGAGGCTGCAACCTTATCGGCAAACTTCGGTAGCATTCCGTAGCTCAGTGAAGCTATCACCCAGATATTTTGGTCCATTTGAAATAACTGCAAGAATTGGCCCTGTGGCTTATCGTCTGGCTTTGCCCTCGGGGTCTTTGATTCACAATGTCTTTCATGTCAGTATGCTAAAAAAGCATGTGGGTCCAGTCACTACCATTTCTACTCAGCTTCCTCCGGTTACCGATGACTCAACTTTTCTCCCTCGGCCTGAGTTAGTTCTGGATCGCCGAGTCACACAGAGGGGAAGGTTCCGTCCTAAGGTTGAAGTTCTAATCCAGTGGAAGGGCACTTCCGCGGATGATGCCACCTGGGAAGATGAACGGCGTTTAATGAAGACTTACCCTACATTTCCTTGCGGGCAAGGAAACTTAAGGGGGAGGGATTGATGTGTTCAAGGTGGAACACGACCCAGGAACGTGGGGGTCGTGCATGAGCCATGAAGAATGGTGGAGGAGGAAGTATGCTTGTAGTGGGAATATGAACGTGGAAATGAGGATTGAGCTTCGTGGGTTACTGAGTGGGGAGGTTATTTCTTTATTGTTGCTTTTCTATTTTTAGTGTTTAACGTGTATTTACTCTTTCCAACTTAGTGGGCTATAAATTATAGCCAATAGGATGTTCTGAATTATGTTGAGAATAAACCAAATCCTTTCCACTTTTGTCTCTTCTTCTCTTTCCTTCTCTGTTTTCACAGCTGGTCAAAAATTAACTCATCACAAATCCACAACTCTTAAAAGACCAAGCGATAATGACATCAAGTGAGGTTGAAAGGTTTTTTAATATTGAACAACGCATCACTAATCAAGAGCAAGGATGAAGTCTACTTGGACAATGCCAAAGTTTCTTAAAGGGTATAACCAACCATTTCTAAAAATCTAAATTAAATGTAACATTTTTATGACCATTTTTAACATAAAATCACATTATAGGTTATTGTAAAGTCTATGATTTTTTTATATATGCATATGTACACAATCACTTGTATACAAATAACCACAATTCACTTTAATATCATGTGTCAATCATTTTAATATTATCAAATATTCTACTAAGAATTCAGTAGAGTTTTTTACACTTGAATTGTACCAAGTTATCGACAAAAACTTGTACACTTCAATGATCATTTCACAATCCGTGATCCAACCTTTCTTTATCATATTTCATTATCCTAATATCATCTCAATAAGATTTTCCATATATCATACAAGTATAGATGTTAAACTTGACATTCAGAAGACTAAATGACTAAATAAGGAAAACTTGCCTTAAAATTTAAAGATCATATTATACCTATTTAATAAGCCTTAATTAGTTGTTACATATGTACTAGAAATAATATCACTTAGTTCAAAGGCATAAATCTTTAAATCTATTAAATGTTTCGATTGTCATTCATATTAAAGTCAAATTAACATTTTAGTCATTAACCTTGTTGATGTCACTATCCCTAAACAACATTTTGGTCATCAACCTTGTTGATGCCACTAGCCTCAAACAAGTTAGCGAATAAAATGAAATATATTGATCATTAATAGCATCGATGTTACTAGTCCCAAAAGGTCAACTAGTCAAATAACTACCCCGATCATCAATCTCGTTGATGCCCTTAACCCAAAACAAGTCAACTAGTCAAATTAATCCTTTATCGGTACATATAATTCAATAAAAAAATTCTAATTATATTTAACACTTTCACTTTTTAACTAAAACCAATATTGTGTTCACAATTATATAATTTTATCCTCACACATAAATACAAAGTCTTACCCTAAATGTTTTGACAACAGCTTAATATGCCAAACACATTGACACCATTAGCTCTTCTCAAGTAGCTAGTCAAACTTCTCATTCCTTGATAACACCACATCACACACACACACACACACACACACACACACAACACAAACAACTTACGGTCTTGCAAAATTTAAAAAAATTGATAGGTAGAATAAGGTGTAAATCACTTACCCTACACTTGTATATGAACTGTTGATTCCTAATTATTCATGTCTACAAACCATCATCAAGATAAGTTTACAAACTCGACATATCCATCCACACTTTATAAATCATATTCATCATAGAAAGTCCTAAACAAACCACTCAATTAACTATGTTCATCTATTCATGTATATGTGCAGGGCTTCGATGAAATTTAAGAGATATTATGTGATATTTTTTTCTCATTCTTTTATCTATCAAAATTTAATATTGATTTCACTGTCATTATGAATATTAATTTAAAAAAACTCAATCTTTATCGTTAAGCTTAGCAACACTTTTGTATTTATTTATAAAGATCATCCATTTCATTATGCATCAAATTTATCATTGTTATCATTATTTATCCACTTTTGACCATCTTGAGTTCTCATTACTCATCGAGGTCTTATTACTTTTTGCCCTATATTTATGCAGGGATTTATAATAAAATCACATTACTTACAATTAGTAAAAGAGCTAAAAGAGCTCGGGGTCGGTGGCACTGTAGCGTGTGACTCATTGGCACTGTGGACTGGTCTTTTGTCCTTCTTGCGTCGCGCGAGTTCGTCTACCCTATTTTTGTTTTTTCCTGATGTGAACAGTGTAATGACGCTCGGACCCCCGCTAATAAGACAAAAACACGTTTTCGGCTGAGGGCTACGGTTGTAATTGCACGCGTACGGACCGGTCCGGTTCGTTCCGGTCTGCCGGAACCTTTTTTTTAATATTTTTTAAAATGTGTTATGACGTCTATAGCCCCCGATACGACAAAATCCATGAATTAGCGTTAGGGGTGGTTTAGTAATTGACCAAGACGTTACTGTTGCCTTGCGTCAGCGCTGTCAAAGAACCGTACGGGTACGTCGGCGCGTTTTTATCCCGCGATCGCTTCAGGCGGCGCGTGCGGCATCAAGCGGCGGTGAAAATTTTTCCGGCGCCGGTGAAAACGATTCGAGACCCTTCCCTGAATCTCATGGAGTGGCGCGTGCTGTGAGATGATCGACGTAGAGGCTCATATAGTCGGTTGAACGGTTATGTCCTCTTTTCTCTCTCCTCAGTGCCGGATTCAATTTCAGTCCCCTGAGTTATTGTGCATGCATTTCAGTCCCTTGGCTTTTGTTTGATTTCTGTAATCCAAGTTTCGAATTCTTTCAATTTCGTCCTTTCATTCAAATTGATATATATGCAATTTGCATGTCAGTCCTTCTTCTTTGAATTTTTTGGTTTTCTATTAGATCCCTGAATTTTTTTAGTGCAGCAGGTTCTATTGTTTTCAATTTTGTCCTTCATTTCAAATTCATTATTTATTGCACTTTAATTTCAGTCCCTCTTCTTTTAAATTTTTTTCCTTTTAAATCTTTGAATATTTTTAGTACAAAAGTATGAATTGTTGTCAAATTAATCCTTCACTTTAAATTAATTATATCTTTTATTGTTATTTTGGGCCTTATGTTTTTAATTGTTCTTTTGAAATTGATTTCCTTTATTATTATTTATATATTGATGCATTATTCCCTATTATTGTACAAGTTCATGTATATATTTTTTTTTAATTTGGTTTTTGGATATTTCTTTTATCTTTTCTTTTGTTGGGGTTTCTTTTTATTTAGTCTTCAAATTTTATTCCTGGTAGTAATCATTTGAAAATTCATTTTTTTTAAATCATAAATATTTTTTAAATGCTAACAATGATGATGATGATAATAATAATAATAATAATAATAATAATAATAATAATAATAATAATAATAATAATAATAATAATAATAATTTTTTTTTTAAATCACAAATATTTTTTAAATGCTAACAATGATGATAATAATAATAATAATAATAATAATAATAATTAAAAATTTTAATAATAATAATTTAATTGTTTGAATATTTGTTGAATATTATCGCCTAATAAAAAAAATATTTAAAGTGTGTAAAATTAATTATATATTTGTATATTTATGTCAAATTAAAATATGTTAAACTGCTTATATGTTTGAATATTTATTTAATGTTATCGTCTAAAAATATATACAGAGAGAAAAAAAAAAAAAGACCGCGGATTTTTTTAAGGAAAACAATTTATATCAGTATTCTTAAATACATTTAGTATAATAATATGATGAATAAATCTTATAAAATAAAAAACAATTCCTCCAAATTTTAATTTTTTGCTCTTTTGTTCAAGTTTATTTTTGGAAAAAAATTTACAGTATTTTGATTGTTAATATTGCAGATCTAATATTACTGAGAACAATATACAACTCAAAAACAACAAAAGGCAAACAAATTTACCTCCATTATCTGCAATTCAAAAATATACGAACCACTTCCCGTCTCGATTACACTATTCTTTTTAGACGGCAAATAAGTCATTATAGCATACAAAAAAACTCAGTTTATTTTTAAAAACAAATTACAATATTTTGATTTGTAATGTGTGAGGTCTAATATTACTGGTAATAAAATTCAACTCAAACAAAGAATAAAATTATAAATTTACCTACGTTATCTAAAATTTAAACATATACGAACCGCTTCCCATTTTTATTACTCTATAAAGTATGTAAGACTAATTAGATGCTTTAATATTTATTGAATATTATCGTCTAAAAATATATATAGCGAGAGAGAAAAAATTTGACCTTGGATTTTAAAACAAAAATTTTTATATCAATATGCTTAAATACATTTAATATAATAATATGATTAATAAATCTTATAAAAAAAAAGTTGCTTTGAATTTAAATTTTATACTCTTTTCTTTAAGTTTATTTTTTAATATATTTTTTTTTCAATTTTCCCATTTTTAATATTTCAAATCTGATATTACTGGAGAAAAAATACAACTCAAAAAAATAAAAGGTACACACATTGACCTACATTATCAACTCAATTTTTTTCTTTTGACAAATTTACCTCGATTATCTACAATACTCTCCGTTTTATTTATAATGTGTAAAATCTAATATTACTGGGAAAAAACATACAACTAAAATATTTTTTTTAATAAATTAACCTAAGTTATCGCCAATTAAAAAATATACAAACCACTTCCCATTGCGATTACACTATTCTTTTTAGGCTGGGAAAAAAATTATGTGCTACATATTTTATCTATTATAATGTTACTAATTAAATATTTAAACAACTAATTACAACATGTAAAAAATCAATTAGTTTTCTGCATGGAAAAAACCCTTGCGCAATGCGCGGGCAAGCATACTAATTATACCACGCAAAAAACTCATTTCTAACATATTTTTATCTGTTGCAATTTTAGTAATTAAACATTGAAATAACTAATTATAGCACGCAAAAAATATAAGTTTATTTCTGGAAAAAAAATTATAATATTTTTATTTATAATGTGTCAGATCTAATATTACTGGGGAAAAAAGCAACTCATTAAAAAAAATATTACCTACATTATCTATGATTTTTAGCAATAGCAATATTTAATCATTTTTTGGATGAAAAAAATCATTTTTAACAGATTTTTTCAATTACAATGTTACTAATTAAATATTAAAATAACAAAATACAACATTTATAAAATCAATCAATTTTCTACATAGATAAAAAAGCTCAGCGGAGCGGGCAAATCGGCTAGTAATGCTACTATAACTTAGCCCAGGTATTCTTTGTTCAAGTAGATACCTTGTCGCGGTCCACTTTTGAAATTTATTATACATGATAGTTTAAATCCATAAAACTAATTATGTTTTCTTCTAATCATTCAACATCACAAATTTTATTTTTAAATTAGCCCATTGCATCACCGTGTAAATTTACATCGTAAAATTTTAATCGAGGCTTTATAACCTAGAAGCTTTTTTTTTATTTTATTTTTAATGTCAAAAAAATATATTTAATACTAAAAATCTCATACCAGCAACTCGCTTCTATTTGTATTTCATTTTCTCATTCTTCAATTAGCACAATGAGGTTTTCCGTCGATTTTTATACGCACCATAAACTTTTCTGATCGGGGATTTGAGGGGGGAAAGCAATATTGAAGTTGTATTTTACAAAAATGTTCTAATTGAGTATGTGTGTGTAAGATGTATAAGGAGATTATTAATTTATATACAGGTGAGAGCTATGTGTTTTTCAAAACTTATTATTAATTTATCCATTGATCTTAAGTTGAGACTAGTAAAAAATATTATTTAATCAAGATTATTAATTTATCAAGGCATTATTTAAGTTCAATCACATGTATACCGGTATCCATTACCACTACCAGGAAGATGAAAAAATCATGTATAGATTCTGACAATATATCCTTGATGATCAAAGGACTTCCCTGCCATAGGGAAGCATGCACTCCTAACTAAGATTGTCATTTTGTTTTGTTTCGGTTAAATGGTTAAAATTCCGGTTTATTCAGGATTTTTCGACCGAAATATGCCGGTATGACTCTAAATGTTCTGTTTCGGCCTTGGAAAAAACAATGGATATGGCTATTTGACTGACCGATTGTACGGTTAACCCGCATGAATCGTTCCTAATTTTCAAAGCTGCTTTCTCCTTTCTCTCTAATTTATTTCTCCTTTCTCTCTAATTTATTTAAAGCTCCGCAGAAACCCACACAAACTCATGAATTTATGAAATAATTATTTCTTTTTTTTATTTTAGCTAACCACGTGCTTGGATGTTGGAATAACATATACGAAGCTTGGATCCCCACCTTTTTCTCATCTTTTCTTTTCTTTTTTAAATAATAATATTTTTTTGAATTACTTCTTTTTTTACAAAAAAAAATAGGATTTCTTGGTGGCATGATTTTATTAATATTTTAGTTTTTTTATATATATAATTAATTAATTAATTAATTATATATAAATAGTACAATATAGAAACAACACGTCAAAATACTCTAATACCAAAACATTTCGTTCGAATTTAAATAACAAAACATCAATCAAACCAGAATGGGCAATCTTGCTCTAACATTCAACTGCCACGTGTAACTCAAAGAAAGAGTTGTATATTTATGATTACTGGTGAGCACCTCTATACAAGCAAAAAACTCACTCAAATAACCATACAAATTACTATATAATCTTTCAGCAACCTTGTAAGAAGAAGAAGAAGAAGAAGAAGAATCGCACACTCTGAAGAATCGCAACCTGATAAAAACTTCAGCTCTCTATTTTTCCAATTCTTGTTTACAGAGAGGGCAGCAGGAGATAATTCGAAGCCATTGATCTGCACACTGGAGGTGAAACATATGGGAACATGGCAATCGCCTAACTTCTTCTCTGTCCTTGTACTTGGCTAGGCATATACAGCATTCCTGTCAATACCATCACAGCACAAATTTAAGAAGAAGAAAGAAAGAATCATCAGGAAGATGATAATGCTCTACAAAATAGGGCTTACCAGATCTTCAGCACTTGCGACGGCTGAATCACAATCAGCACTACTGTGAAACTCCGATTTCGTGTCAGCTGCCTTGTACCTCCAGCTTGGTAGCCGGGATATTTGATCGTCCGACGCCCCTCTCCCGGCCGACCCGGCGCTCATGTTGTAACCAATGGCGGTGCTGATGAGTGGCACACAGCAACATAGTAGCAGAAACAGCAGAAATGGAAATAGGTAGCTGAGAGCATTCCATGCAAGTAAGGAGACGCAGAGCACATGGAGTTTCGGAGCACGGTGGTAAGATCCAAAACGAGAATCGAAGACCCAAACATTACCCATCACAAACCATATCGCAGAGAAGAGTTCGAGTGAAGTCTGGCACTTGTTCATCAAATGGGAGTCCCTGCATTCCAATATTATTGTTATTATTATTAAAAGCCATCAAAATCACAGGTGAAGTGCAGTTTTTGGATGCAGCTGACTAAAATTGTTGTTTCTGCAACAGCCAGGTCTGATCAAGAGATGAAGAAGCACCAATTCACTACCCATTTCCATGCAGAAAAGTATTGTTTGCTACATTAGAAACGTTTCAGAGTATAATTAACCATCAGGAAATTCGAAATACAAAAAAGATGATCCCGAAGCTATGTGCTAGATCATACAGAGATTATGCATCCTTTTCCTGTTCTTTATGCTGCTGGAAATCTATTCCTCGTCAACCAAAATTCATTTTATTCACATCATATATATATATATATATATATATATATATTATGTAGTAATCAATAAATCTCCAGCATAGATACAACCTGGGATGGATAGCTTTTAACAAAATACCTGGATTCCTCACTGCCCCCCTGTTGCTCCAAATCAGGTAGGGCAGAATCATCGCCTTGAGTTGCGTTAAGTTGCCGGCAACGCCCATAGAGCAGCAGCAGACTGAGGACACAGCCAGTATTATAACCAAAAATCCATATTCTCACAGGCCAAACAGGCTTCTCTGCCTTGGAAATAGCCAGGGTGAACGTGGTGGAGCATATTTGAAGGAGCAAAGCTACAAACTCCAGCATCATCCAAGAGCTAGAATTGAAAGGATTGGACCCTCGATTAGACCTTGAGCCATTCTGGTAGTGGAATACTCTCCTCGAGAAGGTGAACCATCTTGCTCTAGATATTCTCATCGCAGTTCTTACCATTAATGATGACGGGGCAAGGAGAGGAGGCCTGTTTCTGAGAAACGCAGCTCCATGCTCTTCTCCTATTGGAGAATTTGATGAAAGTGATGCTGCAGGACTTGAACTACTGAATGAATCTGTTGGAAAGGAGTACCGCGTATTCATTGGGAACGTTTTGAGCAGGAATTTTCAGGTACAAGCCTTTGATAATTGGCTCAAATAATGAGATATGATTGGTTTATCAATAAGACTAATGGTTGGCAAGTAATGACATGATCTTATATTGCGATGATGATGGGGCTAGCTGGAGTTTGAGTACCAGCATGAATTCTACGGAACTAATATAGAAATCACAAAATTTCTATTATTGGGTATCAGATTAATTAAGAAGTTTTGATCAAAAGCTTTAGATTTCAGCGAAGGAAAAAGGCAAATACCAGAAGGGCGTGGTCAGAGACTTGTATTATTTTGATGGCTCAATTTCATGAAATCTGACAACACTATATTTTACTCGACAGCCTCAACCTTGAAGCACAAACAAGCTATAGCTTCTCCATGTTCGATATACCTCCTCGATTGAAGAACACTACTAGGTTTGCACCTGTTTTAGAGTCTCTCAGAGCTTCAATCTTGACCAAAAAGAAGAAACAAGTAGAAATAAATACCATCAAACCCTGCAACTTTCGAGACTTGCCCTCAAAAACCTTGGCTTTAACCAAGAACACAAAAAAACACACCAAAAAAGTTGAAAAACTGAAGAGGGAGTTTTAAGCTTGAAAATGAATATTACACACCGAACATGATCAGTGAAGTTTATATAGAAAGATAGAAAAGGGAAGTTAGAGAGATGGTTGTGGAGTGATCATCAATATGACAGGAAGGTGAAGGTTGGGATTCAGATGGTGACCAAGAAATCAACTGCAAAAACCAAACGAACTTTGCTTAATTCCCTCTGGTTTTTTTGAGAAATCAAAGCTAGCAGCCGCTGCTTCTTCAACTTCAAATTTGTCCTTTTCTTTCCAAGATATTTTTTCCAGTTAATAATGTCTACTTTATTCTAAATGAAATGGATGAGAGTCTATTATTTGAAGTGCCGTGTTCATCTTTGTTAAAAGCGAGAGATTCTGAACTATTAGTTCTGAATTTGTTCTTTTTGAACGTGTTAATTAAATGCTTGTCGTTTGGAGAAAAATATGTATACAAGGAGGAGTTGATAGGAGCAACTGGAGCTTTAACATGCATGGCCCGATGATTTTCGGCGAGCTTATCTTTGATTTTCTAATATTCTATTAAATATATGCCGACAACCCAAGCTAGCTTTGCCTCCACTCGATGCTTGCTTACGCACAGCTCTTTTAAGTTTCAACGCAACTCCATTGGTGATGTGTAGGGTTAGAGGCATCCACTTGCTTGCTCTGTCGGCCGTCATGATCAGCGGTGGAGATTGTTTCTCAGGCACCGATCACAATTTCATGATCTCCGTGCATGATGGAGGTGAGAGTTGCCCTTTTGTTGATTTGTTGAGTGATATCAGGATTCCTAGCTATCTGGTTGGAAAAATTCTGAAACATTAATGGTTAAAGTTATCATTCAGAAAGATTAAATTCATCCCAGCTTGTTTATTTTTTCTGTCCAATGCAAACATTATCTTGAGAATAATTATAGCTGCTCAGATTTTATTATATAACTCAAACAGCATTAGACCTTCTTATATTTAGACAAAAAATGCTTAATCAACCATTTTATTAAATTTAATTTCTTGATCACCAAAATACTGGGCTATTATTATTTTCATAACCTATTTTTGAGTTAGTCTCCAAATTTACCCAAAATAAAACAAAAAAAAAAAAAGATCGTCCAAAAAAAAAAAAACATTAATGTGATTTCTAGCAGAATTTGTTTTTAGGATTGTACGAGGATTAATACGATGTAATATAGTTGACCTAGCTGGTCCAAAGTTAACTCGGATGACTCATAAGGATATAGTTTGATTTAAAAAAATATCAAGATAATATCTTTTAAAAAATATTGAAACGATAATATATTATATCCATTTAGATATATTAAAGTTAACTTGTCAAATCCGTTACTTAGGTCATGAGACTCTAATAACCCTATAGGAAAAAAAGAAGTTAGTAAGTTTAATTTTCAATTAACTCAATGCTTTATGAATGGAAATGAAAATAAACTTAAACTAAAAAATATAATGAGTCAACCTGAGATGACCTACGAAATATGGATCATGAGATCAACATAATTTTATAGAAGATCTACAAAATTACTCTTGCATAATTTTAAAATCAAACTTAATAGTCAATCAAAGGGTAGGTTTGGGTCGCAAGACGGGATGACTATTGACCAAATTAGTATAATGATAAAAATAATTATTATCATAGTTTTAAAATTCTACTTAGAGATCGATGTGGGATTAGACTCGGGTCATTAGACAGATAGACCATTAACTCGAGTTAACATAAAGATAAAAATAATTATTATTATAATTTAAAAACTTAATTAGAAGATCGATTCAAGACAAAGTCAAAGTTAGAGGTTGAGAAGCTCAACCCGGATTAACCTAAAATAATATATTTGATATTTAACAAGATCGCATCGCTTGCTACAAATCCCTCCATTACTTTTTTGTTTCAAACTTAAAAATATGCTGCAGTTTATTTTACTCTACCACTCAAATCAAAGTTATTAAATTCGTTCCGTTCCGGCCGGAACAGACGGAAAATTCCATTCCGTTTATAAAACTGGAACAAAACGGTGTCGTTTTTGTTCCGGTTTTAATTCCGGTCCGATCCGGAAATTCTTGCCGAATTCCGGCCGGAATGCCTCGGTTCTGATCCGGGCATTCCGTTCCGGGCCCCATAGATCGGCACACATCCAACTTAAGTGGACATCACCGATCTTGACCATTCACCCAATCCAAATATTTTATTTATACATAAAATCTTTAGACTTCTCTGTTATTTACCCCGATGCGGGATAAATCAACTTAGATAAAATTTGAGCCTTGCACACGCTGAACGGCTGAAGAGTGAAGAGTATTAAAGTGAACAAAGCTGGGTGTAAAGGCTATTTGTCCGATGTGGGACAAATTGCATTGTCCCACATCGGGCAAATCACTTTGTCCAGTGGGAGTGGTATATATATATATATATATATATATATATATATATATATATATATATATAAAGTAATAAAATATAACTTATTTTGAATTATATATAAACCTTAACTAATGAAGTTTTATAGCCATAATTATGTTGTATTGTATTCATAAATATTTTACTTATTTATTTTTTTCAAAATCTGTTTTTTTCTTTTCTTTTTGAACATATGATTTTCAGTACTATTCTCTTTGTAATTATCTTACTATGGTATTTACTATTTTTTTGGGATGCATAATAAGAAATTCTAATATTTTTATATTAATGATGTAGAAGATGTTTGATGTATATTTCTTTTATTTTAGAACATTTTACTTTCATAATATTTTGGAATTTTAGAGATGTTTTTAATTTTGAGATTATGTTTGTATTGTATAATTTAAAGTTCATTTATCTTGAATTTAAATTATACTTGTTAAATTAATATTTTATTTTTTTCATATATATAATTAATTAAATATGAACAGTACAAAACCGGAACGGCACACCGGAATGCATCGAAACCGGAACGGCGTCCGGAACGGATTTTACAACTTTGACTCAAATCATAAATTTATTTTTGCCTAATAGTGGTTTTAAGATTAAGAGCCAGATAAGAGGTGGTTTGAAATTGTCTTTCAATTTTTTTTTGAAAAAAAATTTTTTTTTTTATTTAAAATTAAAAAAAATAATATTTTTAAATTATTTTCTGATATTAAAAATAATTTAAAAAATATATATTTTAATATATTTTTAATAAAAAATATTTACAAAAATATTTTCAATCACACTTAAAAACATTAAAAACAGACATTAAATTTAAAATCCAAGCCCAGTTTAAGTGAAGCCCATGCGCTTCTGGCATTCCACTCCTGAAAAAAGCTCATTAGGGTTTTGCATATAAACATTACACGATCCGCCATTCGGTCCCTCTGATCTCCGCTCTCTCTGCTCTCTTGAAGACAAGCAGGCTAAACCATGGTTCACGTCAGTTTTTACAGAAACTGTATACCCTCTTTCTCTATGTCGCTACCTGCCTAATCTGTTTCGGGCGTTTGTAATGCTTAGTTCGATATCTGGGTGAATCTTGATTATTTTTTCTTCCTTGGCTCTAATTGTTTTTGATGATACCAATAATCTCCGTCTTCGACTTTTTGGGTTCTTGTTTATTGACGATGTGCTGATCTAGTTAATGCACATTATATCGTTTTGCAAGATTGAAATCTATCTGGTTCCGTGTTTTTTTTTTAACAGATGAGAATGAATACCTATACTTTTTACCTGATAATGGTAGCAAGGAAGTGGTCCTAGATCGCTTGGTTTTTGTGAGGCAGGCATTTTGTCTGCTAACTATTCAGGATAGACAAAACACAAGATTTGGAATTGATTACCCATGCGAAGTAGTAAATATGATTTTTTTTATTAGAAATTGAGGTATCAGTTGATTGGAAGCATAGTGCTGTTCTAATTACTTGATGTTAAATTGTAGGACTTGTTTTCTGCTTTAAAATTATCATGTCATGTCGCTTTTGAATTGTTGTTGCTGATGAAAGCAGATTGCTAGAAATTGTTTTCGCTGTTTTCTTTGGCCGTTTTAAATTGTTATCTACTCGACATTGTGTTGCAAGGTTTTTCTTTGTCAACAATAAATCGAAACCTAAGTAATCGACCTTTTATTTTTAGTAGATTTGACTTTGGGTCGGCAGCTCATTTAATTTTCTGATCCAGGAAAAAATCTAAGAAACTCTCAACCTTTTATTTTTATCCCCTTTTATCCTTCATCAAAAGATTAAAATAGCTTTAAAATTTGTGATCTTACTTTTCTATCATTAATTTGAATCTGCATTTTGGGTGGTTTTAGATGGGAAGACTTTCAAGAAGCCACGACGTCCATATGAGAAGGAACGGTTGGATGCGGAGCTGAAACTTGTTGGAGAGTATGGGCTCCGTGCTAAGAGGGAGTTATGGAGGGTTCAATATGCCCTGAGCCGCATCCGTAATGCAGCAAGAATGCTTCTCACCCTGGATGAGAAGAATTCACGCCGAATATTTGAAGGTGAAGCCCTCCTCCGCAGGATGAACAGGTATGGTCTTCTGGAGGAGAGCCAGAACAAGCTTGATTATGTCCTGGCCCTCACTGTCGAGAACTTCCTTGAGCGTCGCCTGCAGACCCTTGTGTTCAAGGCTGGCATGGCGAAGTCTATTCACCATGCTCGCGTGCTCATCAAGCAGAGGCATATCAGGTAAAATTAGTTATTTGTTGTTTGCTAGAATAATGTTGTTTCTTACATTATTTTTCTTGTACTTGTTTGCTTAATAAAGTGTCGTTTTGAACAGTAGTTGCTCTTCTTCTTTAGTGGCTTACTGCGTTAATGGTGTTCTATGCTCTTTGGTTGCTGTTAGTGTAGATGAGTGACTGTTGATGAATGCGAGTCTTTTATCATAAAAAAAATAAAGTAATATTGAATATTATTAATATTAGGCATCTAAGATTGCCCTGTTTTTTTTCCCATTATTATTATTATTCATATCGTCATAAACCTTACATAATCTGGATTAAGTAAAGTTGTTTTGGTTTAAATACCAAAATATCTTTTTCGTATTGAATAGAGTTACTCTTGTTTCTTCAATTAAGCACCCCATAACAAGTTACTTTCTTTGCACCCTACACTCCAATGCCATTTGTTTTGTGGATTTCCTCCGTTTGCCATTTTTTCCAGAGCTTTCAAAAAATTAAAGAAGTGTCAATACAGTTGTGAGCAATGCATTAGTTCCTTGTCATCAATCAGTAAGCTCGACTGGAATTATCAGTGGGCATATTTTATTGCCCCTGGTGCTTTACCTCTTTTGGTCCCCCGTATGTGACATATAGGCTTTTGTTCTCAACTGGGAGCCTAAATTCTGCAAGATCAACAACCCATTTTTAATATGTTAATACTGCCAATTTTATACATCAATCCATGTATGAGGAACTAATCTACAAGTTTTCTTTCTACGAGAAATATGATAATAAGACTATGGTAACTCAGTGGTATTGCCTCAATTGTTAATTTATTCTTTCTTGGGGATTTTTCTGTTACTCTTGTTAGGAAGCATTATATTAGAATATGGAAGATTTCGAGTAACAAATGCCACATTCTAGATCAAATTTTTGTTGCCTTACTCTTGTTTGTTTATCCCCTAGCAATCTTAATAGAATTTTGTTTGAAGAGGCAAGTGTTTTTCTTGCAATGCTGATTTTATTTATTTTATTCTCAGGGTTGGAAGGCAGGTTGTTAACATTCCATCTTTCATGGTGAGGGTCGACTCCCAGAAACATATTGATTTCTCTCTGACAAGTCCTTTTGGAGGTGGCCGTCCTGGAAGGGTGAAGAGAAAGAATCAGAAGGCTGCTTCCAAGAAGGCTTCTGGTGGAGATGGTGATGAAGAGGATGAGGAATGAACACCTGAATTGTAGGCCAGTATCTCTCAGAACCTTGTTTTATGTCCCTCTTTTAACTAGATTTTCATAAGCATCTTTTGGATGTATTCGAACTAGAAGATAATTTTGTTTACTGGCGAAAGAACAAGGTCTTCGATTGCAGATCTGTTTTTTCCTGTCAAATGCATTAAATGCCTCTTCCTCTTTGGCACGTGGCTTTTAGCTAAAAAAACCCAACACGGTTGAAAAGTGGTTGTCCCCAGCTGAAGTGCTCCTCTTCCTCCAACGAACTACTGACACGTGGAAAGCGAAAGATGGGGATGAGAAGTCAGCCGTTTTTCTTGAAAAATAGAGAAGAAG
Organism: Salix caprea; assembly: GCA_964035475.1. Taxonomy (NCBI): domain Eukaryota; kingdom Viridiplantae; phylum Streptophyta; class Magnoliopsida; order Malpighiales; family Salicaceae; genus Salix; species Salix caprea. The sequence goes on along the minus strand of OZ037749.1, from coordinate 9,303,793 downwards.
AGAATTTGAGCATATAATTTGAAAAATTGGAAAGATGCCATGTAAATAATAAAAAAACTATTGAAAGGGATGTATATGGCAGCTTATAACATGTGTATGAACAGAGCAGGAAGTAAGGGTGAGGAAGTCTTCGTGGCAGGAATAGTGAATGAGAAGTTGGACCGGAGTGGTGAGGCGCCGGCTGCTGCTGCATCAGTGTGCTGCTGCTGCATCAGGGTGCTTGAATAATCATCATCAGATTTTAGTTTCTCCTTTCGGGTCCGCAGCTTCCCTAGCGACTTTCCTTATTTGTTCGGACTGACTGGAATGAGCGTAGGCTCACTAGATCGGGATCTCTACAATTTTTTCAAGCTTTCAAGGGTCACAATTAGAGCGGGGCACCCCTGCCTGAAAACGCGCTCTAGCGGCTTCTCCGTCAAGTTAGCAAGCTTTTATTACGAGTTCTTAGGTTAACAGACAATGAAGAAAAAACCAGCAATAAGTTATTTATATGAGACAATGGATAAAGCAAATGAAGCTATTAAGACAAGGTTGAAAAATAGAGTATCTCAATATGGACCACATTCGGTTAGTTGATGCTAGATGAGATAAAACAACTTCATAGTCGATTATATGCAGTAGGTTGTTTTCTTAATTGTGGAATATATTTTAGGTTTTTTTTTTTTTTTAAAAAAAGGAGGTTACTTGAGGTTTGCTTAGCGCAATTTCTAGATTGGTTTCTGATTATGACATTCAAGATATAATTAATGGCCAACTTGAGGAGGAGTATATGAAAACAACTAGTGATTTTGGTATGCCCTAAGCTATTCGTCAAAGAAAAAAAGTTAAATCCAGGTAACAACTTTTAGTTTTTTTTAAAAAATATAATGTTTTTTTATCTATAATATTTGATTTATTGAATTTTTTCTTATCTAGTTGCACTGTGGGCGCAATTTGGCAAGGATCCTCAAGAACTTTAAAAGTTTGCAATTCGAGTTCTTAGTCAATGTTTGTGGTGCAACTGTGTGTGAAAGAAATTATTTTAGCTTTGAAATTGTATTTTCCTTCATTTTTTGACAAAAAAGGTATGATCGAGCTCTTAAAACCTTCTAAACTTTCCACCTTGATTTTTGTACTAATGTCAACCCTTTTTATTTTATTTTTGATATTATTATTTTATTTTGGATAGATTTTGGGGGATAATACAGAAATGGGTTATGACACATGCTAAAAGGCGAAATAGGCTATAACACAAGAGATTAAGTGATTTAGTATTTGTTCTTTATAATCCAAGGATTCAATAGAGATAAAATATCAATATTATTATAGTAATAATAATATTGGTAATAATAATTATTTTTTATTACATTGATATTAATTTTTTAATATTAAATTTATCACGAATATATATGGTTTATATTCATGTAGGAATTTGAGCAAAACAAGAGATGTTTTAGATCATTTTAACCTTGATAATATTGACCTATTAAATGAATAGATTGGTGAAGAACCCAATTTTCTTGATGGAGAGGATGTAAGTTGAGAGACAATTGGCTTACCTTTGTCTATTTTAAATTTAGAAGATGAAGAAACATGTTTTAATGATGAAAATGAGCTTGGTGGAAATGACCAACTATTAGAATGTCTAGTTATGACTTTCCTTACATACCACCAAAAGATCAAGATCATTATTTTTATATTAATGATATAGAAGATGTTTGATTTATATTTTTTTTGTTTTAGAATATTTTACTTTCATAATATTTTACAATTCTATTTAAGTCAAATTACTTTAAGTTAAAGTTCTATTTAATATTGACTATTTAGAGATGTTTCTAACTTTGAGATTATATTTGTTTGACTTTGTGTTTGTATCATATAATTTAAAGTTAATTTATCTTGAATTTGAATTATATTTGTTAAATTAATATTTTAATCTTTTTATATATATAAACAATACAACTTCAAAACAAAATACCAAAACATTTCATTCCGATTAAAAAAATAAAACAAGAACGAAATTGACAACCTTGTTCTTAACTCAACAAGGTTTCAAGAATAAACAAATTAGTAATCAGTTTTATATTTTATTTTATTATGCTCAAAAGTATATTCATGCATAAGCTACATTTTTCAATCTTAGCTTTTCCAATATTTCATCATTCATTTACATCCCTGATCCAAGGTCTTTCCTTCATCACAAAACAAATCATTACTAATTGAAAGAGTTGTTGCTTTAAATTTCATCTTTTGATTTTTTTTATCATTTAAAGTGCTTGAGTTCAGTGTATGGGCCAATTAAGTTTTTTGGTCCCTCGACTTTCTCTCCTCATTAAATTCAACAAGTCTTCAAGTAAATTGTCAAAAGTGCTGTCCCTGAGCTTGAAAAGGAGAAACCCATTCATTTTGAAGTAATGATTTTGGAATTATATATTGAAAATATATTTAATACGTAGAATAGATGTGATACTATTTACTCATAACAAAAAAAGAACAATCAAATAAAGCTGTGCCTGTCTCTATAATATAAATAAATAGCAAAACCAAGGAATATACTTCAAAATGTATGGAGCAAGAAGAAGACTACTGCTACTACTATGGATTCCCAGATCCCACTCGTGTCCCTCTAAGCTCCGCCATCAGTGGGGTACTTGCAATTTCCGAACCCTGCAACACAAAAGCATTTCATTGTCAGAGCCCAATTTATAATCATATATAATTACGTGGTGGCTGCATCAGAAAACAAGCATCTAGCGTTTGAGAATTTCAACATCAATTATTATCTTTTCATAAATTTATTAACTACCCTTTTGTTTTCAACGAAGACAGAATTATGTCATCTTCTTCAACGTATATGTATACTTTATCTGTCGTCACTCATGACTCCTCTAATTATTAAATAAGCTAATGTCTCTCCGGTTCATGAACTACAACACAGAGCAGCGCACAAATTGTTGACAAATACTTGCCCCCCCTTAATTAATATGATGTGTTCATATTCTGATCCTTCAGGAACCATTGAATCCAGATAAGTTCTTACCCCACCACAGCAGTCTATGTTTTGAGGAAGGAAATCAGATTCAAACCCAAGAAACATGAACTGAATTGAAATGGCAGAATCACACAGGTTAATAACTGGCAGAGAAAAAGATCGTTAATCATGCGCTTACCAGGCTGTTGCGTGACCACATAAGCGGCGCCACCAAAATCGCAGGTTCCAGCACCGCGAGCTTTCTTTTGATAATAGCTGTTGAAGGCATACGATGCGTGCGCCTCCACCGTGCTTGGGCTGTAACACGCGGAGCCGACCTGAATTGGACGGCAGTCAGCCCCTCCCTCGCCACAAGCATAATCGAGCCCAGCTTGGAGCTTCTCAGCTCCCGCATTCCCATTGGCCACGCACCAGGTTTGACCCGCTGTTGATGTCGTCGACACCTTACCGTCGCTCTGCACGGCCGGAACCGGACTGCTGCTCTTGTTGACCGGCATTGACTGGCCATCCCCTACCTGCTCGAGTGTAAACGGCACGTCATATACTCTCTTCTCATTTGGATAAAACAAACCATAATTCCTCTCCGAGGTGGGACCCGGTTTCTCGTTCTCATTAAACAATGCAAACAAGTAAACATCAAGTGGTTCCTGCGGTCTCAAGGGGGTCCCATTTCCTGTCAGAACTCTCTTCACTAAGTTTCCGTTGTACGCGGCCGCATTTGCTTCACCAGCACCAATCTCAGCCTCATCCCCCATGGAAGGCCAGCCAGTTTCTGTCACCACCAGCTTTACGTCGTTGTATTGAACAGCTGACATGGCTGAATGAACGGCGTCGAGCTGGGCCTCTAGAAGGCTATGGTATTTTAACCCGTTACCCGAATCCACCACACCCGGGTTCTCCTTGAGCAAAGCATAGTCCAATGAGATCACATCAGAGTTTGCGGCGTATGCGAAGAAAGGGTACGCGTTAACCATAAGATACGACCCGGTTTGACGTAGAAAATCCAGCATTGGTTTAATAGCGGGTCCGATCAGTTCGGTTTTGAAGGATCCGGCGGAAGACGGGTAGGAACTTTGAAGTGCACTGAGAGCGATAGGAGATGAGATTTTAATAGAGGAAAGATTGAACTTGACAAGAGAATTGTAAACATTTTTCATGGCTGGTACGAGGAAAGGCGTTGTGTTTTTTGGGTCAACAAACACTTCGTTCCCAACAGCAATGGCTTCAATCTTTGTCTGAGGGAAATGTTCAGAGATGTTGGCCTTGACCCAAGTGTCAGCAAATGACTGGTCTGCAGCAACGGAGGAGAGGAGCTCGTTGGGGAGTGCCACCACAACGTCTATTGCCGAGTTGGCGAGTGCTTTCAAAACGTCCGAGTTCGTGTCGTAGAGCTTGACTCTGTTGATCCCCTGTGATTTTAGAAGGCTCACCACTTCTGCTGGTGTTGGCAAGTTGTTGGCTACCCGGCCATAGTTCACTCCGATCGTACCTGCAAATCATATCACAATAAGATATACAGAAACAAGAAAAACATACAGTAACTCGAAGAAAAGTAAGCAAAAGAGATAGATATACCAGCAGCGAAGGAGGCATGGAAGAAGGAAAGGGAAGAGAACGAGAGTAGCAGAAAGGAGAGGGTGAAGCTTCTGAGGGATGCCATGCTCCGGTGGTTCTTGGAAGGGGCGCAGAGCTTGAGGATGATGGGATTTGGCTAGGCTTGGAATTGGCTTCGGTTACCTGCTCTGTGCTGGGATTGGTTTCGTTAGATCATTTTTATAGGCTAAGTGAAGGAATGGGGTTGATCGTGATCATCGTCATGGGCAGGTGGGGTTAGAGACTGGTCATTGAGGCGGGGCCCACGTTGGGGTGGGAAAGACAGAAAGAAAAACACAGCCCATCAGGCGAAATACGGCAATGCGGAACCACCGGAAACCACCAACCCTTGACAGTTTTCGATGAGAGAAATCTTGGCTCAAACTCAAAGCCACGCAGCCGTACACGTGTCCATATATCATTAAATGAGCGGGGGGGAAGGATTGAGGACTTATCATCCGATACATGGTAGCAGTACGGTAGCCTACTTCTCTGACTCAACGGATCTTTTTGTAGCTGTACTGGTGATTTCTCTTTTATTATTATTATTTTGTCCCCTTTCACCTCGCCGTGAAATGAATAGTCCGGTGCCGTTTCACCCATTTTCGAACGTTGGATTGCCAGCTGTCTTATCGCAAGAGTCAAAACATAGACGAACTTGGCTCGGTGTCCTGTCTCGTGCTCGTGAAGCAATGGCATCGCCGTGTGAACAGACTCTCTCGTCGTTGAGATGACGACGAGTTGTGTTTTTTTCCTTTGGTGGTTCAACTTAAGGTAGAGAATTCCGACGTTAGGTTAGCTTCCTCTGTGCAACAAGTTAATACACTAAGATTGGTTACCTCTGTAAGATATGTTTTTTTATCTTATCTTTAACACCAATTGAATTATTAAATTATTTCGAGAACTAATACAACAAACAAAACAGGTTGTGTGTTTTTTTATTTTAAAAAAGGTAAATGTTTTGATGGATAATTGAAAATCTATGTCAAAAAAAAAGGCAGCACCTTTTGTTTTTCTCTTGTTTTGTCCGTCCAAATTAGAGGAATTACAATTCGTCTTATAAATCTAATTACCATTAATAACCTTGCTGGCATTACCGTCCATCATCATAAAAATAATTATGGAAATCACCCGACCCCACGTATGAATGAAAATCCTTTTATCATGACCGTTTAGGAAATAATTCAATTTGTAAGAATTTAAAATTAAAAAATTTGTTTTTCATATAGTTATTAATATGATGATCACTATCTAATAGATAGTCTAGATATAAAAGCTTGAGAATAAAATATTTGCTTTTCTTGTGGTTGTTAATATGATAATCACTAGAGATTTTAGATGATTCATTACCTTCAAGATCGATAAAATTAATTAAGATATAAACAAATTAATCCGGTCATCTAAATTAATAAAAAAAAATATGGAAAGAATTGATTCGGCCCAGACAAGGGATAGTCATGTGTTCATACTTGAAATAGTCTTAAATCAGATGTATATGGAAATAATTGAGGTCGACCCGATCTATTTCTTCCTTTCACTTTGTTTTTCATTGACTCAGAGTGGTGTGATTGATGTATGATCACCAAAAACAAGAAGGGCCTAAAAAAATCATAAAATGAATAGAAGAATGTCGCAAGCAAAATTAAAAACTATAAATTAATTAAGAATAGTAATTTGGGCTGCTATGTCTCGAAAGTGTTAACCCTCAATTATCTGTTTGTAGCCTATCTGAGATTCTTACACAGTCTCTCTTTAAGAACAAATCCTAGCCATCGCTGATGATTATTATTTCATTGATGTTAGCCTTTTTCACTTCTCTTTCTTCTTTACTCTCAATAATTTCATATCAAGTTTTGTATGATTTTGGAACTGCTTTTTATTTTATTTTTCTCTACTAGTTTTCGGTTCTATCTCCCATTTATGGGGCTTTTGTTTTCTTTGAATAAAAATCTTGCTATTACATCTTCTAGTTTAAAACCTTTGTTGAGCTCTCAATTTACTTGTAATGTTCAGCTTTCAAGCATGCATGTTCTTCATTCTCCACTAGTATTTTTGGATATTGTGTTCTAAATTCGCTTTAAATGGGTTTATATTCCAAGATTTTTAAATAAAAATCATGCAGGTTTGCAAAACAAAAAAAATAATGAGATGGTTGTGGAAAGAAAAGGTAAATTGCATATAAGTTCATCTTTTAAGGTTATATAATGGTCACCATCTAGTTTCTTATCATACCAACAAGAGAATCCATATTCATCTCAGCTATTGGTAGAATATATGCAACGACTATTAAGCTTCTTTGTGCAATTTACATAAATCCTAAGGATATGTTTTGTTTCTTAAGATTTTAAGAAAAATCTTGAATTTACTCGGTGACGGTAAGAGATGGTTAAGGCACATACATATACAATTACCAAGCAGGCATGAAATTTTGAGGTGTGTTTCACAAGTGCTGAACTCTGATCGATAGTTATATAGCAGACTACCAAGTTAAACTAATTCTTCTTTCCATGTTTTCATGTAAATTTAACAGATTAAAACGCAAGATGAGCAGGATTTCACACTTTCCTTTACTACTTCAATGGTTTAGGGGGAAAAGAGCATCTGTGGGCACCACCTCTTTGAAGTTCTTTTGATAATAGAATTATGCATGCATGGCTTCTTTTATTTATTTATTTTTGCTGTTTTTCAGGCGATCTTCGGCCCTGAGCGAGGTCTACAAATGCTTTTTTCCTTGTTCTCTTCAAATTGTCTGTGATTCAAACCCGATCCTTCGAGAAAACAGGCTGGTGCCGGGTGCTTTCAATTGGAAATGAAAAAGCAACCCCGCAGTTGGCTACAAGACCAGTTAACCAGTAGTGGGGGCAACCCTAATGCATCATCAGAGTGTATTCCTTTTGGAAAGGAGGAATGGCCAAAGTTGTCCCGGTGTTTAAGATGATTTTCCTAATATTTTAGAGCCAAGCTAACAAAATCTAGAATGATTCAGTTTTCTTGAATGGTATTTAGTTATTATCAAGAGAAAAAGATGATAGAGAAAGAGATAATATATCCTTTTTGTATTGAAAATTCAGAAATTCATTCCAAGACTATCTTAAAAATAGCATGTTTGTTTTTGCCTCTCCCCTTGGTGGCTTTTCTTTGCTCTCCAAAATGATAGAAAGCAAAGAGAAGAAAACATGTCGGTGCATGATAGATACAATTATTGTGTATTTGCTCTTTTCCCCCACCATAACTCGGTTTTACATCACAAAACAAAAAATCCAGCAGTAATCATCCTACAGCTCCTATCATCTTTAGAAAATATATTATGGAGACATAGATATAGTTTAACATTCGCTTCGGTAGAAGCTCTTATGTCGAAAAGACATCGTCAAGACTCCACATGCGGACTTTAGATGCAGCAAAACCATTTTTTCTGAAAATCAGTAAATTATCCATGTTAAAATGCAAAACATAACACCCATGAGTTTATGAGATAGAAAAGATTGTAGCCTGCCATGAATTTGTTGTGCCATAACTGTGCTGATGATTTTAGAAGGAAAGTAAACTGCATAACTAAATAATGACTCGCAATATTTTTATTATTAGTCCAATTCCACCCATCTAAACGGACTTTCACAATGGGGCCATGCATTACAATTGATTAGAAGATAGCCACATCCATGTGGAAAAGAAGACCAGACCAGACAGCTCTGTGTTTTATCCTCCCCAACAGTTCTAAGGCCATAAATTCTGTGAATTTTCCAATCACCCTAACTTCTGTTACAGCAAAATGATATCCTTTTATTTATAATGCAAACTAGATAGTTGACCCGCACTTTGCAGCAGGATGGACTGATTTTCAAAGAGTGGGCTGGACTGATTTTGAAGTGTAAAAAGATGATACTCAAGCACTGTACATGTATTTTAAAGAATGAAAAAGAAAATTCACGACTCGACATCATGGAAAGAGAGTTGAAAAAAAAAAACAATTGTTCTATCCTCACAAAATTTCTGAGCAGAGCAGACCAGACAGCTGGGTTCTATCCTCACAAAATTTCTGAGCAGCAATGGCTTGCTCAGATGACATGGTTAGACTATCTGACCTTTTCCCCAACATTTCTATGGCCATAAATTTTGCGACTTTACCCAATCACCCTAACTTCTGTTACAGCAAAATGACATCCTTCTATTTATAATGCAAAACTAGACAGTTAGCCCGCGCTTCGCAGAAGGCTGGACTGATTTTCGAAGAGTGGTCTGGAACGATTTTGAAGTGTAAAAAAACGATACTCAAGCGCTGTAAGTGTATTTTAAAGTATGAAAAAAAAAAATTCACGACTCGACATCATAGAAAGAGAATTTAAAAAAATAACAAATGTCAATCCCCAGAATAAAAATGTAGAGCGATGAAATCAGTAAAAAACATTAATGACAAAAAAGTCTTTAGAAACAAAGCACCAACAAAAAGGGCAAGTAGAATCATGCAAAAAGAATAATCCAATAATAATAAGAATAAAAAGACGAAGTTTAATTATTAAAAGAATTGAATTTAAAGGACATAATTAAAAAGAATAAACAAAGCAACCTAAAAAAATCTCAGACCACCCGGACAAACTACCTAGATCATGAAATAGAGATAATTTGATTGAAAAGAAAATCAAAGAAAATAATGAAGTTCATTTTTCAAAACAGCAACTTTGAAGGATATAATCCGGAAAGAAAACAATGTTAACTCGTGTTAACTTTTCAAACTCATAACCCTAGTTAATGAATAAATCAGAAGCATCGCATCTGGAAAGCCACTATTTTAAAACTCGGCTCGACCCAATAAGTTGATTTGTGATTCAGGTGACCTATGCCTTAGATTGGGCCAGATTTCGAAAGAAATTAAGGGAGAATTGATCCAATGTAAAACAGTCAACCCAAGGCAAATCCAGTCAAAACAGGGTCAAAACACGTTAACTATTTTTATTTTTACTTTTTTTTTAAAAAAAAAATAGTATCATTTTAACTTTTTTATAAAACATAAAGATTTGGCTAACTTGAGTTAACTCGGTCAACCTACTTGACCTGTAACCTGGTACTTGTCTCGGATTGACTCTTGCATGGCCTAAAAACATTAAGACAAACCAAGTAGACCAAATCCCAAAGAATCAAATGTTAAACGATGAAATAAAAAACTTTTAAGAATAAAAAAATAGTAATTAAGCTCATTCATGATGAGGACAATATAAAATTTTGAATTGAAGGGTGAAATTGAAAAAAAAACAAAGATTAGATTAACAAATGAATCTATTTTTTTTTTTTTAAAAGATAAAAATCAAGAGAATGAGGATCAAATTAAAAAAAAAAAGTAAAAAATCCAGATTATGGATCTAAGGATGAAAATGAAAACAAACTAAAATTTGATTAAGAGTTATTATTAAAAATCAACACATTAAGGGTCAAACCTTAAATATCATCAAATTTTGAAATGAAGGATAAAAAGAAAAAGAAAAATCAAATTCACCAAAGATTCCAAAGCAAAAATAAAAATCAAGGGAATGGGGATCTAATATGAAAAACTTAAAAATATGATCATGGATTTGAGGATAGAATTGAAAAAAATAATTAAAATTTGATTGAAGACCCAAGAATTTAAATTAGAAATAAAAACATTAAGGGTCAAGCCTGAAACATCATAAAATAAAAGGACAAAATTGATATAAGAACCAAATGACAAAGGATGAAATTAAAAAAAAAAATGAATGAAATTTAATCAAATGAAACAAAATTAACAAATAACACTCTTTTGATTTTTTTCAAAGGCAACATGGTTTTCAAGGTTGAAGAAGGAGAAGGGGGAAAAAAACATTGTCGAAGCTCCACAATTTATAAAGAGGCCGAGGCTGCACATGTTGCACTATGGTGGAGAAAGCAGTGAGACGTATTGAAAACCACTATAAATGTGGTGTTCAGCTATCGGAGGTGTTGCCCACGCGCTAGTGCGTGCAATGCACGCGCCAACAACTTTTTTCTTTTTTTAAAAAAATTTAATTTATGCAAATACCAAAATGCCCCTAACTCCACACAATATTAACAAATTTTTTTATAAAAAGACCAAAACCCCCCTCAATCTTAGCTATAGATTATTTGACTCAAAGGACAGTTTGATAATTACACTTTAACATAAAGATGAAAATACTGAATATGCCTTTTTAGTTAAGGAAATTAAACCTTAGAGGGTATTTTAGATATTACATAGTGCAAATAAAATGGTAAAAGACTTTTATCCTATTCAAACTTGTAATAGCAAGTGTCCCTTGAAAAATATTATATTACCCTTTAATGCATGCTATAAGACTTAAATATTTAAGGGTAAAATGATAATTTTAATGTGCAAAATGTATAGTGAAACACTGAGCTCTTTTAGCTTTTGTTATAATGACATCCCTAATATCACTAGCTATAGGTGAAAACTCAAAAAAAACCAATCTAATGATGGACTGCATCAATTATTTCCCCTTTGTTTTGTTGCATAATGACCAGGGCCTCTTAAGCTGTTGATATCAATAGTAAATCACACTTTTGAAAATTGACATACACAGAAGCATAGAACATAGCCCATTCAAGCAAGATGTTACACATTACCGGGAAAAGAACATGCAATCTTGGCTGGCTAATGTAGGTGTCATTCGCAAGACACGTGCCTTTCTGCTAAAAAAACATTATGTGATGGGAAAAAAACTTACAGGCTGAGATTTGGCAGGATTTAATCCAGGCTTAACATGAGAGTCAACTTCCTTTCCTGGTGATTCCGGTTTGCCACCTGTCTTCTTCTCATCCCTTGCCTTGTTAAAAATTACAGTGAATCCCTCAGCTGATGCAGGATCATTGACATCCCATTCACCAAATTTTGGGAGTGGCCGACCTGTGTCCTGTAGACAAGAAAGAAAAGAAGAGAGCTGCCATCAAGATTCTGATAGCAGTATAATACAGGGAAGAGCCATTCATCGAGCAGCAGTGATTTTTCATTTAACAACAAATACTATAAAGATTTAGAATTATGAGAACAGGTATTCAGTACAGCAACGCCATTGAGTCAAAGGGGCTCAGCAAATATAAAGACGACCACCATAAATAGTCATACAAACCATGTGCTCTTGTTCCACAGAAATAATTAAAACCTAATGCAGACATCTCATCTCATCTCATACAGAAGAAACCACAGATAAATTAAACCAGAATTGAAATGATCTAGTAAACCATAACATATGCAGGGGTAGTCAAAGCTTAACAGCCAACATGTATAATTCTTAATGCCCAAAGCCATAAACAGAGGCAACACCACTATATAATCAGGATTAAGAAGTCTATGATCCATTAAAGGGAGCCCAAACAGGCAATTAAATTCCTATAAAGTATAATGCAAAGTATATTTTTATATGATATAAAAAAAATGACTTGTTTTCTTAAGCTATGCTAACATATTCAGCTCATCAACTGCACTCTACTCACTTCAGCTTCCCAAGCATATGCTTGTTATGTTAGTAAGGCAATTAATTATCTTCATTACAAAATGACATTTTTTTGTTGTTTGATTCTTAAGAGCACAAAAGGGTCTAAAATCACCCCGTAACGAAAGAACTGCATAACATTTTTTTGTTGTAAGATACAAATAGCTTCTCCAGCTCCTAAATCTATGGGGCGGGCGCACCCTCCTAGCAAGCTCTTAATAACTAACACAGAGTATCAAAGAGAAGCAAAGAATGAAAAATTTCCAAATAAGAAATTACTTCGTCCATAATTAACAAGTAAAGTTCATTAATTAAAATCCATAAATGCAAAATTAACGAAAGAAAAAAACATTTCCTAAACAGTTGTAAAAACAATAAGAAACCGAAATCAAATCAGCATAATTCCTGAAGCACTATAAGAACATTTGTAATCAGCAGTAAAAGCCAAACCATTAAAAAAAAAAAAAAAAAAAAAAAAAAAAAAAAAAAAAAAAAAAAAAAAAACAGCAAAATTACTATTAAACAAAAACAGAAGCCTTAATACATACTCACAAACAAGAATCGGTATGCATTTAGGGATATAGACTACTGATACAGAAACTACATACCGTCATGAATTCTAGAGGGAGACTTTCAGGAGCAGGGAACCGATTAAGAGAGAGAGAGATTGCTTTTGGAGAGAGAGAGTGTGGGTGTGAAATGGGCTTTAAACGGGCCTGTCCGTATTCTATCATGAAGGGTGTCACTGTTTATTTGTAATACTAACGGCAAGTTAATGATTGCCGTTACTCTGTCGTCATCAGCGACGTGGCAAGAGTTTTGATAACGGAACGTGTGAACTGAGCTGGCAAACGGCGTAATGGGAGAAATGGTGCGCTACATAGAGGCAATCTGCACAGTTAACTTGCTGGCACTCTTAAAACTGCCTTGTCTTACCAAAAATACTAGAAGTGCCACTGTACGTTGGACTAAATTTTTTTCAATGTTAAAAAAATTATATTTTAGGAATGATAATTCAATATAATTAACATTAAATTTTGATCTAGTGTATAAACCAAAATAACCCGCAAAAAGCATGGGATCGATCAGTAACAAATTGTTATTATAAATAACTGTATTGTATCAAAAGTTGAAGCGTTTAAATCAAGGTATAAAAAGTGTTGATAAATACTTCAAGCATATGAAATTTATTAGGATTCGATCTAATATTAAGGAAGATAGGATGGCTAAATTCATGAATAACCATGATTGTGATATAACTCATATTGTGAACTTGCATCATTAAATGGAGTAAGATGAGATGGCGCATATGGTCTCGGAGGTGTAGAGACAACTTAAACAAGATGGTACCATTCAACAAAGTCAACCATTATACCATTCAACGATGTTATTCCATATAAGATGTTATGTTCATAATAAAATATGTTAGCTTAATTATATATGGTTGAGTTTCACTAATATAGCAAGATGAATCGATGGAAATACCAATATATATATATATATATATATATATATATATATATATATATATATATCTCGTATAAATTACAATTGTTGAATGATAATGATAAAGTGCAAGCAATAAGGTTTTGAATTTTTTTTTAATATGACGATGATGTGTTTTTTGTATTACAAATCCAAGTATAGTGTTATTGTTATTTAATGATACTATGTTATCATTGTACTTCTGTTTTTAGCATTTTGATGGAAATTAGATTTCTTTAAACCCTTAGGATTTATTTTTGTTCTATTTGCTCATCATTGCCACAAGCTTTGAATTTTGGAATTTAACAAGTATTAAGTCAAGTCTCTCTTCTGGTTAAATGGCCTTCCAAATTCCTTTCCATGGAACTATAAAAATTTCAAAGTCCTTAGCAAGATTAGGCCATGGACATCCACCCATTTGTTTTTTTTAACTCATGAGCTTAGGAAGATAAACTAGATTAGAAGAAATGATACTTTATTTAATTCCTGCATAATATATACACTCGGTGAATAAAAGCTATAGCTTGTTTCAGATCAATTCATGAACCAAAATTGGATAATATAAGGTGTTTTGATCTAAATGGTAGCATATTTTTGTAATCCAAAGTTTGTTTCCACAGTTCGATGTCACGATCTACACTCAGTCTGGAATAACACACGCATGTTAATTCTTAATTGTTCATGATCACAGCATGCAGGTCAACTAAACTGAGACAATACTTTCAGAAGTTCCAGATCAGCTCAGGTGAAAGTTGTCCATCGTTAGCCATGGAAGTAAAGCTCAAATACAATGCATTACGAGCAGAGGCTGCAAGGAAGCAGAGCTCAAATGATCAAAAATAGAAAATCTCTTCGTCTTTTCTCCTTGAATTGGTCCATCAGAAATTGTCTGCAATTCACCATTTTCTGTGGTGGAATGAGTACCGGATCTTGGCAGGTGCAAGTGAATCTTACTTTCCTATGAATCGTGAAGGGAAAGGAACAAATTACTAAATAATGTGCTCGATCAAGAAGGGATTTAGCGATCTGGGGTAGATCCATCAGTAGCATAGTATTAGAGAATAATATAAATTATATTTTAGAATTTCACCTAATATCTTAAGCTTTTAGGTGATTCTTTAACATAATATTAGAGTTTTTTTGACCCAGCAGTTACGAGTTCGAATCTCACCACTCATATTTTATTTGATAAAAATCAAGTATAAGGTAGCTTGGATTTGTACAAATTTCAAGCACAAAATGTTTTCACTTGAATGGATATATTAGAAAATAATATAAATTATTTTCTAAAATTTCATCTAATAATTTAATTTTTTACACACACTTTTTGAAGAATTGAAATCATTACAAATATCTATTTAAACTAAAACCTAACTATATTTTATAGATTTTATCGAGGTATAACTAAAACCATTTCTTGCGAGAAAAAGAAGTAGCCATTGAAATTAGACCGGACAGATGTTTGTGATATCATTGTCATCCCTGCTTACATCAAGATCTCTGTCATTGTCATGAACGTGTGGTGCGTGTCAAGATGAAGAAGAAGCCTCCCCCCCCTAAAAAAAAAAAACTCATTGGCATGGCACGCGCGTGATGCGACGATAACCTCGCCCCTCCTTCCCTTTCTCTGATCTGCATGCTGTAGCTGGTCACTAAAAACGACCTAGTTTTGGCAATACTTTTATGACTGAGATTGCTAATTATACGATAAGACAGAGTACGTAAATGCAAAAATATTTAGCAAAATGCTTTTACTATTTATATATTTACCATTTTAATAAACGTGACAGTGAACTCTTTTCTCTTAAGAAACACATCAATGCAGAAGATGTCTCATTCACCATCTTCTTTTTCAAACATCAGTAATCTACCGTTGTTAGCCGGTGTTTGGCGTATGCTAATCGGTAATTGGCCGGTTACCAAGTCCCTAGCTAGCTATAAAAGGAGAGGGGCCGGATGGGGTATATCGATCGATCATGTATATTCATGTCACACACACACACATGCATATATATGGTTTTCTCTCTCTCAGATTCCTTCTCGATGATGTTAAGGGAACGAAGAAAGAAAAGAGAAAGGAATCCTTCTCTATGCTTATCATTTTCATTAGCTGTTTTGTTTTTTTTGGTATCTTCGTTGTGGGTTTTGTCTGTTTGTTTCGTTGAAAATTTGCTGGTGTTGTCTAGACGTACAAGAAACATTTCAGGAAGAAAATAAATTAAGTTAGCTGTTTATGATCGAGTTTGAAGATGCATGCAGCATTTATATATATCTGTTTTCCAGTACTGTTAAACGAAGCATTCATAAGTAGTTGTTCCGATCGTTAAGGTTATATATATTTTCAATCCGAGAACCCTTTCCAAGTTTCAAGCGCTCTCTCTCTCTCTCTTGTTCAATCTTCAACACCTTTGCTCAACCAAAAATGTCTTCAGCAGCTAATTAACTTGTGTGCAGGTTAGTGATATTGCTTGTTTTTCTATATATATATATTACAAACATTATATATGTACGCATATATATGATACACACACACGTACAATTCTCTGTTGATTATTGCTGAATGTAAACGTACAGTGTACGTAGTCATAGAATTTATAACCGAGAGGGTGCGTACATGCATGTAACGAGACTGTATTTTTCATTTTGACAGATTACATGTCAAGCTAACATGTTCTTCATATCAATATTTTTAATGGCGGATGATGAAGGGAGAGAAAAAGAGAAGAGGTGTGAGGGTTTGCACGGTGACAGAAGAGAGGGAGCACAGGCCTGTGATAGCTAAAGAGAGTCTTTGCTTTTGCTGGATTGTGCTTTCTCTTCTTCTGTCACCACCCAACACATGCAGTGTCTTTAATGTGATCGACTACCGAATCTGACCGGCGGCGTCTTAATTTATAGTAAGATCGATCTTCCTGACTTGGGAGTTTATTTTTTCTCCCTGCAGCTTCTGCAGATTCCAACCTGGTTAATTGTGAAAGGGTTATTGTGGTTTTACATGGAAACAAGATTGTACAAATTTAGGGACCGATGACCATTTCTTTTATTTTGATTTGAGATAATACAAGGAACCAATCTGTAAATCAAGGAATCAATAGCAGTAAGAAGAAAGATAGCTTGTTTTAAATGATCACTTACAGCTAATTTGTCCTGAAAGGAGTCACGTGACATTCTCTTATTCGACTGTCATCGCTTCAATTATAACATCATAAGATGCCCAATCCATGATGTTCTGAATTCAACATGTTTTGAAAATGTAAGCAGTTTATTTATATGTTGACCCTTTCTCCTGTCCCCTCTAAGAATAAGAATAAAAAATGAGGTGGTAATTCTGAAGTCACGAGCTTCATGGCTGAAGTGGGGATCAATGAAAGTAGCAAGAACTGGTTGTGAACCATGCTTCAGATGTATGCGTGATGGTTGTGCTTCCTGAAATACAAGTGACCTCAGTTGAGTTTTCTGATCTATAAATTATCTTCTTTCACAAAGTGAAATGCAATGATTGCAGAAAAAATGAAGTGCAGTATATTTTCTGCTGTATAATTTGCTCAAGAACACCGATGATTCTGCAACGTTCATGCTGTCACATGCGTCCAAGCAAAACACACTTTCAGAGAGGCATGGCATGAAAAGGAGCAGAAAAGAGTGCAACTTCTGGAG
Organism: Salix caprea; assembly: GCA_964035475.1. NCBI lineage: Eukaryota > Viridiplantae > Streptophyta > Magnoliopsida > Malpighiales > Salicaceae > Salix > Salix caprea. Next base: position 9,286,609 of record OZ037749.1, on the reverse strand, counting down.
TAGGAGGAGGCTTAAAACACTGAGGAATGGACCTGAGAGCACGCTCGAAACATATATAGGAAGCAACACAGAGGAGAGAGTATCAGAAATCTGGCAATCGATGACCTGGTGGTACACATAAAAAGAAAAAAAAAATACAAAAAATGGCTTCACAAGGTATTACCAAATAGTCCCGAGGTGCATAACGTGAATCTGCACAACTGGTGTCGAGTTCGAGTCAGGATATGTATTTCTTGTAAAATTTTAGACAATCAAAGTTTTATTTGCTCATCTAAACCTGTAAAATACACTTTTAAGAGAGACGGTGTTTGCTCGCATCCAAAACAAAAAAGAATTACGAAGTAGGATGTTGACTGTGATATGAAATGTGCACGAACATTTGCCTTTAAAGGCTAAAGATGGTCCCCAGAGAATCGCATCTGCTGCTCACAGCTTCACGCTTAAACTCTGCGTCTGCTTCGATCACATCATCAAACAGAGTGAGCCTTTCTAATCCAACGAGTTTCTCTTTTCCTTCGTGCTTAGATGTCCTATATTTCAATGGAAGCGTGACAGATATTGACAGAGAAAAGGTGTGAATTTCTTGAAGAATATTTTGCAAGAGAGAAAAAAGGACCAGGTTTCAAGTGCAAGAATATTATCGGAGAAGACAAAAGGTGTGAATTTCCTGGAAAGTCCAATCCATGCAACTGGCAGAGGTCCCATCTAACAGTGTTACAGATCAATACCATCAAGTCATGAGATGAGGAACACGTCAAAATTTCCATTACAAAGTCCAGAGGGATAAGCTATTTAGAAGCATATTGTTCCATGCTCAGTAGCATGGTTTTCTCCTGCTTGCTATAATCTCATCCAGCTCTATCGCAAGGATCTGGTTGCAGCTTAGAAATGATAGCAATTAACAAAGGAAAGTACATAATTTTAAGATTTAAATGAACCCTCTAGGCATGGAAGACAACAGATAGCTTTAGTTCGGGTCAGTGTGGCGATCAGAATCCTCATCTGCCTCCTTAAACGTTCAGAAAGTTTCTATGCAAACAATTCTGCAGCAGATGTATTTTGAAATGAAACATGTGAGGGATGCAGCAAATACATCCAGAGCCGAAGCAAACTTGCTAGATTACTGTAGAGAGATGATCAAATACACATTCAAAGCGTTGCAAGAACTAGTCCTATAACATGTCCAGGATGTGGCTGAGACCGCATAGTTCAATACAGTACTTTTGAACTAAGGCCTAAGAATCTGGTAGCTAAACATTTTTTTCGCTGAATATGAACTCACTGATTTAACGAAAAGAATTCAAAGAATCAAAACAATCAATAGAACCTGAGCCATCCATGGTGTCTCACATGATATGTCTACTCTAATCACAACCAGAAACAATTTCCTCAAGCGTCAATGCAAGGCTGCAAGAGAATGTGAGGCTCGGCTTCTTCCTCGGCACAGCAACAGGCTCGGCCTCGCCATTGAGGATTTGAAGGACTCTTCTCATCGTAGGCCTCCCCGAGCTGTCAGGATTAGCACAGCTCAAACCCACAAGTAATAGCTTCCTCATTTCTTCCTCGAACTCCCCTTTCAACCGAGGATCAGCTGCTTCAATTATGTTTCCCTCGCCATGCAATCCCCACACCCAGTCAACTAAATTCACCATTTTTTGGCTGAGTGGTTCTCTCTCAATGGGCCTCCTGCCACAAACCAGCTCAAGCACCACCACTCCATAGCTAAAAACGTCGGTTTTCTCCGTTGCTTTCCCGTAATGAAGATACTCCGGAGCTAGGTATCCCATTGTCCCAGCAGTGAGCGTTGACGCAGGACTCTTGTCGTGCTCCATCAGCCTTGCCAATCCAAAATCACCCAGCCTCGCATTGAAGTTTCCATCCAGCATTATGTTACTAGTCTTTATATCTCTATGAATGACCCGCTGCTCGCATTCGTGATGCAAATATGTCAGCGAAGAGGCCAAGCCAACCGCAATCTTCTGCCTATGTGCCCAGTTCAAAAATATTCCTGGCTCGGAACCCTCTTCGTAGAGAATCCTATCAAGGCTCCCATGCGGCATGTACTCGTATACAAGCAGCACTTCACCCTTCTCAACGCACCAGCCTAGCAGTGGAGTCAGATTCTTGTGCCTCAGGCACGCTATAATAGACAATTCAGCAAGGAATTCAGTTTTACCTTCGTGGGAATGTTTCGATCTCTTCACCGCCGCGATAGATCCCGGAAAGTTGAAGGTGGCCTTGTAGACGTTGCCAAACGCGCCTCTACCTATTATTCTGCTTGAATGAAATCCTCTCGTGGCTAGCTTCAACTCTTTGTAACTGAATTCCTTTGGCCCTGTCACTAGCTCTGCTTTCAGGCTCTTGACTCTCTTGATCTTCTGCCACTTCCTGACAGAGATATAACCAAAAGCCATCAGGGACGCACAAAAGAGAGCCGGGCCAGCAATCCCGAGACCCAAAACAAGGCTCTTGTGACGTTTACTCGCAGCATTTGATACAGGAATGATCGGTGTTGTTACAGTCACTGAACTGTCAGACACATTGTGAGGGTTTGGATTTGAATTTGGATTCGCAGGAGGGAACCCGGTGGTTCTAAAGCTCCAATTTGCAACCAGGTGAAGCTCGGTGCTTCCTTCTGTAGAACCTGAAAAACCCACATACATATCCCCTTTAAGATACTCAGAGAGATCGATGTCTACGTTTAGCAATGGCTGTCCTGGTTTCAAACTTGAATAACTCATGTAGACATTCAAGACCCTCAGATCATTCTCGTAATCAATCCAGGCTGTGATCAAATCTCCACTCTTCAAATCAATGTCTTGCGAGATTGGATCAGCAGTCTTGATTGAATTAAGGCTACCAATGTCTAAACCGACATGGTGGTCATTTGGATCATTGAGACGAGCATCAAGCCTGGTGTCAAACTCAACTGCTACAAACCTGTTCCTGGTCAACTGGGAAGAATTAACGAGACCCAAGTACCCTCCTGGGCTGCCAAGAGTTTGGTTATCTTGTGAGAGAAAAAACGACAAGCCATCACCGTAAGAGTTTTCGTTGACATCAAGGATTGAAAAACTGAACCTTGTTGAGAAAGAAGCTGTGGTATTGGATTCTTGATCAGAAAAGGGAATAGGGCTATCGTAGATTAAAGTGCCTGAACTTGAAGAAGGGACAGTGACGTCACGAGTGAGGCCAATCACACCTCTCCGAAGATAAGAGTCGCCAAGGAGAGTGAGGTTCCGGAGGTTGAAAGAAGGGAACTCAAAACTTACACTACGACGGCTTGCTAACACAAGAGGAGGATCTTTGATCAGGTTGAAGAGAATGAAGAGGAAGATGCAAAATTGTTGTATCTGGCTTGGACTCGCCATAGTTACTGTATCTTGACAGGGTTCTGTCTCTCTTACAAAAGCTCAAGAGGGAGTTCAGGATGGGGAAAAGAAACTTATGTTTCTCTTAACGGTAGGCTTGTCTGAAGATAAAACAAAGTCATAAAAACCAGAGCACTAGACAAGAGGTGGTGGGGGAAATGGGGTTGAAAGACATGTGATCGGAAGAAAAAATAAATTATATGAGATCAGATGTGGGTCTCACGTTGTATCAGTTTGTGGACTTCTTTGACAACAGACCGTTTGAAAGATGCTGCAATGATGATTTCATTTGTTCTCTTCACACACTGCTTGTTCATAAGCATGAATGAGCGAACTCTAAGTCCATTCATAGATAATATTGATTAGTGTTTTTAGATATTTTTATATATTAATATTAAAAAAAATAATGTTAATCACACTCGTACACATAAAAGGGCAACCTGTTACGTGGCAATCTGCGATGATGACATATTGTTGTTTTCTGGAATCCTAAGGTTTTAAGTACATGTTATTATTATTATGGGATCTAAACGGCAACATAGTGTGTCGTCATCATGGAATAGCTTTGGGAGCAGAACTGTGATTTTGTTGACTTCAATGATTGACAGAAGGAGGCCATGTGACGTTGTGAGCGCGGGTCCCAGGTTTACTAATTCAAATGGAAATCGGTTTTCTTACACGTCAGTTAGCCGTTGCATGGATCAAAATCTCGTCCACGACGACGATGTCACTTTTTTTTCTGTTCTTATCCAATTTAATCATGAAGTAGGTTGTATAATAATTAACCAAAATACAACAATATATTAGTTTCAAAACTCCTGTGCTGTGCTGGTTATATGTTGTATTATTATATTTATGTAAATATATATTTTTTATTAATAAAAAAATAAAGTTATTTTTATTATTCATATAATATTAGATTAAACAATCTAATATTTGATTTATAAATCTAGGGTAAATATAAAATCTATATGATAAAAAAGTTTCGTAAATAAAATTATTCAGCTCGTCTCCTTGGACATTTTCAAGATATAATTTTCTTCGGGGTGCCTAATAAAGATTATATTACATGATAGAATAACCTTGGTAGGACTTGAATGTGCCATAATATGATTTTTATGGACAAATATGATAGTTTAGGGGACGCAATTAGCAAAATTCAATTATATGATGATAAAGAGTGTAATAAATTATTCTAACAGCCAAAGAAAACCCGATCAGCACTTGGAACTCGAAGGGAAGGGAGGAGGACAGCAAGCTCCCTTATAGTTTTAGTTTATTTTGTAATCATAATTACCATAGTGATTTTTTAAAATATAAAAAGCCTGCCTAAATATATTTTGTTTCTTAATAAATACTAAATAGAAAGAAATATGTTTCTATGGTTACTTGGAGGTACAAACAATTTAATATTTTTTTATTATTACTTAGTAAATTATTTGTTTGTTAATTATGATAGTTACTAATGTTGGGAAATTAGCTCGGTTTATTATTATTATTCTGTCTTTCTTGTTATTGGTTTGCTGACAGTCTGTTCTAACAAATTGTTGTTAGGGAAGTTTGTTATTCCTTTCTGTTTGTTTATTTCTGTTTTCAACAGACTTTGTTCTTGTCTGTGTAAGGGCCTATATATGGGGCCAAAGCTTATGGAATATATTAAGTGCGTGTTTGGCATTTCCTCAAACATAGTGTGTGCATTATCTTTGAGTAACAACTAATATTATCTTACAATTATGATTCTAAACATACATATTTTATTTTAAAAAAAGATATATTATTCATTTTATAACAATAACGTTATCTTTGTTTGTAATTTAGCTATTTTTTATAACTATAATAATTAGGAATAATTTCAATAAAAAGATATTCTTTTAACTCACAAAAGGAAAACAAAAGTACTATTATTCTTATCTTGAGAGCAAATCAAACAGAATCTATGGCATAAATCCTCGTTCATAAATTGTTTATGAATATGAGAGTATTGTTCTAACTTTGTTTCACTCTTTCTCCCTCACTTTTGCTATTAAAATGTGGAGGAAGGGCGTAGTGTATTTATAGATGATTTAGAAAGTTAGTCTTTATCCTTGTATGGAAATACTGGCTAAATCTTTCAAAACATACAAAATCATGTATAATTACTAATCAAAATCATGCTCTGTTTGTGTTTGTGTGCTGTATATCATTGAATCATGATTTTTCTCTCAAAAATAGCCAAGAGATGCTCTTCTTTATAAAAGTCAAAGCTCTCTTCTAGAATCAAACTTTTCTTTTCAAAATAGCCCTCTATTTGCTAGAGCATCCATCTTTATAGCCAAAATTGTAGGACAATCATGTTGAGATTGTGAGAAGTTGTAGAGAATTGAAGAAATTAAGAAGAAGAAGATTGATGTTCAGAGAAGGGAAGAGAGAAAGGAGAGAGAGAATGAAATTTTGAATTTGAATACTATTCAATATTATTACCACACACATATCGTGTGTTCAGCAGCTCTATATATACATATGTCATATACCATACACTAGCATCATGTATATTCTATAATACACTTTCATTACTCTAGAATACACTCATTTATACTCTAACATCCCCCTTAATCTCTTGCGTTGATCAACCAAGCATGGGATTGTAGTTGTCATAACCCAATTTTTGGGTTACTCCCCAAAATCGACCAAAAAATAACAAAAATAAAATAAAAGGGGCCAACATGGGTAGAAAAATCAATGTGCAAATTTTGGTTCTTTTCGAGAGTCTAATTATATCTCTTTTGTCCTAAAAAATAGAGGAAAATACAGATTTAAGGAAAAATAATATATCATCGGATAAATCTGTGTAAAAATTAAGTTGAGAAATATAATTATATTTTTATAGGCCAATTTGATTTAATCGTCGGCCAATTTAAAAGTATAATTATATTTGAGAATTAATTTAGGGTCCAATTGAAGGATTTAATTAAGTGCAAGGACTTAATTATACTTTAAATTGGTCTCATCAAATTAATTAAGGGCTTAATCGATAAAAAATCAAATTCTTGAACTTAATTTCGGTTCAATTGAGAAGTTTAGAGTTTTCGGAGATCGAATTGCATTTTTCCAATCCAATTGCGTGAAATTAGAGATCAAATTGCACAAATCTGGAACCAAGGACCAAAGTGAAAAGTGTGGGCAAATTTCTCTCTATAAATAGAGATCAAATTGCCTAAAATAAGGGACCCCAAAAATTAGACCTGAAAAATCAAAAGAAAATAAAAAAAGTTAAAAAAAGAGGAACCCTAATCTCTTTCTCCCGTTTCTAGGGTTCCAGCCGCCAACACCTTGGGAGGCGGCTGCAGCCCCTCCCCACTTCTCCTTTTTCTTTGGCCGACTGATCTCTCTCCCTCACTACCTCCGGCCACCTTTTCCTTTTTCACTCTCGTAACAAACTCCTCTCTTTCCTTCTTAGAAGCAGCCCTCTCCGGCCAGCCACCGTCTCCCTTTTCTCTCCGCCGACTAACTCTGCCAGCCCCACGGCTTGAACCACGCAGCCTCAGCCTTCATCCTCAACCTCCCTTCTCGTGAGCTCCTTTCTCCAGCGACTGACCAGCTAGCCCCCACTCTCCTTTCCTCTCACTACATTTTTCACCAGTCAAATTGCACAGCCCTCCCCCCTTCACAGACCTGCCACCAAAGTAGCTCTGCACACCCATAACATCTTAGATCGGCCACTCAGCTGCCACCCACGACAAGCTTTCCCTCTGTCCTTCCCGCGGGTTCCCCTCTCTTCACCACAAAACCTTCATCAACAGCTGTCAGCCACCACAACAAGTCCCCTTACCTAGACTCTCGCAGACCAATAGGTTCCTAATAACCTTAATACTAGGTGGCGACTCCTTAGAATTATAGTCATAAATTTTACGGTTATAAACAACCCCATTTTCACCGCGCGCCGTTCTCTCCTCAAACCCTGGGGTGATGGCGGGGCGCGAAGCGCGTAGAAAAATCGTCATCGCGATAGTAGTAATGAATACGAAACACATGAGCACTTAATCCTTTTTGATAGAAATCAGTATGTACAAGAGAAAGAGAAGAGAAAGTCGAAAGGAAAGAAAGATGGATTTGAATTTGATTGAGATATTTTGAGAAATTGAGAGATTGAGAAGAAGAAGAATGCTCAGATGGCAGAGAAGATAGAAGATAGAGGGAAGAAATTTCATTTGTCTATTTTTTTATTTGAATTTCATTTGTCTGTGAAAGAAATTGAGAAGAGAACGATGAGAGGGAAGAGAGAGGATAAAATTTGTTTGAATTTCATTTGTTTGTGTAAGAAATTGAGAAGAGAGGAATGAGATGGAAAAGAGGGGATATAATTTGTTTGAATTTCATTTATCTGTGTAAGAAATTGAGAAGAGAGGGAAGAGAGGGGATGGAATTTGTATTTCATATTCTACTTGTTGATGAATTTCTTAATATGTGTAAGAATTCATTTTCTACTTCTTGATGATTTTTGTTTAACTCACACAAAACACACCACATTAAGAGAGCTAATTCACACATTTGGCACCTTCTAGAAAATAGAACAAGTAAAGAGAATCGAAAAAAATGAAAGAGCTTCGTATGGCGATGGATCTCCCTATGGCGGTGATGGTGAATAGTGACAACACTGAAGAGAAGAATATCTACATCATATCAGTGAATCGTGTCCAAGTCAGTTGAAGGATCTTAAAGATGAGCTTGCTCTCCTTCGCGTTGCTAAGGTCACCGGTGGTGCTCCTAACAAGCTCTCCAAGATCAAGGTTGTGAGGTTGTCGATTATATAGGTCTTGACTATGATTTCGCAAAAGCAGAAGGATATATTGAGGGAAGCTTACAAGAACAAGAAGTTCTTGCCTCTTGATCTGTGTCCCAAGAAGACCAGAGCTATCTGCCGGAGGCATAAGAGATCCTTGAGCAGAGAGAGAGATGTAGAGAGGTTTAATGGCAGGATTTTGAAGTGAGACTTCTGTGTGTGTGCACTCCTCTTCATAATGCACGATGGTGCTCGCTATGCTGCTGCTCTGTTTAAGCTTCTTTTTTTTCCCTCGCTCTACTACTGCTCTGTTTGAGCTTTACTTTTGTTGTGCAAAAATTTGAATGCAGTAATTTGTTGGGAACCAGAATGGAAGCTGCATCATTTTGAATCCTAGGGGAATAAAAATGGAGAGCAACAATAGGGTTGTTGTTAAAGGCGAAACTCACTTCGTGGAGCAGGTTCCTGATGGCAGTAATATCTATGTCTACTTTCTTCTAGACTTTCAATTTGTTCAGTTGTTTGAGATTTTTTCGCTGCTGCTTCTGCGAATACCTTCGCTCTCTTCCATAGGTCTTCCATTAGTGTGAGATGATTAAGTTCACAAAAACCTTTTATCAAACACTTTTGGCATCTAAGTGTTTACACAGTATCTTGTTCAAGAAACACAATCTACAGATGAATTTTGGACAAAGAAAACAGATTACGAAAGCGAGAGGTATGAGAAATTTGTTTTAATGTATTTGCGTGAGCATTTGAAGCTCTGATACCATATTTAGATTGTGAGAAGTTGCAGAGAATTGAAGAAGTTAAGAAGAAGAAGAATGATGTTCAAAGAAGGGAAGAGAGAGAAGAGAGAGAGAATGAAATTTTGAATTTGAATATTGTTCAATATTATTTCCACACATATACCGTGTGTTCAATAACTCTATATATACACATGTCATATACCATACACTACCATCATGTATATTCTAACAAACACTTTCATTACTCTAGAATACACTCATTTATACTCTAACAAATCTATTTTATCATATGCCAAAATTTCATCATAGCACTTGAATGACATGTTCTGAGCATTTTAAATTCCAATCTGATAATAACATTTTTGAATTTGCATAATAATGATTTCATTTAAGTAATTAGATCTATATGAACACAATCACTAAAATTTTAGGCTTTTTACTAAAATAAAAAGGATGATATACAAATAGGATCTTCTTATTTAACTAAATTTACAAAGTTTTGACAAGAATAATGATGGTGTATGTTAGCCTTATGATTACCATTAAAAAAAGATAAACACTAATACATCAGCGAGGTACACTTTAGTAAATAGACTAATTGTGATAATAATAATTAAACAATGACCTGATGAGATCCATCATAAACTAAGGTGACTTCTTCTTTAGGATGATGATAAAAAATGAACATATACCCCATACCACATTTAAGAGAAATTTTAAGTAAAGTTAATGTATGCCAAAATAATAAAAAAAGTGAACCATGTTAAGTCATTGACCAAAACTGGAGAACATGAAAAGACAAATTCATAGTGAGCACTGAAGATTTTAGGTTCATTTAAGCAATTCAAGCAAGTCAATGTCTAGTTCTTACCACCTCTAAACCCAAGGATATTCAAAGATGAAGATGATATCAAAAAAGAAGGTTGAGCTTTTAAAATGTGCAATTTATTTTTTTTCTCTATTCCAAGATGTATTTTTAAAAATTACATTGAGTTTGTCCCTCTATAAAATAACTAAATTGTTAAAAATCACTTCAAGTTTGTTGCTTTAGAAAATGACTATAGTTTTAAAGCACTTTGAGCTCATCACTCTATAATGGAAATCACTTTTAGTATATCCTTCTATATAATGACTATATTTTTAAAAATCATTTCGAGTTCATCACTTTATAAAATAACATTATTTTTTAAAGAACTTCAAGTTCATCACTCTATAAAAAAAAACAGGTTAAGAAACAATTTTAGTTTAATTATATATTATAAAATTACTTTAATTTTCTCACTCTATAAATAAATTTTTTTGTTTAAATTGCTTCAATTTCATCACTCTATAAAATTACAAGTTGAAAATCACTTTAAGATATGATTATATTTTTCAAAATCACTTTGATCTTGACATTCTATAAAATAACAATTGTTTTCATTTGATAGGTTGAAAATCAATTTTAGTCTAACTATATTTTTCAAAATCACTTTAAGCTTATGACTCTATAAAATTATGATTTTCAAAATCAATTTAAGTTCATCACTTTATATATTAACAAGTTGAAAATAAATTTGACTTTGATTATATTTTTTAAAATCATTTTGTGTTTGTCTCTATATAAAATTACTATTTTTTCAAAATTCCTTTGAGAATATCACTATATAAAATGACAAGTTGAAAATCACTTTACTCTATAAACTAATTATGTTATTGAAATCACTTTGACTTCGTCACTCTATATAAAATGACAGGTTGAGAATAACTCAGAGTTCTATCACTTTATAAAAAATATTAGCTAAAAATCACTTTGAGTGGGTAACTCTATAAAAATACCACCATTCAAGTTAGTCGCTCTATAAACTAACCATGTTTTTTAACTTACAAAGGAAAACAAAAGTACTATTATTCTTATCTTGAGAGCAAATCAAACAGAATCTATGGCATAAATCCTCGTTCATAAATTGTTTATGAATATGAGAGTATTGTTCTAACTTTGTTTCACTCTTTCTCCCTCACTTTTGCTATTAAAATGTGGAGGAAGGGCGTAATGTATTTATAGATGATTTAGAAAGTTAGTCTTTATCTTTGTATGAAAATACTGGCTAAATCTTTCAAAATCATGTATTATCTTAAAAGCTTAACCTGCTCAAGAGTCACTTACTGCTCACTAAGACACAAAGCACTATGAACTTCAATAGTAATACTCAATTTTCGGGTGGGTTCGGTTTGGTCGAATCAGCTGGTTCGGTCGGTCTGCTTTTTTTTTTGTTTTATTGCATAGTGTAATAACGAATTTGTCCCTCAAAAATGACAAAAAAACAACACCTGGGCTTAGGGGTTCCACAATAATTGCACATTTTCGATCTAGTCCAGTCTGGTTCGTTTGGCCGGTTTATTGTTTTTTTTAATATTTCATTGAACAGTGCAATAATCATTTTGTCCCTCGAAAAAGACAAAAATCAGGCTTGGGATGGAGAGGTGATGCGGTAATTAACCAATTTTTATTCTTTTTTTCATCGGTTTACTGTTGGCGCGTCACCGGACATGTCGTCTGTTTCCATGCTCACGCGTGTTTCGGGTGGCGCGTGCGGCTTACTACGGCGACCAAAAATGCCCGGCATCTAAAATGATTTTCAGGCATGTTATCTTCCACCCGAAGTAGCGAGTGTGACTATATGGTGGCTGGAGACTTGTCAATGGTCGTTTGAATTTTCCCCCCTTTTCTCTCTCCTGCCTGTGCAAGATGACGTCAACGCAGCTATTTTTTGTCAAATTTCATTTCAATCCCTGAACGTTCGATTTAGTTTTTCTGGTCCTTGGTGCTATTATATATGTTTTGATTTGTTTCAATTTCATCCTTCAATTGAAATTGATTTTATATTGTAGTTTCAATTAGGTCCTCATTCTTTTAATTTTCGTATTGGTTTGGAATCTTTAATATTTTTGGTTTCAAAGTTTGATTTTTTTCAATTTTATCCTTCTATGCAAATTAATTTTAGATTTCAGTTTCATTTCAGTTCTAATTCTTTTAATTTCCAATTTTGATTTAAATTATTTCATTTCATCGGTATCAATATTTGGATTTATTTCAATTTTGTCCTTTAAATTAAATTTACTACATATGTTTTTTTTTATCCCTTATACTTTTAATCTTGGATTTTATTTTAGTTTCTTTATTTTTTATACATATTTCTTACATAGTTCCTATTTCTATCCATGTTTATATGTATATGCTCTTAGTTTTTCTTTCCAATTTTTCTGTATTTCCAATCTTATTAAATTTTTCTATTTAATGTCCAAATTTTAATGTGTGTTGGTCATTATTTGAAAAATAATAATTATTATAATTTCTCTTTTTTTTCCTTCACGTTAAATAATTTCTTGAAATCTAATAATATTTATTTTTATTTTGTCATTTATTTATTTTTTTATTGCTTTTTGTTAATATTGTTAGGTCTTGAATTTTCTAATTATTATAGATAAGATATTCAAAATAATGATAAAGATTATTTGTTAGTTTTGTTTTCTTTTAAATATGTAAGCCTAATTATATTTTTTGATATTTATTTAATATTAGCGCCTTAATATATATATATATATATATATATATATATATATATATACACACACAACACGTACAATGATTCATCTCTGTTGATTATTAGGAAAAACAATTACTATCATTGCTCTTAAATAATTTTAATATAATAATATGAGTAATAAATCATATAAAAAAATAAAAATTCTAACAATAATTATGGTCTTACCGATTTTTATTATTTCCATTGTTATTAAGGTTTCTTTTAAATATTTAGATTTTAATTTGTGTTGATGATCATTTTAAAATTGATATTTATTATTTTTTTCTTTTTGTTGTTTTTTAAATTCTTTTTATCTATCTTTCAAGTCAAATATTTTTTTAAATCTACCTATATTTTTTTTGTCATTTATTTAGGGTTTTTTTCCTTATAAATATATAAGACTAATTATATATTTTAATATTTATTTAATATTATCACCTGAAAATATATATATAGACAGAAAAAAATGACGTAGGATTTTTTAAAGAACAAAAAAATAATATCAGTGTTCTTAAATATTTTTAATATAATAATATGAATAATAAATCTGATAAAATAAAATAAAAATGATTTTGCCTTTTAATTCTATTTTTGCCCTCTTTTGTGTAAGCTTATTTCTTAGAAAAAATTGATTCTTGGATTTTAGATTGTTTTTGCAAAAAAAAAAATGTATAATATTTCAGATTTGATATTACCGAGGAAAAAAGACAACTTACAAACAAAAATTGGTAGATAAATTTACCCAAGTTATCTGCAATTAAAAAATATACGAAACACTTCCCCTGTGTTTCGATTACACTGTTCATTTTAGGCGAAAAAAAATATTTCTAACACATTTAATCTATAATAATTTCATTAATTAAATATTAAAATAACTAATTATAACATATAAAAAATCAATTAGTTTTCTACATTAAAAAAAAAACCCACGCAACGCACCGACAAATCACCTCGTAACTACTAATCAAAATCATGCTTTGTTTGTGTTTGTGTGTTACATATCATTGAATCATGATTGTTCTCTTAAAAATGGCCAAGAGATACTCTTCTAGAATCAAACTTTTCTTTTCAAAATAGCCCTCTATTTGCTAGAGAATCCATCTTTATAGCCAAAATTATAGGACAATCATGTTGAGACTGTGAGAAGTTGCAAGGAATTGAAGAAATTAAGAAGAAGAAGACTGATGTTCAGAGAAGAGAAGAGAGAAAAGAAAGAGAGAATGAAATTTTGAATTTGAATACTGTTCAATATTATTTCCACACACATACCGTGTGTTCAGCAACTCTATATATACACATGTCATATACCATACATTATCATCATGTATATTCTATAATACACTTTCATTACTCTAGAATACACTCATTTATACTCTAACATCCCCCCTCAATCTCTTGCTTTGATGAACCAAGCATGGGATTGCAGTAATGAATACGAAATACATGAGCACTTAATCCTTTTTGACAGAATTCAGTATGTAAAAGAGAAAGAGAAGAAAAAATCAGAAGGAAAGAAAGATGAATTTGAATTTGATTGAGAAGTTTTGAGAAATTGAGAGGTTGAGAAGAAGAAGAAGGAAGAAGAAGAAGAAGAATGCTTAGATGAAAGAGAAGATAGAAGATAGAGGGAAGACATTTTATTTATCTATTTCTTGATTTGAATTTCATTTGTATGTGAAAGAAATTGATAAGAGAAGGACGAGAGGGAAGAGAGGGGATAGAATTTGTTTGAATTTTATTTGTTTGTGTAAGAAATTGAGAAGAGAGGATTGAGAGGGAAGAGAGGGGATAAAATTTGTTTGAATTTCATTTGTATGTGTAAAAAATTGAGAAGAGAGGGAAGAGAGGGGATGGAATTTGTATTTCATATTCTACTTGTTGATGAATTTCTTAATTTTGTAAGAATTCATTTTCTACTTCTCGATGATTTTTTTTACTCATTAACTCACACAAAACACACCACATTAAGAGAGGTAATTCATACATCTGGCACCTTCTAGAAAACAAAAAAAGAACAAGTAAAGATAATAAAAAAAATAAAAGAGCTTCGTATGGCAATGGGTCTCCCTGTGGCGGCGACGATGAACAACGACAAAAATGGAGCGAAGAATTTCTATATCATATCAGTGAATCGTGTCCAAGTCAGTTGAAGGATCTCAAAGCTGAGCTTGCTCTCCTTAGCGTTGCTAAGGTCACCGGTGGTGCTCCTAACAAGCTCTCCAAGATCAAGGTTGTGAGGTTGTCGATTGCACAGGTCTTAACTGTAATTTCATAGAAGCAGAAGGCTGTATTGAGGGAAGCTTACAAGAATAAGAAGTTCTTGCCTCTTGATCTGCGTCCCAAGAAGACCAGAGCTATCCGCTGGAGGCATAAAAGATCCTTGAGCAGAGAGAGAGATGTAGAGAGGTTTAATGGCAGGATTTTGAAGTAAGACTTCTGTGTGTGTGCACTCCTCTTCACGATGCACGATGGTGCTCGCACTATTGTTGCTCTGTTTAAGCTTTTTTTTTTTCCCTCGCTCTACTGCTGCTCTGTTTGTGCTTCACTTTTGTTTGTGCAAAAATTTGAATGCAAAAATTTGTTGGGAACCAGAATGGAAGCTGCATCATTTTGAATCACAAGGGAATAAAAATGGAAAGCAACAGTAAGGCTATTGATAAAGGCAAAACTCACTTCGTGGAGCAGGTTTGTTATGGTAGTACTATATGTGTCTACTTTCTTCTAGACTTTTAATTTGTTCAAGTGTTTGAGATTTCTTCGCTACTGCTTCTGCAAATACCTTTGCTCTCTTCCATTGGTGTGAGATGATTAAGTTCACAGAAACCTTTTATCAAACACTTTTGGCATCTAAGTGTTTACACAGTATCTTATTCAAGAAATGCAATCTGCAAATGAATTTTGGACGAAGAAAACAGATAATGAAAGCGAGAGGTATGAGAAATTTGATTTAATATATTTGCGTGAGCATTTAAAGCTCTAATACCATGTTGAGATTGTGAGAAGTTGCAGAGAATTGAAGAAATTAAGAAGAAGAAGAATGATAATGTTCAGAGAAAGGAAGAGAAAAAAGAGAGAGAATGAAATTTTGAAATTGAATATTGTTCAATATTATTTCCACACACATACTGTGTGTTCAACAACTCTATATATACACATGTCATACACCATACACTACCATCATGTATATTCTAGAATACACTCATTTATACTCTAACAAATTATTCATTTTCTTCATTCTAATCAACATCTATTTTATCATATGCCAAAAACAATTCAAAATTTCATCATAGCACTTGAATGACATGTTTTGAGCCTTTTAAATTCCAATCTGATAATAACATTTTTGAATTTGCATAATAATGATTTCATTTAAATAATTATATCTATATGTACACAATCACTAAAATTTGAGGCTTTGTACTAAAATAAAAAGGATGATTTACAAATAGGATCTTCTAATTTAACTAAATTTACAAAGTTATTGACAAGAATAATGATGAAGTATGTTAGCCTTATGATTACCATTAAAAAAAGATGAACAAAACAACATCAGCTAGGTATACTTTAGTAAATAGACTAATTACGATAGTAATAATTAAACAATGACCTGATGAGATCCATCATAAACTAAGGTGACAACCTCTTTATGATGATGATAAAAAATGAACATATACCCCATACCACACTTAAGAGAAATTTTAAGAAAAGTTAATGTATGCCAAAATAAAAAAATGTTAACCATATGAAATCATTGACCAAAACTGGAGAACATGAAAAGACAAATTCATAGTGAACACTAAAGATTTTAGGTTCATTTAAGCAATTCAATGTCTAGTTCTTACCACCTCTAAGCCCAAGGATATTCATAAATGAAGATGATATCAAAAAAGAAGGTTGAGCTATTAAAATGTGCAATTTGTGTTTTCTCTCTATTCCAAGATGTATTTTTAAAAATTACATTGAATTTGTCCCTCTATAAAATAACTAAATTGTTAAAAATCACTTCAAGTTTGTTGCTTTAGAAAATGACTACAGTTGTTAAATCACTATGAGCTCATCACTCTATAATGGAAATCACTTTTAGTTTATCTTTCTATATAATGACTATATTTTTAAAAATCATTTCGAGTTCATCACTTTATAAAATAACAATATTTTTTAAAGAACTTCAATTTCATCACTCTATAAAAAAAACAGGTTAAGAAACAATTTTAGTTTGATTATATATTATAAAATTACTTTAATTTTCTCACTCTATAAATAAATTTTTTTTGTTTAAATTGCTTTAATTTCATCACTCTATAAAATTACAAGTTGAAAATCACTTTAAGATAAGATTATATTTTTCAAAATCACTTTGATCTTGACATTCTATAAAACAACTAATTGTTTTCATTTGATAGGTTGAAAATCAATTTTAGTCTAACTATATTTTTCAAAATCACTTTAAGCTTATGACTCTATAAAATTATGATTTTCAAAATCAATTTAAGTTCATCACTCTATATATTAACAAGTTGAAATTAAATTTGAGCTTGATTATATTTTTTAAAATCATTTTGAGTTTGTCTCTTTATAAAATTGCTATTTTTTCAAAATTCCTTTGAGAACATCACTATATATAAAATGACAAATTGAAAATCTCTTTACTCTATAAACTAATTATGTTTTTAAAATCACTTTGACTTCGTCACTCTATAAAATAACAGGTTGAGAAAAGAGAAAACCGAAAAAGAAAACCAACAAAAGAAAAAACGTAAAATATTAATTGTTTGGTGTTAGTGTAAGGTGTATTCAGTAGCTAGAATTTTGTGTGCATCATCTTTGTATATATGACGTTGATTACTTTTTTTTTTTTTTTGCATATTAATTGTTTTCATGACTAATTTGAATGGGTCAAAGCCCAATTAACTATTATTATTTCCTTGGTCCATTGCTTGTATTATGAAAATAAAGATCAAACCCTATTGCTAGGCCTCTATCTTAAATCACTACCTTAAATTATAATACCCTTTTACCTACAATAATAAACACATGTATTAGTTTACACTAGCTAATTGCCCCGCGCGTTGCCACGGGTATTATGAAAATAAAGATCAAACCCTATTGCTAGGCCTCTATCTTAAATCACTACCTTAAATTATAATACCCTTTTACCTACAATAATAAACACATGTATTAGTTTACACTAGCTAATTGCCCCGCGCGTTGCCGCGGGTATTCTTGTGTATATAATTTAACATAATTAAATCTATAACGATAAATTTATATGATATAAGTAAATAAAAGTTATAGATCAGGAGATAAAATGTATGAAATTTTGAGTTTAGTTTGTTACGCAAGCATAGATTACATCTTTTAGAATATAGGTATTACGTCATAAACGATTAAAAAAGAACGCGAACTAACATTAGAAAAAAGAGCAAAATATTTTTACCAGAGAAAAAAATTATTACTGAAATCATTATTGTGCAAATAATTAAATTATTATTATTATTATTATTATTATCAATTTTTTTTTTGTGGTAATCATGAAAGGGAAAAAATGGAAGAGAAAAAAAAATCCTAAAAACTGCAACAAAAGATGAAACAAAAGAATAAAACAAAAACAAAAACTATTGTTGCTATCACTGCCAAAACAATAAAGATTATCAAATTATCCGGAGGAAAAAATCTTCAAAAACACTAACAACAAAGTGAGCAAGAAAAACAATTAAAAATTATAATTGATGATCAAACAGAAATAAAAATTATTAGCTGAAAAAAATCATTTAATCTGAAAATTTTAAAAAAATATATGTTAGGATTTTTTGGATCAAAATTAAAATACAATATTTATATATGCAAAATTTAATATAATAAAATAGCTTAACAAACCTTATCATAATAATAGCAAAATCAAAGCCTTAAAATCTAAAATTATCATTGCTTTTACTATTAAAACAACAAAAAATTTAAAATTATCTTGAAAAAAACACTCAAAAACGTTAACAAAAGAGTAAGTAAGAGAAACAATTAAATTATTATTATTATTATTATTATTATTATTATTATTATTATTATTATTATTATGTGAGTAATGAAAGGAAAATAAATAAATGAAAGACTAAAAATATCCTAGAAACTTTAACAAAAGATAAAAGAAAAAATAAAAAAAATAAAAATTATCATTGCTATTACTGCAAAAAGAATAAAATTATCAAATTATCTGGAGGGAAAAAAAAACATTAACAAAAGAGTAAGCAAGAAAAATAATTAAATTATTATTATTATTATTATTATTATTATTATTATTATTATTATTGTGTTAATAATGAATGAAAAACCATAAATAAATGAAAGACCAAAAAAATTCTAATAACTTGAACAAAAGATGAAAAAAAAACTATCAAGAAAAAAATAATAATCTAATTTGAAAATATATAAAAAAACGAATAAAAAACTAAAAGATAGAGCAAATGAAAAAAAATTATAGATGATAAAAAAAAAGATAAATTAATAGCTGAAAAAAATCATTTAATCTGAAAATTTAAAAAAATATATGTTCTACGTTGCAGGTTGAGCGAATAATTTTTATAGTATTTGCTGGATCAAAATTAAAATATAATATTTATATATGAAAAATTTAATATAATAAAATAGCTCAACACACCCTATCATCACAATAGCAAAATCAAAGCCTTAAAATCTAAAATTAGCATTGCTTTTACTATTAAAACAATCAAAATTATTAAATTATCCTGAAGAAAAAAAACACTCAAAAACATTAACAAAAGAGTAAGCAAGAGAAACAATTAAATTATTATTATTATTATTATTATTATTATTATTATTATTATTATTATTATTATTATGTTAATAATGAAAAAAACAAAAATAAATGAAAGACTGAAAATATCCAAGAAACTTTAACAAAAGATTCAAAAAAAAAATATCATTACTGTTACTGTAAAAAGAATAAAAATTATCAAATTATCCGGTGGGAAAAAAAACATCAACAAAAGAGTAAGCAAGAAAAACAATTAAATTATTATTATTATTATTGTTGTTGTTGTTGTTGTTGTTGTTGTTGTTGTTGTTATTATTATTATTATTATTATTATTATTATTATGTTAAAAATGAAAGAAACAAAAATAAATGAAAGACTAAAAATATCCCCGAAACTTTAACAAAAGAAAAAAATGAAAGTATCATTGTTATTTTTTTGCAAAAAAATTCAACCCCAACAAATAAGAAAATAACAAAAATTAAATATCAAAGATAAGCACACTTATAGGGGTGAGCAAACCGAACCGAATAACCGAAAAAACCAAAAAAACCGAGGAAAAAAAACCGAAAAAACCGAACCGAAAAAATAAACCGATTAAACCGATTGCAAAATTGTAAAAAATCGTCCGGTTCGGTTCGGTATCGGTTTTGTACTCACAAAACCGATTGAACCGAACCGAACCGGTTCAGTTCGGTTTGAAGTGTTAAATTGTTGATATAAATAGAAGAAACCCTAAATTCTCTCGCCTCTCTCGCCTCTCGCCTCTCTCCAGACTCCCTCGCCTCCTCTCGGCTCTCGCCTCCCTCGCCTCCTCTCGCCTCTGTCCTCTCATCCTCTGAAATGAACATTAAATATAAAAGGATTAAAATCAAGAATTAAAAGTATAAGGGCCGAAATGAAAATCAAATATGTTATCAATTTTAATTAAAGGACAAAACTGAAGAAATTAAAAATATTGTACCGAATAAATTTATCTTTTTCAATTGAATCGGAAAATTAAAAGCAGGGGGACCGAATTGACAATTCGACATTGAATCAATTCCAATCGGAGGACCCAATCGAAGAACATCAAAACTTATATACCAGATGTCAGGAAACAAAACGAAATTAAAACAGCAGGGACCAAAAGGAAACAATAGCAAACTTGGGGGACTCTCCTGCACTTGTTCGTGCAGGAGAGAGAGAAACGTCGCCAGCGGACGTAAACGGCAACCGCCGCGTCCACGGACATCATATGCAGAAACGCGCCGCCGCGGGAGGAAGACCATGCGGAGGCGCATCGCCTGAGACTCCAGAATCTCATCTCTGACCACCGTATGACGCCGCACGCGCCGTTCAAACAGGGCGTGAGACTGAAAACCGTGGGGCGCGTGCGCAGCACGCACTGACAGACCCGAGCAGAAATAATAAAAAATGAGGGTAAATTACCTTAATGGCCCTGGTCGCAAGTCACCGTTTTTGTCTTATTAGGGGACAAAACCGTATTTAGCCAATTTCAAAAAATAATAAAATAAGAAGCAGACCGCCGGCCCGGACCGGACCGGTCCGGTCCGATGTGGTCAATGACAAAGGAGCCCCTGATTCTGGCGGCGTTTTTTGTCGTTTTCGGGGGCTAATTTCATTAATACACTGTTCCAAAGAGGAGAAAAAAAAGAGGATGTACACCCGCGAAGTACCGGGTGAAATTGCACATGAATAGTGACTATGAGTCACGGTGCACAGTGTTTTACTGTTAATAAAATCTTAGCTTGAATGCATGATATGTACTGCACAAAATAGCTTATCTCAGGCATGTGAGGTCTTGGCCCTTCCTCTCTACCCGGGTTTAAGCCCCATTGTGCATGTCTATCATTCAGCGGTGTCTTATCAGCTCACTAAGCTTGCAGAATATTTAGTGGATCCGGGGATTAGTTGTGATGCGTGTAAGCTGGGCCAGACACCCTGGTTATAAAAAAAAGTTTATATTAGATAATATGTTTGCAGAATAATTTTTATTTTAATATAATCAACCCTTTATTTAAAATCTCTAAAAAATCATATCTTTTTATTATAATAAATTTAAAATCTAAAAAATCATATCTTTTGTTATATAGAACTAGATGGCCATCAACTCACTAAGATATTCTCTATTACAAGCTGAATAATAATGATATGTTTACAGCAATAAGATTGAAATATCATTTCCAATGAATTCTATGCACTGAAATATTTCCAACAAAATAATTTAATTTAAGGATTCATCATAAATAGTTTTCACGTCAACCAATTCTGAAACAAACAGCAGCTTGAATATACGTTATATTACATGATAACTAGGGGAGCTGATCATACTGACCGCAACCCCAGCAGCCACGTCTACAATTGGCGGATTATGAACTTTTTCCCCCAACGAACGAGGGCATTTATGGATAGTCTAAAATAAAAAAAATAAAAATAAAAAAGACCAAATCTGAAAAAGAAAATAAAAAAATTCAAGGTTGCTTTGAAAATGTACAGGTATTGACTCTAGAACCGAGAAAGCGAAAGAGAAGAAGGAAAAAAAGATTATGCAAGAATGGAGGCGACTGCATGGGGATTACTTGTAAGAACACCATTGGGAAAGCTGGTGTATCTGAAAATCGAACTCGCTTTTTTAACATGATAAGAAACTGTAATTTGATTATGGATTGTAAAATTAGATTGTAAATTTGTAAATAAAATATTTTCATACAAAAATTATAAAATCACAAGTAAAGTCATTTAGTAGAAAAATCATAAAATTATAGGTAAAATATTTCTGAATACAATACACATAATTATGGACATAAAACTTAATTAGTTAAGATTCATACATGATTTAAAATAATTTAAAAATACAATACAAAATAATTATGTCAATAGAATTTCATTACAATACTTGCATTGATTTTTTCTTAAATTTTTATCATTATTTATATTATGTTGTCATCCCACATTAAATATATTGCCACTAGTAGTTTTTCGAATGTAATGTAATCTGCAAAGATGTAAAATTAAATTTTAATACCACATCAACTTGTAAAATTGTACGATTTTAACACAATTATTAATGCTAGATAATTGTATGATTACATTCTCATAACAGAGTAGTGCATTTGTTCAAGCACATAAATTGAAGAATGGAATTCAAGCAGCAAAACAAGGTCAGCAATGAGTACCCTTCAAATTCTTTTTGCAGATCTAAATGTTATTAGTTGTATGGAGAAAACTAGTTACGCACAATTTTTATAAATTTTTGTTTTTGAAAAGAATAACACTTCCTTCCCATATTTTTTTTTAATCTTTCTTTAAGCACATAAATCTTCTTGACCACTTTTACTGGAAATTCCCTTTTCTTGCCGACACTTTCTTCACCATATATCATTTTCCATTTTTGTTCTTTACTTACTTTTCCTTTTCTTTTACCAAAATCATCATTTAAGTATATTCTAATTCAACAATATTTATAGTAATAAATGTAAATTAAAATTGGTACTCCTTTTAGTTTCTTTCAATTTTATGCAATTCGATGCAAACAACGGAAGAACTTCATAGCAATGGATTCTAGCAACGAAATATTGTCGTTGCTGAATTAGCAACGAAAAATTCATTGCTAATTAATTGTTTGAAATCTGCAATAAATAATCTGTTATTGATTGGAAAAACATGGTTTTTAGCAACAAAATAATATTGTTGCTAATTTAGCAACAAATCAACAACGAATTATGTTTAGTAACGAAAAGTTTGTTGCAACTGTGGTTGTTTCAAATGTGTAACGGATATTCCGTTGCTGATTTTTGTGAAAACTCTACAATAAATTATCCCATGCTAATTAAAAAATGTTTTCCAGTTTTGTTTTTAATTATATCCTTTCTTTCTCTCTCTCAACGAAACCCTTTTCTTTTTCTCCACATTATCTTAATCAGCGAAGCGACGAAGCCTCAAAATTCCAAGAATTTCAGGTAAGAAAATCAAAATGCCTTTTTTTTTTTTTTGTGATTTAGATGGTTGGTGGTTTGGATTGTTGTGACGTGATGATGAAAATTTCTGTAAGGCTTTGGTGAGTCAGGTTTGTACGTGGCAGCAGTTGATTGAATGGTGTAAGGAGTGAAGTTTTAACATATGCTTCCCTTTATTTGATAATTACAAGTTACGTGCCCATGTTTCGAAAAATTATAATTATGAATTAAAAATTAAATACTGTAATAAATATAGAAAGAAATGTGTTAATGTTAACCAAAGATATAGGATGCATGTTAATATATAACAAGAAAAAATAATTGTTCAAAGAAAAATATTTTATTTTCATAAATTACAATAGAAGTTCTCATTTAACTCAAGGTCGTATGATACATCCTCCTTAGCAATGCTTTAAATTGTTTGGTATTTCAATATTAATTATTTTCAAAAGAAAAAAATTAAAAAAATATTTTTTATATATATTTTTTAAAATTTGATTTTATACCAATATAAACCATTTAAAAAATAAAAAAATATTTTTTTTATAAATATTTTTAAAACATAACAAAAAATTATACTTTATTGTACTGTAGACAACAAAAAATAATATTTTAAAAATTATGTTTTTTAAAGATTAAAATATATAAAAATATTTTTTTATTTTATTTTAAAGATTAATATTGATACCAACACATTAAACGATTTAAAAATAACATGAAAAATTCAATTAAAAATAATTAAAATAAAATATTTTTATATATATATAAATGCTTTTAAAATGCAAAATCAGTGAGATGGAACACTGGAGTTGAGATGCACTCATCATTGAAAAAATCAAAGTGAAGTCGATGCGATGAATCGACTAAATTCCATAGAATAATTTAAAGTTTTTTTTTTGTTTGTGTTTTTTTATTTTGTATAATTTTATGGCTTTAATTTTTTTATACAATAATTATAATAATCTTAATAATTGTTTGTTTATAAATATTTTCTTGTTTGCTCTTTTGTTACAAGTTTTTTTTCGAGATAATTTAATAAATTTATTACAATCCAAATAATTATAATAATTATATTCATAATAATAATAATAATTTTTCTTTTATCCTTTAATTATTTTCATTTATTCTTCCAATCAAATAATTTTTTTTTTTGTTTTGACTTCAATCATAATAATAACAATAATAAATTTGGATTTAGAAATTTATAGCAATCAATTCATTTGCTGTAAAAAACAAATAACTCATCTTTAATAGATTTTATCAATTACAGTTTTATTATCTACCAATTAAATATTTAGTCAAACAGTTCAAGCATACCCAATAATCAATCAGATTGTTGTAGAAACAAATATCTTATCTTTAATGAATTTTATTAAATATATGCTTATAAATCTATTAGTGTAATTGTCTTTAATTTTTTATCTTATTTATGTAAAGTTGTATTACTTCATATTATTATCAAACACAAAAAAATATCATATAGATAATTTTTTTGACATTACTTAATAAAAATTCTGCTGAAGTTAATTAAAAAACAATGATTCTCTCTAGAACAGAGCGCAGAAAAATGGCTCGCATATAACTAATATGAATCGGTGGGTTGAGAGGTATATGGCATCCCAATCGCCGGTCATCTTTTTCTCTGAGCATAACCACCTCTCTGGGCGCTTCATAATCTGGAGCTTGGCTGCTATTCGCGCGGTCTCAACATTCTTAAATTAATTTTTTATTTTATAAGATTTATTCCTCATATTATTATATTAAAAGTATTTCAGAACACTGATATTAATTTTTTTTTTCAAAAAACCCTTAGTCATTTATACACGCACGCGCGCACACATATATTTTAAGGTGCTAATATTCAATAAATATCAAAATATATAATTACTCTCACATATTTAAAAGAAGAAAAAAACTTACAAATAATCATTATCATTATTTTGAATGTCTTATGTATAATAATTAGAAATTTCAAAACCTAACAATATTAACAAAGAAACAATAAAAAAACAAATAAATGACAACAAAAATAAATATTATTAGATTTAAAAAAATTATTTGACTTGAAGAATAAATAAAAATAAAAAGAGAAAAATAATAAATATCAATTTTCAAATGATCAACAACACAAATTAAAATTTAAACATTAAATAAAAAACCCTTAATAATAGTGGAAATAATAAAAATTGGACACAAAAACTAAGAGCATGTACATATAAACATAGACAAAAATAGGAACTATGTAAGAAATATATATAAAAAAATTAAAAGAATTAAAATACAATTTAAGATTAAAAGTATAAGGACCGAAATGAAAAAACACATATATAATAAATTTCATTTAAGGGATAACATTGAAAAAATCTAAATATTGATACCGAAAAAATTCAAGAATTTAAAACAAAACCGGAAATTAAAAGAATGAGGACCGAAATAAAACTATAATATATAAACTATAATATATAATATGGCCTATATAACAGAAATAATGACCATACAAAACAAACAAAAGACCAACGACTAAAATGAAATCACAATAAACAGCGGAGCTGACGTGTACTTGTGCAAATAGGATAGAGAAAAATGAGAAAAAATTCAACCGACCACTGACACGTCTACAACCATTTTGTAACCACACGTGCCGCACTAGGAGGAAGAGAACATGATTGTGAATCATTCTAGAAGTTAGTTGGGTATTTTTGGATATCGAAATACACTACACGCGCCGCCCGAAATTCACATGAGTGCGGAAACGAGCGACGCATCACAACAATAACTGGCCAGAAAATATAATAATAAAACGACAAATTACCGCCACACCCCTACACTCAACTCTTTAATTTTGTCTTATATGAGGGTATTTATGTATTTGACCATTTAAAAAAAAACGTGCAATGAACCTACTAACCCCGTAGTTTACTGTTCTGTTTTGTCTTATATGGGGTAAATTTGTATTTAGCTATTTAAAAAAATATGTGCAATAATCTTAATGTCCCCGATGGTTCCTATGCAGTTTTGTCTTATTCATGGGTATTATAGTTATTTTACTATGCACAGGAAGACAAAAAATCAAAAATACTCTTGGACCCAAGGCTGAAAACGGAGAAAACAAAGAGACAAAATAATAATTTTACTATTTCAATTCACAATGCCTCTGAATTTAGATAAATAATAAAAATTCACTGTTCTTTACTGTTTAATTTGCCAATCTCTTTTAGCTTTTTTAGTACTAGTTATACTCTCATTTCATCTTTAAACCTTTGTTATTATCCAATGGGTGTGGGTGTTGGGGGAGAAGGGAATTTGGATCATTTACACTTGTAGAAACTGAAGTTAAGGTGATCACTCTCTAAAATGTCTAAAATTGCAACATTATTGATGAAGGGGTAATAATTACACTAAAAAAATAAGTCATAAAATAGCTAAGTCAAATCACTTGTGGTTTATTTAATATTTGAGGGATCATGATATGTTTCTAGTCAATGCACTTGATATTAAAATATGAATTAATCATTTATTATTTTTATAATAAATTAAATTGTTTAATTTATTTAGAATTATAATTTATATTTGGGTCAATATATTAGGAACCTAATGGGTCGCACACATTAAGAATCATTAGTAAGAAATGAAATTAAAATAATTAATTAGGTGTGACTTGATTGAAAATATTTGTAGAAATTAAGCACTAGAATGTATTTAATTCAGGGATTATAATTCTAGTCCTAGAATAATCAAGTAGGGACTTGATTGAAAAAAATTCTAAAATTATCGTTAAATCAAGGCCGAAGAAAATAAGAATTTAAAATAATTTTATACAATTCCAGATTTATGTTCATGGTCGACGACAAAAACAATATTTTTCATAGATCTACAGTGTCTGCCGCATGCAAGAGACAGATCACAAATTTGGAACAAAAAAAAAGGTGAGAGAAAAAGAAGAAATAAATAACACGATCGAAAACAATAAGACCATGAAACAACAAATAAAACACGCTCTCAATGAGTGATGGATTAGCCATTGAGGCCTGACTAGAAAATCTTCACTTGAAAAGAACTCACAGCAGCGAAAGCCCTGAGCACAGGCTCAATACCACAGCAACAAGTCTTCCCCCATGGAATGTCACGCTAGCATTGTCATCGGCTGTTTGATCTGCTGGGTCGCCATGAGGTGAATCAGCCGGCGAGTCTGACGGAGCACCATCGGAGGATGGCCTCTTATGTTTGCTGGATTTCGGTGCATCAGCCACCTCCTTCTCCGGGGCCGGAGCCGGAGCCGGAGCTGCTTTGAACAATTCCTTGGGCAGCAAGACCTTGTCGATGGTATATATAGCTAGTGGCTGCTCATCGATCAGAGCCCCAGCTATTTTTGCAGTGACGCTCCTGGTCTTGAGAGTCACCTCCTCACCATCATTCTGAACTGTGAAATCAAACTTCTTTTGGCCATCTGTAGCGAGAGTGTTCATGATTCCATTGTTGGATTTTAACATGGCCAAGGACTGGTAAATAGGGACGCCGAAGAATTCAAGAAATGAGACTTTGCCAGAAGCTGTTAAATTCTTGAATTGAGGTGAAAAGGCCTTGAATGGATCGTCGAGAGGGCAAAACACAGTTAGTCCTCCATCAACATTGTCCTGCAAGCAGCCATCGTTTGAGATTAAATGATCGATTCATACGTAAGCAATCGTTCCCAAACCTGTTAAGAATCTGATTGATTACCCTGATCAATCGACCCAGAATTTGTATAAACGTCGGTATCTTTTATTCACCCCAAGAGCGTAGAAAAAATCATTCGGCATTTTTTTGTTTTACAAATAATAGTTTGAGGGGGGTTGAGCAAGATGTTTGCAGAAGACCAAATAGATAGATACGGCAGCCAAAAATATTAAAATATGATGCCTTTAATGAAACCCAATTTATCCACGTAATTACATCGATCGCCGGTCCAACAAAGTTGTGGGACCCCTATCATGTGGTTGTGCCTCATCGTATATGTCTGTTTGGATACTTAGATTTGGACACGGTATGGCTATAATGGCAAACCTTTAAAATTCATTTACTATTGCTAAAATTTTGAGAAATTTATTAATTGCAAAAAATGTTGTGTTATCTAGAATGTATGTGGACCATAGTTATAAAATCCAACCTAATCAAATATGATGACCCGTTTATTCAATTCGAGATTTGGATTACCCAACATGATCGGAATGAGTTATAAATCTAAAAAATATTCACATGGATGGTTTCTTAATTTTTCAAGGAAGGATAATTGTACTACACTTCACACACACACACACACACACACACACACACACACACACATATATATATATATATATATATATATATAGTTTGTTCCACATGGGTTGTTTTTTAATTTTTCAATGTGAGATAATTTCTATATAATCTACAGTCACATGAATTACTTCCTAATTTCTTAACATACACATAGATTATTTCTTAGGTTTTTAATATGTGATAAATATATTGCATTTCACATTTCTTTTTTTATAAGCTATATCAACATGACCCGATCCCTTGGCCGGTTCAACCCTCGAATTAGTTTAATAACTATGATATGGAATACTTAATGAGTGAGGATACAGTATAATAAAATTTCATTAAAAAGGGGTGATAAAATACCAAAAATAAAATAATAAATTTAAATTTAATGAAGCCAAAAAAATAAAATAAACTATTAATAGATGAAAGACTAAGCACTATGTAATCAAAATATCTGGATTTGCTTTTACTGGCCAACTGCTGATTAATTATGGCAGCATTTGAATTGATTTACCAATTCATTGATCAAATCAATTGTTCCACCTAATTATATAAAAAAAGATGGTCCACATTATAATAAGATTTCTTCAAGAGATTGAGTAATAATAAATTTCTTTAAAATTAATTTGAAATTGATTAATGTATGGCGATCTAATATAGATCCAATGAAACCTCAAAATTAGAATGTGAAATCATATATAGTTGGTCTTCCAAAGTAGCTTAACTCGATCTTAATTAATACAAAAAAAAAAAAAGTTATTAAACACAGAAGAAAAATCAAATTATTTGTTAATTACCTGATATGTCTTTGAAGCTTCAGGATTTGCAATCAAAGCATCAGCAAAAACCTTACACCCATGAGCTGACATTATATCCGTTATATTCATAGCACTTGGCTCTGGTGTGGGCGCCGCCGCCACATCCGACGGCAACACCTTACTGATCTGTATAACTGAAATGTTGTAAGGTATCTCCTCCAAAGACTTGACGTAAAAGACATCAAGATTCCCTTCATTATCTTCCGGTCCAAAACCCACTTTCCCTCCTTTAACATCTGTTATGTTGACGAATCCGCTCGAGCCAGGGGCTGACCCGGTGGCCTGGAACATGGTGGCTGCCAGCGCCGTGCCGTCTCGTATCTGGTGGAGTTTCTTGGTGCCGAAGTAATCCAAGAGGACATGGAGGGAAAGGATGTTTTTGATGGTGGCGATTGAGGGGTGTTTTGAGAGGAGTTCAGACATTGCTGCGTTGTCGACGGCGCAGATGGTGATGGTTGTTCGGCGGTTGATTTCTCCGGCGAGGTGGGTTAGGGTGAGGTAATGGTTGAAAGTGGAGAAAGATGGGTGCTTGCCAAGTATGTGAGTAATATTGTGGCCACGAGTGAAGGTGGTGGCAGTGGAGAGGAAGAAAAGTAGAGAAAGGAGTAGAGTAAGCCGCTGCATTGTGTTTAGAGAGAGAGAGAGAGAGAGTCTTAGGCTTGTCGTGCGAGTCCGGCAAACGAGAGTGAAGTGGGATGGTGGAGAAAGGAAAGCAGAAGAGAAGACTGTATATAGAGATCTTGGAGGAGTGGCATATGACTATGGGTCTGGATTTTGATTAATTTACTTGTCATGCCATCCTATGTGTCTACTTAATGTAATAATTAATACGAGGAAAAAAGACTTATTATTAAAGAGTTCTTTTGCGCTTTAATTTCTTTTTTAATATTATTTTTATATATAAAAAACATAAAAAATTTAATAATTTAAAGATATTCTTGGATAGATTTTTTATGCACTGATATTAAAAATAAATTTTAAATTTTAAAAATATAATATTTTAATATATTTTTAATTAAAAAAACACCTCTACTACATTACCAAATAATGTTTGGTTTTGGTGATTATCATTAAGATAATTAATCAAAATTATATATTTTTCATTTGAATTTTGACTAAAGCAAATTAAAACAACGAGATTGGTTGATACAGATAATTATTTGTTGGAAAATAAGGATTTTTGTTTAAGAAAATAATTTACTTACCATTCATTCTTTTATTTACTTGAATTATGCCACAAGGTATGTTCTAGGTGATGTTCATAATTGATGATATCTAAAAAACACTAGTAGCTTAATGGAAGCTTAAGATGTTAATAATTGATGTTATCTTAAAAACACAATTAGTTTAATGAAAGATTAAGTCTTTCTAACCATTTGTTCAATTCTTAGTGAAAATGATTACTAGCGGTCATTCTGTAAAAGGTTTTTTTTTTTTTTTTTTTATGGATTTTGAGATTCTCTTATGCAATAAAAAATAAAAATTGTGAACTTTTTATTATTGAAAAAATCATAATGTTCTTATTACTTATAACTTTTATTTTTTTAGAGATGAGGGGCTTAAGAGTTATCTTGCCTCAATAACACTAATGATAAAAATATTTTTGACACATTAAAAAATAATAAATATCTCTCACATATTATTAATACAATATAAGTGGCAGGTCCTTTTGAAGACTTTTATACATTTAAGTGTGTAAAGAGATTAATACCCTTATCCTTAATATATTTTTGTTAAGGATGATAAGAGATAAAAAAAAATGTGGTTTAACAGGGAGCTTAAAACATTAATGATTTAACATCTATTTGAGTTTAGCAAGCTGAGGGTGTCTGACAACTAGCCACACCTTTATATACTTGGACTTAGTGCATAGTACTAGTAAAGGGATGTTAGGTCTGACAGCTCATTAAATCAACATGTAGTTCATAGTTAAGTTAAAAAATATTGAGCTTGACAGCTCCGTTAAACTCACATGTAGTTGGACTCAGCATGTAGTAGAACCCAAAGAGGTTGGGTCATCACCATGCCTTTGATCCTTTTTTAAACAAGAATTTTAGACAAGAATAAAATATATAAAACGCTTTGATCCATTATTAATTACACATTTAATTTTATTCATCATCTATTTTCAAATATCATTATTTTCTATTTTTAAATCATATGACTTTAAATATAATTGCTAATTAACTTTTGTGTTTTGATTTAAATGAATAATGAGTCTTTTAGAGTTCTTTTTATAGTTTTAGCTATAACTAATAAATATGTTCATACTTTATCACAATGATGTTTTCAAAACCCATTTAAATTTATTTTTTTATGATTAAAATAGCTCACTCAATACCATTTAGAATACTTAAAGATGTTTAAGTGTAGTAAGTGAGAGAGTTTATACTATTGTGTAAGAATGTGAATGTTTTAATGTACAAATATGAATATGATTTAAGATTAATGATTTTAAGTTATTTTTACTCTTAAAATAGCTTGTATACGATATATATATTTAATTTTTGTGTTTTGATTCTACAATTAGACAAGCAATATATATATATATATATATATATATATATATATATATATATATATATATATATATATAAAGAGAGAGAGAGAGAGAACAAACAATTATTTTATAGTCTTTAGTGTTCCACTAACAAATAAAATGGTTGACCATTTAGGATTGGTCAAGCTAATCAATCCAGGGTGTTCATCCATGATGAACATGTGATTGATCTTTTCATTTGGTATGACCAAGGGGTCGATTGGTTCAACTTAAAATCCAGTTTTAACAATTTTAAGCCTAATGAATCTTAAATTGACTAAATACATGTCAATCATATAGTATATGTAATGTCAAATGTGTGAATTCATTTAAACTTGTGCTATCAAGTTAGATGTACATAATTTTCACTAAAATGAATCCTTAAGAACTAAGTTTTCATTTGCTTTATATCTTGAACTAGTTGATTGATTTTTTCATGCTTGTTGATGATCTTTATATAAACCCATGCAAATTTATAATCAACCAGGCATTATATTACTCTATTTTCATTTAATTATTATCATTAAAATACATTGAGTATTAATACATTACCGAAAGATCAATACAAACTACATTCATTGATCTTTATTCTTCAATATGAACTTATTGACATCATAATCAATGTTTTTTTTATGGTTGTAATATATTCAATTGAAAGATTTCTCTCTCCTTTCTCAACTACTAGAGACTAAAATGTGATAGAAATATAGTTTCATGATCAAAATATAAAATTTGAAAATTATAGGGGCTAAAATGTAAAAATATTGCCTATTGAACAATGCAAATGAAAATTTTGATATAATTTTTTTTTGTTAATGTTAATATTAGTTCTTTTAACTACCTTAGTGTAACTTATAATTGTATTTTGTAATATTAATATTTAATGAAACACATAGAATAATCTTTTTCATTGAGTATATACAAGAGAATGAACAATAAAACGCATCATGAACACATAAAACTACAACAACATAACTTCTAAGGGTGAAAAAAAATGTAAGGAGTAAAGTGAAAAGAACAAAACAAACTTGAGGGACCAAAAAGGTTAAAAAATCTATAAACAATGATGAATGTATTTTACATAATATATAAATATGTTATTACTATTATAAATTAGGATTTACAAAACATAGATTTCTTCAATCAAATAATTGTTAGAATGGAATCAAGTAATTAAAAAAAGTAAAAAAAAAATGAAATTGAAAAGAATACAACAAACTTTAAACGTTCGACTAAAAACTAGTTGAAGAAAGTAAAAAAGAAAAAAAAAATGATCACGTGGTTTGAGAATCACTTGATCAGAAATCAAGGCACTAAAAAGTACACAATAAAAACACGCACATGACAAAGACTAACATCACAAGAATGGCATATACCCCAACCCACCGTATCATCTGGCGAGGGCCGCCGCGACTCACGACTCTCCGGTATTCTCTCCTCCCTCTTTTTACAATGCACCACCCCATACACTGGAGGGTCCCACCAAAGTCCAGTGCCCCCACCGCCAGAACACTGCAGGTCCCATCATAACTCTTCTTCTCTTTCTAGTGGATGGGTACGGATATTGTGTCTCTGTTTCTTTTCTAGATTCTCACCGATTATTAATTGCCAAATTGCCGACCGCAAGAATTTCCATGCACCGACGACAACGTTGATGTTGAAACTATATTGCAATTACTATAATGCCCTTTTAAATTATACAACTGATGATTTTACACAATTTTTTCGTAAAAAAAAGGTGTTTAGCTAGTTTCCTGCCAAGCATATATGTTTGAGAATGCCACGGATATATAAAATACTTTCCAATATTTAATTATATCATAAAAATAATTTATTAATGTTTTTTTTCAAGTTGATTAAAATAATAAAGATTTTTTTTCAGGTTTATTAAAATAATAAGGATTAAAACATATATATATATATATATATATATATATATATATATTGAAGGATAATAAAATTGAAAATAAATAAATTTCATAAATTATTTTAAATAAAATAGAAATTAAAAAAACAAAGACAAAATATGACAAATAAAAAAGTTAAAAGTGGAATGAAATTGAAATAAGAGCTTATTTCATAAATTATTTTAAATAAAATAAATAGAAATAATACACCCACCACACTAATAAAATTTATCCTTCATTTCATCTAGAAATTTATCATCATTTTTTTTATACTTGATGTCATTACCCACTTTTGATAAAAAAAAATCAAAATATAAGAAAATATATAGAAGATTGCCCAAGTTGGTGGTGAAGGACCAAATATATAAGATTGACAAAATTAACAACCCAATTTTAATTGACAAAGGGTTTTATTAGTGAAAATA
Source organism: Salix caprea (assembly GCA_964035475.1). Taxonomy (NCBI): domain Eukaryota; kingdom Viridiplantae; phylum Streptophyta; class Magnoliopsida; order Malpighiales; family Salicaceae; genus Salix; species Salix caprea. Next base: position 9,252,466 of record OZ037749.1, on the reverse strand, counting down.
TTTTTAATTGGTGTAACAAATTGGAATGATTAAGGACTCAATGAGAGTTTTAGAAGACTTAAAAGTATTTCAAGTCAATTAAAGGTTGATATGCCATAATTAGAAGAAAAAAACTAAATTGATTTTCAACAAAATAAATTAAGAGTCCTAATTTTAGGATTTTAGTAAATGGAGTGTTTGGTTTTAATAAAAGGAAACAAATGACATGTCATCCACTTTGTTTTTCTTCTTTTATAGAAAATTGATGACAAGGTTGGCATTTTCCAATAGTTCATTATGGAGTTCTAGACCTCTACATGGTGAAGATCAAAGTAAATAGACACGCAACTATGAAGGCTTATATATATATATATAGGGAGTAAAGCATGGAGGCAACTTGCCCAGGCATTTGAACTTTGATTCTATAAACAAATATTATGCATACTGTACTTATCTTTTTAAAATCAATAAAGTTTGGTTATTCATTCTCATTATATCGTATATATTTTACAAATGATCTCAAAAGGTTCAACACAAAAACCTTTTCCAAAATATATTTTCTCTTAAGCAAAGGCTTTCAAGCAAAGGTTCAATAAAGTTTTGTTTTTGTTTTTATAAATTAATGATATGTCAAGAGCAATGATTGACCTTATAACTCCCTAGGAGATTGCTAAAATATCTAGGAACCCAAATGGAAGACCCAACCGTTAAAGTTTGTTATGCAAAAAGCTTCATGAAACAAAGATGTAGTTTCCAAGAGTCATAACCTCGTAAAATAATGTATATCACTACATTAAGGAGGTCAAAATTTATTAGTTCTGACCAAATTTGCGTGAAATGAGAAAATATCATTTTTTAAAATCCTTTAGAGATAGATATATCCATTACAATCCTAATTTGAATTGAAGTGACATTTTTCTTTGTAAAATAACCTTGTTTAGAATTACACCCTATATCAGGGAAAGCATTCAAAGCAAAAATGAGAATAAAGATGTTCGAGAATGTCATCACCCAATTTTTGGGTGACTCCCCAAAATATACCAAAAAATAACAAAAATAAAATAAAGAGGGTCAACGAGGGTAGAAAAATCAATGTGCAAATTTGGTTCTTTTCGAGAGTCTAATTGTATCTCTTTTGTCCTCCAAAAATAGAGGAAAATACAGATTTAAGAAAAAATAATATATCATCGGATAAATCTGTGTAAAAATTAAGTCGAGAAATATAATTATATTTTTATAGGCCAATTTGATTTAATCGTCGGCCAATTTAAAAAGTATAATTATATTTGGAAATTAATTTAGGGTCCAATTGAAGGATTTAATTAAGTGCAAGGACTTAATTATACTTTAAATTGGTCTCATCAAATTAATTAAGGGCTTAATCGATAAAAAATCAAATTCTTGAACTTAATTTGGGTTCAATTGAGAAGTTTAGAGTTTTCGAAGACCGAATTATATTTTTCCAATCCAATTGCACGAAATTAGGGATCAAATTGCACAAATTCGAAACCAAAGACCAAAATGAAAAGTGTGGGCAAATTTCTCTCTATAAATAGAGAGAGAATTGCCCAAAAAAAGGACCCTAAAAATTGACCCCGAAAATTAGACCCAAAAAAATCAAAAGAAAAGAGAAAACTAAAAACCCTAAAAAGACAAACCCTAATCTCTTCTCTCATTTTTTGAGGGCTGCAGCCGCCAGCCCCTTGGGAGGCAGCTGCAGCCCCACCCATCCATTCCTTTTGTTTCCTCTCTTTGGTTGGCCGATATCCCTCATCTTCGCCGGCGAGCCCTTCCATTTTCCCCTTTCTCTCGAGAGACCAACCTTCTTTTAATTTCTCCTCCCTTCCCGTCAGCTCTTTGCTCCGGGAGCTGCTCCATTTTTCGGTCAGCTCACCCTCCGCCGTCGTCAACAGCAGCCTTCGTCTCTCTTTCTCCCCGTTCAACCTTCCTTGTCGTCCAGTCTCCCCGGCCAGCCTCCTCTCCAGCCGTCGGTGGCCAGCTTCTCTGCACCGACGACCTCTCATCTTTTCCTCTTTTGGCAGCGCCACCTGCTCTCAGCTCACCCACGACACTCCGATCGGCAACCCAGCAGTCATCCACGGTGGCCCTCTCTCTCGGCCAGTCTCCCTTCTCTTACCCCATCATCAGCCCACAGATCGGCCACCATACAGCCACCACGGTGGTCCAGCCACCATTTGAAAAACCCAAGAACCCGAGTTTGAAGGGAGACAAACAGATCTGAAATCTGGAGAGGAAGAGAAGAAATACCCGAAACATTGCTTGTGTGTTTGTTGTGTTTATGCTTTCTGTTTTGCAGGTCACCGCCGGCAAGAAAAGGAAGGGGAGAGGCTGATCTACCCCCCCTGCCGTCTTGCTCCTCTCGTGCCACGCGCCACCACTGTTCCCGCGAGGCTGCAGCTGTGAACAGTGTTTCTGGGAGGTTCTTTGTATTTTTTTTTGTATGTTTATGTGTTTGTTTTAAATTGTTGTTATTTTTATTCCTTGTACATGAAATAATTGTAATATGTACCCAAAAAAAATATAATGAAAAAAGAGAACGGGTGTGTGAGTTGCATAAGAAAAACATAAAAAATGCATTAAAAGAAAAAACAAAGAAAACAAAAGAACAAAAAATGTGTTTTCGTGCATACGGCTGGATTTCAAAGCTTTTCTTATTGTTTTTTTTGTAAAAAATATGTTGCATCTTTTTCCATATTTTTAAAGCGAAAATTAGATATTGTAACCGGTTTACAATTATCTTTTGGTATTCGGCTAAAATGTCAAAATATTTTAATAATTATTTTGTTTTATCTATCGCGGTGTAAAATGACACTGTAATGTACATTCGTGGATAGTTAAAAATGAGATTTTCAAAATGCAGTGCAAAATTTATTTTGGTTAGTTTTAATTTGCAATGAGGTAGAGATTCTCTCACGGAGAGAAATCTATGTCGAATTTTCAAAAAGACCAATAAAAAATGATTTAGGAAAAACAATCAAACAATGAAGCAGTTTATCTTAGGTAGGGTGCAATGGGGATGATGCGTCTTCCCCTTGCACAACAAGTCTCCTTACCCTAGATTCTTGCAGACCAATAGGTTCCTAGTAACCTTAATACTAGGTGGCGACTCCTTAGAATTATAGTCGTAAATTTTACGGCTATAAACAATTCTCATTTTCACAGCGCACCGTTGTCTCTCTAGAGAGGGATGGCGGAGCGCGAAGCGTGTAAAAAATTGTCGTTGTGACAGATATAGAATACCTAAAAAATCGCTGTCGCGACAGATAATGTCCACTAGTGATTAAAAAGTTAGCGGAAAACCTAAAAAATATAGAATACTCGTGAATGGAATCCAAGATATCTTCATTGAGGTTGTAAGCCCATCAACCCCCCCTAAAAAAGGTTATGCTAAATTAATGATAGGTTAAAAGCATAGTTATTGATCCCGTCCCGGGTACCGTTCTGGTTTTGTGTTTGGAACGAAACGTTCCGGTTTCGGTACCGTTCCGGGTACCGTTCCGGTTTTGTACTGTTCATTTTTATTTAATTATATATATGAAAAAAATAAAATATTAATTTAACAAGTATAATTTAAATTCAAGATAAATGAAATTTAAATTATACAATACAAACATAATCTCAAAATTAGAAACATCTCTCAAATTCCAACAATAAAATTATTTTTTTAAAAATAAAAAATAAAAAATGAATTTAATTACAATTAAAAGATCCAGAATATTTGAAATTTAAGCTACTTATTGTATGTTTTTCAAGTAATTCTATGTTTTTTATTGGTTGTTGTATTTGAAATTAATTAATGTTACTTATTGTTTTTTAATGTTAGAAAAACTTAAAAAAAACAAAATGAACACATTAAGAAATAATCAATAAGTTCAAACATAACTAATTAAAATACATTCCATTACAAATAATTCAATCAAATTAATTACAAATTAATACCCCTATTTTTTAGGTTAACTATTATTATAGTAATTAATAATTAATTAATATATTAATTAATTATTATTATTATATAATAATTAGTATAAAAACCAATAATTACTATAAAAACTACCCCACCCGTTTGTCCTCTTCATTTGAATAAACAAAACCCTACCCATCCCTTCTTCTTCTCTAGCCGCCGCCCCATTTATCCCTTCTTCATTTGTACGTTCCATTCAGATCGACATCGACCAGCATCTCCAACTTCTTATCTTTTAGAAGTCCCTTCACCTGGAATTTCAGAGATGAAGTTAGACTGAAAGAGAACAGAAACAAGAAAGCAAAGGAAACCAGACTTGAGCCCAATTCCTACCTCTCTGCTTCGAAGAGACTATGAACATATTCTCACTACCTCTTCCTACACTGATGCCAGACTTTATCTCTTGATTTTAATTTTTTATTTTTACTAATATATAATTTATGGGTTGAGTTTTTCTTTTTTGTTTTTGAATTTTTTTTTTATTTTGAACCCGGAACGGAACGCCCGGTACGGAACCGGGGCGTTCCGGCCGGAATCCGGCCGGAATTGCCGGATCTGGCCGGGATTTTGACCGGGACAAAAACGTCGCCGTTTTGTCCCGGATTTTGCATTGGAACGGGCCGTTCCGGCCGGAACGGAACGGGATCAATAACTTTGGTTAAAAGCAATGATTTACCTAACAACTCCCTATGAGATTGCTAAAATATCTAGGAATCCATATAGAAGACCCAACCATCAAAGTTTATTGTACAATAAGCTACATGAAACAAAGATGATGTAATTTTCAAGAGTCATGAACTCATAAAACAATTTCATGTGAATCACTACCTTAATGAGTTCATAATTTATCAATCCTCACCAACTTTGCTTGAAATTAGAAAAGAACATCTTTGATATCTCTTAAGTATAGATATATCCACTGCAAAACATATAATAAAAAGCTTCTTTTGCAACTTCAAAATGAATAAAGAAAAGGAGAATTATTAAGGAACTTGTAAATGGAATAAAAGAGAGCATTGATATCTTGAAGAGCAGATAAAGAGATTTCAAGGAAAGAAAAGGCAATTATGTGTATGATCAAATGTTTAAAGTGAGGACAAAAGCATGGAAAGATCTCTTGTTTCAACCTCTAAAAAACAAAGGTCTTTGGAAGTATAGAGTATGCTGGAAAAATAAAGAGGATGAAAATGCGTAAAGGAGTAAAAATGATCCTTAACCCATACAAACCATCAATCATCATTTGAGCTTATGAACTCCTTTTCCTTGGTATCCATAAAACTCAACCTTCATTATGTGCCTAGAAAAGTTGATTCTAATCAAGTAGGTGGAAAAATTTGTTTGTTCTGAATTAATCAATTGTATTTTTATCTTTAAAATTACAATGCAAATTTTTTCTTTATAAATATCTTACTATTTAGTTGAAGTTAAAAAATATGTATTTAATGAATTTTTATATTATAAAATGGATATGATATAAGGTAAAAAGTAAAAAACTTGACTCTTAACTAAAATCAAGATTTTGAATAAATTTATAAATGATTTTTGTAATTTAGATGAAAATTATATTAGTTGAAATGTTATACATTATTTATTTATTTTAATAATAAATCATATCAAATATTATTATTATTCATTTCAAACATTCTCAACAAGTTCATTCTCTTATTTAGGCAACCATATCCATTCGCTCTTATAATGTCTATCGTGATGACGTTTTTTTTCCATGCTTCGCGCCCTGCCATCCTCGGATTGGGGAGACAACGACAACGGTGAAAGAGGGTGTATTTTATAGTCGTAAAAATTATGACTATAATTATCAGGAGTCGCCATCTAGTATTACAATCACTAGAAATCCTGGTGGTCTGCGAGAGTCTAGGTATGGAGACTTGTTGTGCAAGGAGAACACGCATCACCCCTAGTGCACCCTATCTAAGGCAAATTGCATTGTTGTTTGATTGTTTTTCTAAGTTTAATTTTTTTTACACTTCATTTTCAAAAACCATTTTTTCCACGGGTGTACTTTACAATATAATTTTACACCGTAGTTAAAAAATATATTTTTTTATTTGCGGGTGTATTTTACAATGTAAGTTTACACCCTAATAGTGAAAACAAAATTTTTTTTTTTGATATTTTAGCCAAATTCCATCAGATAATCATAAACTAGTTACGATATCCAATTTTCATTTCAAAACATGAGAAAGGTGCAACATATATTTTTTAATGAAAAATATGCTTGGAAAAACCTTGGAATTCGGCCGTATACACGAAAACAATACATTTTTTGTGGCGTTTCCGGAGACCAGTTGCTGCTAATAGAGGTCACGGTGAGGTCGCTGGTGCTAAGGAAGGAGGAGCTGCTGGTGTGGGGAGCTGGCTAGAGGAGATGCTGGTGTGGGGAGCTGGCTGGAGGACAAGAGATTTGATGACTACAACTGGTTTTAGAGAGAGAGAGTTGACACTATAAAGGAGAGAGAGAGGGACGCTGGTGCTGGTGACTTGCTGTTGCTTTCGGTGCTAGTCCCTTTTTGAAGAGAGAGATAGGTCTACCGGCGTGATTATAGGAGAGAGAGAGAGAGAGAATGCTGCAAACACCCGTTGCCAACAATGGCTTTGCCGTCGCTGAAGAAGACAATGGGTTGTTGCGTGTTTTTTTTAGTGTTTCCCAATGCATTAACAATGATCTCCCCAGTTTGTGTATTCTCCCCAGTTTCACAATCGTTCCCCCAGTCAAAAAAATTTCTCCTCATTTTTCAGTATTATTTTCCCTGTTTCCCCCCTATATTTTCCCTGTTTCCCCCCTATCATTCCTCCTCCTCGCTCTTAAATTTGCTCCCCTTTTCTAGACTTTTGCAAGTATGGGAGTGTTGTCTAGGGGATGGTGTGTTGCAGGAGTGGGAGTGGGAGTGGGTGGTAGGCATGGCACAACATGACTGCCAATAATGCCTCAGCAGGTAAGTTTTTTTTAATAATATAAATAGACTGAAAAAATGGGTTGTTACAAAAAGAATTTTCAACAGGAAGAACAATGTTTTTCTTTTCAATTTTGGCTTCCGATTTCACCCAAAAATGTTTCGTCTCCAAAAATTCTAATCTTCTCAATTTATCCTAGATTAGGCTTCCAAACTTAATTTCTCATCAATTAAGCCCTTAATAACATTAATTTGACCCAGCCCCTTTTTTTTATTTTTATTATTTTTGGGTAGATTTTGGGGAATAACATAGAAATTAGGTTATGACAGTTGCCCCCCTCTTTACAATGCTTACGACTAAAATTTTGTAAAAGATTTTAGATAGTAAGTGTTGTTAAGAAAAAAGAGAGTGAATTTACAAAACCGAGAAAGAAGGCTATGAAGCGCACTCAGAAGGGAACGATAAGATATTGCTAGAAAGCGCACTACTTGATAATTGAGACCTAAATAGGACACTTAAAGGATGAAAAGGTGATGATGTTTGTGAAAGACACAAGAAAATGGTCTCATTGTAATGGGTGACCTACCCAGGAAAGATGGTGAAGATGGTCTTATTGTAATGGGTGACCTATCCAGGTGAGAATGGTGAAGATGGTCTCATTGTAATGGGTGACCTACCCAGGTGAAAGATGGTGAAGATGGTCTTATTGTGATGGGTGACCTACCCGGATGAGAATAGTGAAGATGATCTCATTGTAATGGGTGACTTACCCGGGTGAAATTGGTGAAGATGGTCTCATTATAATGGGTGACCTACCTAAATAAGAATAATGAATATGGTCTCATTGTAATGGGTGACCTAGCTAGGTGAGATTATTTTAATGGTGTGACCTACCCAGGTGGTGATGGTTAAGATGAAGGGAAAATAGGGCTGAAAAGCACACTATCTTAATTGATGGTCAAGGGTTGGAAAATGCACTCGATGAGTGAAAAAATAAGGATGAAAAGCGCACTATCTTAATTGATGGTTGAGGGTTGGAAAACGCACTCGACGAGGGGAAAATAGGGTTGAAAGTGCACTATTTTAACTGATGGTCGAGGTTGGAAAACACACTCGAAGATGAAGAGAAAATAGGGTTGGAAAGCGCACTATTTTATGATGATGGCCGAAGGTTGAAAAACACACTCGACGAGTGAGAAATAGGGCTTGAAAGCGCACTACTTAAATTGATACTCAAGGGCTGGAAGCACACTCAAATACATGAATGAGGTAGGGCTGAAAAACATGCTATATGTGATGAAGAAAGGCTCACAAGCGCACTCCGAGAAGTGAAAATGATGAGGGCTTGAAGATGCACACAAAAATGATGAAGGTTTGTAAATTACAATCCCTTCTAAACATTTCCTAGATTATCAGTGAGGAGATGCGATGCATGATGACACCCAAAATCAAGAAAGAGATAAATCTGAAAAGCATTCTCAAGGAAATGAAAGATGTGAGAGCTCGAAGGCGTACATAAAAATGATGAATGAAGATTCGTAAATTACGATCCCTCTAAAACATTTACTAGATTCTCAATGGGGATGCAATGCATGATGATGCATGTATACTTACCTGAGAAATATAGGTCCCCTCTCTTCTTCATGGTCTTCTCGTTTTGGTGTTTGGATCTCTGGCTTTGACAACTTCTCACTTCTGCTTACTCGAGCCGCAACTTATGATTTTGACCACTGGAGATGATGGACCTTCAACATATCCATATGCCCTCATTTGCTCAAAGACCCTCAATTTTGGTCAAGATTCTTTGAAAAGGAATGATGAAGCCAACTTCAATTGCATTTTTAGATTGCTCCTGTCGAGTCATGCCACACAAGTGTTTTAGGCTTCAAGTGTTTGCAAGAAAAGGATGGTTATCTGAAAAGATGTAAGATTTTTGGAATTTCAAAGTCATTCCAAGCACAAAAGCATTTTGATGTTTGTTTAAACAAACTTGTGATCAAGATTTGCTATTGTATACTAAAATCCCTTTTTTGTTTTTGCCTCACAACTTTGTTTGTGTGTCTTTTGTCATTGAGGACTATTTTATAGATTGAAAGTTCTTTTTTATCCTTGCACTTGCCCGCTAGCGTAAGGTATGATCCTTGTCAAGGCTATGATCCTTGTCAAGGCTAATTATCAAGAAATAATTATTAGGCTTAAATAGCGACTACAAGGGATATTTGAGATTTTGTGAAGGCATATCAAAGATGGCCTCTCCTCATTTCAAAAAACTTGGATCCAGGATCGATAAGCTTTGCTTTTCTATGCCCATTCTAATTCCTCTAACTTTGCATCTTTTAAGATCCTTAGTGATGGAATCTCCATTTCTAAAGGTGTGATTGCTTCCATTCCATACACTAGAGCATACTGGGTTGCCCCTGTGGAAGTTCTAACACTAGTGTGATATGCGTGCAAAGCACATGGGAGCATTGCATGCCAATCTTTGTAAGTGATAACCATATTTTAAATGATTTTCTTAAGATTCTTATTAGCTGCTTCAATGGTCCCATTCATTTTTGGTCTATAAGGAGAGGAGTTGAGGTGTTTAATCTTCCAGTTAGTGCAAAGTTCGACAATCAACTTTCCATTTAAATTCTAAGCATTATCAGTTACCAGCCTTACGAGTAGACCATAGTGATAGATTAAGTCCCTTTCGATGAACTTCTTGACAACCTTTTGCGTCACATGGGCCTAAGAATTAGATTCCACCCATTTAGAGTAATCAATTGCCACCAAAATGAACCTATGTCCATTATTTGCCTTCGGGTTAATTGTCCCTATGACATCTAATCCCCACATGTCAAATAGCCATGGTGAGGTCATATTGAATAAAGGCTTTGGAGGTGCATTTATCTTATCGCCATAAATTTGGCACTTATGACATTTCATGACATATGTCACACAATCCCTTTCCATGGTCAACCAAAAATATCCAAATCTTTGCATTTGCTTTGCCATCGTATGACCATTGGCATGGTTGGCACACATTCCTTCATGAACTTCTTTCAAAGCCTGCCCAATTTCTTTCTCATCCAGACATCTGAGTAAGGTCCCATCAAACGACCTCTTGTATAAGATTTCACCATCTAAGTAGAAATTTGCAGCAATCGTTTTTAAGGTCTCTTTATCTGCCTTAGAAGCTTCTTGGGGTTATTCTTGGTGTTGGATGAATCTTTTGATATCATTATACCATGGTTTTCCATCCAATGACTCTTCGAGTGTGCAACAATGGGCTGATGATTTCAAACCTTGATGTCGATTGGGTGGATCTTTTCTTTGGCAACAATTTGTACCATTGAAGCCAAAGTTGCTAAAGCATCTACGAACTGATTTTTATCCCTACTCATATGAGTGAATTTGATCTCCTCGAACTCACTAGCCAAATTTACAAGGTAAGTCTTGTAAAGTTTTAACTTTTCATTTTTGATTTGTCATTCTCCTTTCACTTGGTAAATGATCAACATGGAATCCCCAAAGACTTTAAGCTTCTTAACTCTAAGCTCTAAAGTAGCCTCTAAACCAACAATACATGCTTTATATTCGACCGTGTTATTAGTGCACTCGAATTGTAACCTTACTGAAAAAGGATATTGCTTCCCATCTGGGGAAAATATTTCTGCTCCAACCCTATTTCTCGATACATTTACTACTCCATCAAAATAAAACGTTCACCACTCACTTGCCTCAGCGTCATTCTTGACCACCAACATGTGTTCATGAGGGAGATCAAAATCTAGAGGCTCATAATCTTCCATGGCATGGTCTGCAAGATGGTCGGTAATTACACTGCCTTTTATGGCTTTCCGTGTCATAAAAACGATGTCGTACTCTGCTAACAACACTTGCCACCTTGCTATCCTACTCGATATATATGACTTCTCACAGATGTATTTAAGCGGATCTAGCTTGAAAATTAGCCACGTCGTGTAGTATAACATATATTGCTTGAGTCTTTTCGCACTCCAAACCAAAACACAACATAACTTTTCAATCATGGTGTATCTAGACTAGCAATCGTTAAACATTTTACTCAAGTAGTAAATAGCTTGCTCCTTTCTTCTGAATTCGTCATGTTGTCCCAACACAGCCCATGGCCGTTTCTGTGACCGTTACGTACAAAATCAATGGTTTCCCTGGTACTAGGGGTACTAACAGCAAAAGATTTTATAAGTACCTCTTTATCTTATTGAAGGTCTCTTGATAATTAGCATCCCATACTCCAGGATTTTTCTTCTTGAGTAAGCAAAAAATCGGTTCACATGTTACTGTTAGATGGGATATGAGAAAGGTTATATAATTCATACGTCTGAGAAAACTCCTTACTTCCTTTTCAGTCTTAGGCGTTGGTGTTTCTTGTATGGCTTTGGCTTTATTCGGATCAACTTTTATTCCTCGACTGCTCACAATAAAACTTAGTAATTTTCCTATCTTTACTCCAAAGGAGCATTTGGTCGAGTTCAATTTTAACTGGTACTCCCGCAATCTCTCAAATAGTTTCCTCAATATTTGCACATGGTCTTCCTCAATCTTGGATTTAGCCAGTATGTTATCTACATAGACCTCAACTTCCCGATGCATCATATCATGGAATAAAGCGGCCATTGCTCGATGATATATAGCCCCAACATTTTTCAAATTGAATGGCATTACTTTATAACAGAAAGTCCCCTAAGGTGTTACAAAGGTGGTTTTTTATCTGTCCTCTTCTGCCATTTTAATTTGGTTGTAACCAGAAAGCACGTCCATAAATGAATATATGACATTTTTAGCAGCGTATCCACTAACATATCTATGTGAGGTAATGGAAAATCATCTTTCGGGCTTGAATTTTTTAAATCTCTATAGATCTTTTCGTCCTATTTTGGGACCACAACCATATTGGCTACCCACTGAGGATAGTGAACGACATCTAGAAACCCTTCATCCCATTGCTTTTGTATCTTTGCTTTCACCTTCAGGAGCATATCTGGCCGCATTCTCCTAGTTTTTTGTTTGACTGGTATACTTGTTTCCATTAAAGGGATCTTGTGCATAACTATATCAGTATCTAAACCAGACATTTCTGCATAAGTCTAGGCAAAAACATATGTATATTCATGCAAAAGAGAAATCAATTTTCCTCTTTCCTCAGTCATTATGAGGGTACCGATTTTTAACTCATTTTTTCTCCAGCTTGGTTCCTAGATTAATGGTCTTAAGCTCCTCACTAAAAGGTTTCCAAGTCTTTTCAGAATTTTCCATCAATCTAGTAAATTCTTTTATATCTTCTTCTTCCCACTCCTTATCATCAAGTGTAGTGACATTATTGAAATTTGGCCAATTATTTTTAGTGTAGTGGTTTTGTGAATGGTTGGAACTTTCAAAACTCCTGAACGTGTAAGGTGTGTTTGTGTAAGAGTGCTTATTTGCAAATGACATGTCATAGATAAAAATGCATGATCTTATTAAAAAAATAGTTCTCATTTAACAAGGCAAAATATCACAGCATTGTGAGCTAGATTACCGCCATGATCAAAATAAAACATGTTCATAACCAAACAAAAGCAATTACTTTTTCACCACAATTTGAATGGGTCCCATCTTCTAATTCTAGAACACTTCCCCTTCAGCTAATTTCCGCATGAAGGTCCTTGTAGAGGGGGCATCAATGTTATGGATGGAGAGCTGCGGGAAATCTGTCTCTACCTCCTAGTATTCAAGAGTGCTGACATGCATATCTCTTATGCTTACTTTGATTATCTCTGTTGAGCTGCGGAAGGATTCTTGAAACTGGGGGATGGCAAGGTCTTCGTCTTTCAATTCTCTTCCTTCAATTTTCACCATCCTGGCCTCCCTTCTAATTCGAGCAACCCGTTTGAAATCCTCTTTTTTGGGCTTATATCCGAGCCCCAAACCTTTGATCCGCACGTTTTAATCTCATTATGTTGACTTGCTCCGGCATTCTGATGATAGGGTCAAGCTGAAAAGGGATTCCACTCCGCAAGAAACATTCGACAACCATCTTTGCTGCTTCTGGGATCCTCGGCTTCTTCAATGTTGCACCTTCAAGGATCTACTCTACATTTACTACTTCAAATGCATGAATGTTCTTGTTCTCTGTTTCTATGAAGGGTACAATCACATTTTTAATCATTGATATGGTTTCTTTAGCTTTTACAGTGATCAATACCCCGTTTGCAATATACTTTAAACATTGGTGTAATGAAGAAGCCACTGCTCCTATTGTATGAATCCATGGCCTTTCCAGTAATATGCTATAGGATGGATGGATATCCATTACTTGCAACGTTACCAAGAACACTTGTGATCCTACACATAGCTCCACCTCAGTAGTCCCCATTATCTGCCTTGGCGACCCATCATATGCTCTTGCCATCATGGTGCTTGGCTTCATGTGTTACTCATCGATGGGCATTTCTTTTAGCATATGCCTTGGTAACATGTTCAGTGCAAAGCCATTATCAATTAATACTTTCCCAATCAAAACATCCTTACATTGTATCATGATGTATAATGACTTATTTTGCCCTGTACCGTCAGGACCCACATCATCATCAGAAAAGTACACATAATTTGAAGTCTGTATTCTCCCCACTAAATTCTCTATGGCCTCTGGGTTGATTTCTTGGAGTACATAAGCCTCATTCAACACTTTTTGCAAAGTCTTCCGATGAGATTCAAAACTTAATATCAAGAAAAACAATGATATCTTAGCAGGGGTTCTCTTAACTTGTTCCACAACACTATACTCACTATGCTTCATTAACTTTAAGAATTCATTGGTTTCCTCTTTTGTTACAGGTTTATTTATTTCTTCGGACATGAAACCACTTCTTTCCCTTTGATCTTCTTTAACTCCTCTGGAGTAAAACATTTGCCACTTCGATTCAAGCCTCTAATTTCTGGTAGAAAGACAAGTGGTTGTCTTACACCTTGAGATGAATGCCCATAGTATGACATACCATTATAGTCTTTTTTATGTGTAGTGAAGGGCTTGGACAAAACTAATCTGGGTGGCCCTCCTGGAGTGAACCAAATCTGGTCGTATTCCTTGTGTTTTCTGTTGTGTCAAGTAAGGTGGTTGTAGGGGTATCAGAGGTACAGGGGCTACTTGCCCAATGCTTAACAACTTTTAATACATTTCGTTCAAAGGTAAAGGTAATGGCAGTAATTGTTTTTGGGCGATTTCCTCTCGGGAAGCCCTCAGTTTGGTTTTTTGACAAGTTCTCGACTTGATTTCCAGGCTTTTTGGTAGGGTATGGGAATTTGAAGTTGACGTTGATGATTTGGGATGATGAGGCGCTATGTTTTTGGAATTGGATGCTCTTACCCCTATAACCAGTCTCAATGTGATCTATCTCCCTTTTCCCCCCAACAAAACCTCTTTTCTCTATTGGTGCAGAGATTCTCCCACTCTTAATCCCTGCTCTATTCGTTCTACCACAACTACATGAATTGCTGAGCCGAGCTGCCCATCACATGTTCATAAAAGGGTGGTTTTAGCTTGTTGGCGAATAGAGTAACCATTTCCCTATCCAAGAGGGGAGGGTGCACTTAGGCAATGTTGTGATGTCACGGTCGCACAAATTAATTACCATAGCTTAAAACAAATCAAACAAGATAGTATAGAGCACGCAAGGGGTCGATCCCAAGAGAACGATTTAGTTAAGATTTTTGTGTTATATGTTATGCAATTGGGGGGAGGGGTTGGAAGTTATCTAGGCTAGGCTAAAATAATCTAAGCAAAAATTATATAAAACTGAAATTTATCAATAAAGCAAATCTTGGTCGCAAATCAACATCCACCTACAGAAATCAGAACTGATCATGAAAACAACACATCAATTTATATTCTGAATATTTATCTCTTCTTAAAATTGGTTCATTAATGCATCCACCGTATAACTTACCCTAACCATTAAACAACCACAGTGTCCGCACTAGTAATTTGATTCAATGGCAACATTAAAATCTAGATAAATTGATCAATTAAGAAACATAATTTTCTGCAATATATGTTTAGTTCGATTGAATGTTCTCCCTAAGATTAATAACATAGATCCGCTATAATTATTAACTTAGTTGCTTCATAAGTTCATATCCCACAACTCTGGTTTTGATATCAAACTTAACAATCAATTGTCTACAATAATAATTTCGAGTATGCTCTTAGCAATTAAATAAACAATCATAGCAAAATAAGCATAGGAGAACAAACATATTCATCATATAAACTGAAAAATTGAGGTAAAAATAGATCTCACGGTTCTTGAAATCTGAAGGTTTTCGTGTCCTTGCAACCAAGCAAAAGAGTCTAGCCTTGCATATTTATTGAACAACTAAATAAAAAGATGGAAGAAAACATGATTTAGGGTTTGGAGGAGGAAGATTTTTGTTTTCTTTGCTGCTGGCCGAAACTTCCTTGCTCCTCTCTTCTTTTATATATGCTTAGAAACCCTAGTATCTATTTTACAAAATAGTCCTTCTTTAACTTGACAGAATTTAGTTGTCCCTTGTAAAATTCATATATTCTTCATATCACATCGGTTTGAGCTTCCATTTGGAGCGTTTATAGGTATTTGAGTCATGAATCCACGATAATTGAGTTTGCATCAATCGGACTTCTGTAGCTCAAGATATTGAAGTTGGAATGGACAAAGGTCGATATCGGCAGATTGCAAGATTTGACTTTGAAGGCTGCGATTTCCATGATCTTCCTTATTTTATTTCTTTTTCCTTATCTTTACATGAATTTATGGATGTTATCTTTTGAATGTCATTGGAATCACTTCATTTTGATCTCTAGAGCTTGCGCTCTGCACAAAACACCGAATGAAGGTCAAATCTGTCAATTAGCTCCAATTACCTCCTTTTTGCATATTTCATCCAAAAATGCCTTCAAAACATAAAACAAAGAATATCAAGGCGTTTTATACACAAAACATATGAAAAACACTAGGTAAATATGGATGAAAATATCAAATAATATGGTCGCATCAAATACCCCCACACTTAGCTCTTGCTCGTCCTCGAGAAAGGATAGGTAAAAAAATTTAAATTAAAAATAACCATGACCAATCTCTTAATCTCCCATCAATATCCAAGAATTCAAGCATTATAAATAAGAATACGATCGAGAAGGATAAAGAACATAAATCTTCATGAATTTGTTTACATGCAAATTTCAAAACTCAATTACTCTTCAGGATTTAAAAGAAATCTATGCCATGCCAAAGTGATAGGTCCTCCCATTGATATACACTCCAACACTCATGTGTTTAGGGCTTATGTGTTTAAATATCTGAAATTCGATCAATGAATATGTTCTACCATAAGCTTGCTCTTCAATCTCATCTCCATTACTAAAATATTACAAAAAATGTATGAATCAAAAGGTTTTATTTTCCGGTTGTAATGGGGCTAAGGTTAAGGTGAGGTAAAAGAGAGTAAAATAAATGGTTCAAACCAAAGAAAGTAGAGCATTCTAAAACAATGATATTTCGATCTTTAAGCACCAGTGCTTAGCTACTTTCGATTGCAAGCTCGTTTTTTTTTTCTTTTCTTTTTTTGTCTTTTCTTTTCTTTTCTATGTCTTTTTCTTTTTTTTTTATTTTTTGTTTTCTTCTTTTCTTGTTCTTTTTTTTCACCTTTGGCAACTTTGCCAATTTTTTCATCAAGCATCACTTTTTCTTTCTTTTCACATAATTTCCAACTATAATTCCATGAGATATGACAAGTATATACTCCACTAATCCTTGGCGAGGGGAAAATAAGAAAACATATAAAAAGTTTAAGGCTTATACATTGATAAAGCAAAGAAAAAGATAAATAAGCTCAAAAGAGGTTCACTAAGGATAATATACTTTAGGTTGACTTTTTGGCTCAAGTGGTTAAAATTCCTAATGCCTTTATCATCTTCATGCATCTATGTAATGCGAATGTAATCTCAACAAGATATGAAGCAAGTTCTAGATATACATATCATTAAAAGAAATTACAATCAAAGAATATAATGTTGAAGGCTCAAAAGCTTGCATTGGTATAATACTATAAAGTCAACATGCCATATTTTCAGAGTCAATCCCTACACCAATTAAACATTAAAACTTGCATGCACACTCATTCATTCAATTTATATATTCATCTATCTCACTTAATTCTCATACATAATACTCATATTCTCAAAAAGCAATGGGAGTTCAAAAAGATCAATCATAGATTTTTTTTTTCTTACGGAAGAATAAAGAAAACCAAAATAAAAAAAAAACTGATATTTTCCCAATACCCCCACACTTAAAACATAACATTGAAAAAAAGAAAAGGAATATAGGAGAATGAAAAAAATGAAATAAAATGCGAAAAATAAAGGATAAGGGAGAAAGAAAAAAAAGCAAATCTGATTTTTTGTGTGTGCTGGGTTGCCTCCCAATAAGCACTTGTGTTTTGTTTCATTGGCTTGACATTTGGCATGACATGCTCATTCTTCATAGAAGCAGTGATCTCTGCCATCCAACTTTCATAGAAAGGTTTCAATCGATGCCCATTGACCTTGAGTACGTTATTGGTTTCTAAACCTGTAATTTCAACATGGGGAACGGTTTGCAAAGCTTGCAAAGCCAATGCTGCTTCATGCACATTTTAGGGAACACATTTGTTCCTCTCCATCTCCTCCAATTAGGTAAAATCATAGCCATAGCTCAAAGCTACACTTAATCCATCCACACAATTAAAATCACAAACTTGTTGCACACACTTATCAACTTTGTCATAACATGTGATAGAATAAACATTGCTATAAGGATATTTCATTGCATCATGAAAATTAAATTCAATCAAGAATATAAAAGTCACATGGAATTAACAAGCTATCAATCTTGACTAGGACATCTTCTATCACACCAAGTGGGTAAAAAAAACTACGACCCGCAAGTTGTATTATAATGTTGGTTTTATTCAAAGGCTCTAAACTAAGAGAATCATAGACATGTTTAGGCATAACACTAATGGATGCACCTAAATCGCATAGAGCCCTTTTAAAACTAGCATTGCCAATAACACATGGGATAGTAAACACACCTGGGCCTTTCTGCTTCAAAGGCATATTCTTTTGAACAACAACAGATACAATTTCTCCCATACTTACCATTTCATGACCTTTCAGTTTGAAAGCTCTTTTGGTAGTGCACAACTCCTTCAAAAATTTAGCATACTTGGGAATTTGCTTGATAGCATCAATCAAAGGAATGTTGAGTTCCACTTTCTTGAAAACCTCTAGAATTTCTTTTTCCTTGTCTTCTTTCTTAGACCTAGAAGAATTCATAGGAAAGGGTGAAATTGTTTTAAAATTGGAATTCATTGAGTGAGGAGTTACCTTTGGAGTGGTCGTCGTTGTCTCATTTTGTGAAGGAGGAGTAGGTTTCTTCTTGCTACTCAATTTAGTTTCTATCTCTTCTTCTTCCTCCATCTCAAGTTGTTTTGACTTGTTTTCTCCAAGTTCTTTCCCACTTCGCAGCATGATTGTATTAACATTCTCTTTTGGATTTAATGCTTGGGAGGGCAATTTTGCATTCATTTGTGTTTCCAGTTTGCCCACACTTAAAGCTATTTGCCCCCATTTGCTTCTCCAAGTTGTGAATACTTGACCTTGTTTCCTGTTGAAAAGACATGACATTTTGCTGCAAAGTCACAGTGTTAGAAGCCAAAGTTTTTATCATCTCACGAAGATCATCACTGGATGATGTCCCATAACATTGGAGTTGGTGAACGGAGAGGGTTGTCTCGCTTGATAATTTTGCTGGGGCTATGGTTGAAATCCATGGGAATGGAACTGTCTCCCTTAATTGTCTTGTTGAGGTTGGTTCCCGTAGTTGAAGTTAGGATGATCACTCCATCCAGGATTGTACGTGTTAGAAAAGGGATTATAATTACGCTGGGGTTGTCCATTGAATGTTCCATCAACTGCATTCACTTGCTCAATGTAATCTTCATGCATTGTTGGGCACATATCCGTAGCATGTCCTTGTAGTGAGCATATGCTACAAACTTTTACCTGTTGTACATTTCCACAAGCCAAATAACGCACAAGAGAAGTAAGATCATTAACTTTATTCTCAAGGTTAGAAATACTTACCTCATTCACTCATTTGTTTGAGAAGTCTCCACGGGCGCCAAACTGTTTCGAGTTGGCTGCCATGTTTGAGATTAATTGGCGTGCAGCACCGGGTGTCTTATCTACCAATGCCCCTCCACTTGCAGCATCAATGATACTACAGTCAGTAGGCATCAATCCTTCATAGAAGTATTGAATGAGCAGCTGATCAGGTATTTGATGATGAGGGCATTGAATGCACAATAACTCAAATCTTTCGCAATACTCAGCGAGTGTTTTTCCATGAGATTGTCGAATCCCACATATTTCTTTTCTTATGTTGGCAACTCGAGATGCTAGGAAATATTTTTCAAGGAAGATCTTCTACATGTCATTTCAAGTATCAATGGAACCTGGAAGAATAGAAAAAAGTCATGCCTTCGCTGCCCCTTTTAAAGAGAAAGGAAAAGCTTTCAACTTAACTCTAACTTTCAACTTAAAGAGAAAGGAAAAGCTTTCAACTCCATTCGGTTTCATGCCAACACAAACCATGTGGAACTCCTTGAGATGAGTGTGAGGATCTTCTCCTGTAAGACCATTGAATGTTGACAACAAATGTATAAAACCAAATTTGAGTTCAAAGTTCACATTACTGTCTATGTTTATGCACAATGGTTGGTTTTCCATGTTAGGAGCAACAAGCTCCTTGAGTCTTTGTTGTCGTGTAACAGCCATGATGTTGACGCGAGCTTCATTTCGTAACCTGCGTAAAGTATTTTCTATTTCGAGATCAACCTGAACTTGATGACTTTGATTAGATGGGTTATAGGCATAAATCACAAAGAAAACTCAAAAGAAACCAAGCACACAAGAAATTGAAAACAACCCAATAGGCAATAGGATCCTACGCTCGAAAACTAAATATGTCCAGAAACCTTAGAAAATGATATAATTTGGCCTTGATAAGGTGGGGCTAGTGACAAAATGTCACCAGTTCTTCTTAAAATGTTGTTTTCCTTTAGGAAACAAAATACCAATAACTAATTCCACCAAAAAGTCTGTTTTGAACAGTACCGCCGCAAACACAAATTTGTTTTCTCTTTCTCTTTTTTTTCTTTTTTTTAGAATGAATAAAAATCACAGCAAGTAGAATAAATCACATCAGTAGAATAAATCACAGCACAACACAACAACACAAGAATCAACTAAAATCACATCCCCGGCAATGACGCCAAAATTTGTTGCAATGTTGCGGTCACACAAATTAATTACCCTAGCTGAAAACAAATCAAACAAGATAGTATAGAGCAAGCAAGGGGTCAATCCCACGAGGACGATTTAGTTTAGATTTTTGTGTTATATGTTATGCAATTGGGGGGGTTGGAAGTTATCTATGCTAGGCTAAAGCAAACTAAGCGAAAATTATATAAAACTGAAATTTATCAATAAAGCAAACCTTGGTTGCAAATCAACATTCACCTACAGAAATCAGAACTGATCATGGAAACAACACATCAATTTATATTATGAATATTTATCTCTTCTTAAAATTGGTTCGTTAACGGATCCGCCGTATAACTTACCCTAACCATCAAACAACCACAGTGTCCGCACTAGTAATTTGATTCAATGACAACATTAAAATCTAGATAAATTGTTCAATTAAAAAACATAATTGTCCGCAATATATGTTTAGTTCGATTGAATGTTCTCCCTAAGATTAATAACATAGATCCGCTACAATTATTAACTTAGTTGCTTCATAAGTTCATATACCACAACTCCGGTTTTGATATCAAACTTAGCAATCGAATGTCTACAATAATAACTTCGAGTCTGCTCTTAGCAATTAAATAAACAATCATAGGAGAACAAACATATTCATCATATAAACTGAAAAATTAAGGTAAAAATAGATCTCACAGTTCTTGAAATCTGAACGTTCCCGTGTCCTTACAACCAAGCAAAAGAGTCTAGCCTTGCATGTATATTGAACAACTAAATAAAAAGATGGAAGAAAACATGATTTAGGGTTTGGAGGAGGAAGATTTTTGTTTTCTTTGCTGCTGGCCGAAACTTCCTTGCTCCTCTCTTCTTTTATATATGCTTAGAAACCCTAGTATCTATTTTACAAAATAGCCCTTCCTTAAGTTGACAGAATTTAGTTGTCCCTTGTAAAATTCATATCTCTTTCATATCACATCGTTTTGAGCTTCCATTTGGAGCGTTTATAGGTATTTGAGTCCTGAATCCATGACAATTGAGGTTGCATCAATCGGACTTCTGTAGCTCGATATATTGAAGTTGGAATGGACAAAGGTCGATATCGGCAGATTGCAAGATTTGACTTTGAAGGCTGTGATTTCCATGATCTTCCTTATTTTATTTCTTTTTCCTTAGCTTTACATAAATTTATGGATGTTATCTTTTGAATATCATTGGAATCACTTCATTTCGATCTCTAGAGCTTGCGCTCTGCACAAAACACCGACTGAAAGTCAAATTTGTCAATCAGCTCCAATTACCTTCTTTTTGCATCTTTCATCCAAAAATACCTTCAAAACAGAAAACAAAGAATATCAAGGCATTTTATACACAAAACATATGCAAAACACTAGGTAAATATGGATGAAACTATCAAATAATATGGTCGCATCAGGCAACTAAGTCTCTCCATCCTTGAGCATTTTCTCTTATACTTTCCTTTTCCCCTTTTTCCATGCTGGATAGGCTGGTCCTATCAAGGGTGATATACATATTGTACTTGTATTGCTTAACGAAAGCATCCACTAAGTCTTTCCAACTATGAATCCTAGTGTTGTCGAGCCTCATATACCAGCTTAAGGCCTCCCCACTCAAACTATCCTGAAAAAAATACATTAGTAGTTTTTCGTCATGCACTACCTCAACCATTTTATTACAGTATGACTTCAAATGAATGACAGGGTATTGTGTCCCCATATACTTGATGAAATCAAGAATGCAAAATTTTTTCGAGACCACCACATTTGGAACCAAGCATATCTCCACTGCTTTCACTGGATCATATAAATCTGCTCCTTCAATGACCCTTATCTTGGCTTCCAACACTATCATTTTTTCTGAATCTGCACTATCACACAATTGTCTCTTATGAGATTCATTTGCAAATATTTCGACTAGCGGTACCAGAACAGGTGTTGGGGCTGCTGATTGTACAAAGGCAAGCTGTTGTGGAGGGTCTTCAATTCTCTCTCCTATCACCTCGCTAGGGTTGATTTTTTGCTTATGCAGGCCTAGTTGAAGGACCTTCTCCTGAAGCATTTCTTAATGCTTGCTCGAGTAGACTAGTAAGATGGGCTACACTATCTTTCAAGGCATTCAGCTCTTCTTGGAAATAGGCGTCCTAGTGTGCACGCTCTTCATTTTCTATGCTTCTCTACTCGAGCCGAGTATTGTAAATTCTGGAAAGTGAAGTTCTTCGGGGACCTATATTTTGACCTGTTGATGATATGCATGTTATGTATGATGTATGAATGCATGCATGATGATTTTTTTTTCAAAAAACAATCCATGATTCCTTGCTGGGTAGGATTCGTAGTCTGATGTCTTAGGAAAGTTTTGCCTGAATATTTGAATCATTGAATCATACACACTTGACAAAAACAAAAAGGTGGATCTTGTCCATTTCATTCAACAAAATAAAGTCATACAAAAACATTTACTTGGATACTACCCCTCTGTTAGCTACAAACCTAACAAAAAAGGAGAGTTCATCCAAGTACATTTTATATTTGCGGGCACTTCTGCCAATTCTAGTAGCTTTTACATGTAGCTCATCTGCCTTCCCAGCCACTATGTTGGTTAGCTTATCGGTTTGCTCTATTTTATGATGGAATACAACATTATCCTGACGTAATGCTTCATTGCTGGCAACCAATGAGTCATTATTTTTTTCTAATATCAAAACCATTTTCTCGAGTTGTTGGGTCTAATCCTTAGCCTTTTATAGCCTCATATCGAGCCTTGTTATCTCGAAGTTCAACTGAGCTTTAATTTTGGCGGTGCATTCTTGTCATTCACTGTGTTGCCTTTGCACTATCTTTAATTTTTCTTCCCGAGTTACTAGTTTAGCTTGTAGTGTGTAAACATGATCTCTTAGATCGTTAGTTTGGGTTAAGTATCTTTTCATGTTAGACTTTGCTACCATTCTTGCCTCCAACTCATTTTCCGCCTGAACTTTGTACCGGGCTTTCTACTTTTCTTCTTCTTCAAGGACAAGACTAGCCACCCTTCCTTTCTCCTTCTCAGCTTCCTATTTCATCTTGTAGTGATCTCTTTCCCTTTTTACCGATGCTACCAATTCTTGGCATTCATGCTCTCTACTTTCAGAGGCTTTCTTCAAAGCAATCATCTCATGCTTACTCATCAGGTCATCATATTGATAACCCATTTCTTCTAGCTGACTCCTTCGTTGCATTAACCTGTTAATCTGGTCTTCTTTTCCTTGCAATTGTAAATCCAAAGAAACCCTCATTTCTTCTTCTTCTAAGAGTTGCTCCTCGAGGAATTTTTTATGACTTTTCCTGTTGTTGAGCTCAATACTTAGCTTATCCAACTCTTCTTGCACGTCCTCTTTGTCAATCCCTTTTCTTTTAGTTCCAGCAAACACAGGTGCCTTATCTCGCACCAGGCTTTGTCTTCCTGTGTTCTGGGGTGCCTCGTAGCTCCTCCAAGCTAAGTAACTGGGGCCAATAGAAGACTCTTTTGGGTGGGGCTCTCTTTCAACTAAAATAGGTTGCCCCCAGTCACTTTTAATAACCTCGAGCTCAACTACTAAATTGACTTCTCTGAAAGAACCTGTGTACCTGGTCAACCCTTTAGTTCTTGATACATACTATGTCCCCTCAAACTGCTTGGTTGCTAGAGAGGGACAATAACGGATATAACCGATAATGCCAATTAACGGGATGCACACTTTACGACCACAACTCATTAGATAAGTTGAACTACCACCCGAAGGGCTTTCCATCTGAAATTACTTTTAGGAAGTGCCCAATATTTCTCCACCCAAGCTTTTTCATTCAAGTCTTTCCACTCTTTACTCATAACAAAACCAAGAGGCCTCATGTTAAACCACCAAAATTGTTGAAAACTTCTCTCGGGGTTTCCAGATGACTAACAATCCACATGAACAATAAAGGGATACAACACCGCATTGCTCCTTTCTCATGCAGCTTGCAATCGTTCAAGGACAAGAAAGTTTCAGCCAATATAGCTGCAGTGGGATTATTCTTTCCCTGTTAATATGACAAAAATGTTGGTCGCTTCCATGCTAAAAATCACGGCTTCTGAAAGGAACAATACTAAACCAAAAATAGAAAAGGCCATCGACCGATACCCCTTTTCTCCAAGCCTCCCTCTATCTTTACTTGTTTTCAACTTATTCTCAATCGCCTTCCACTTGAAACCTATAGAAGATGTTATGTACTGACCTACTTGATCCAAGCATAGAAGCTTAGCAACCTCTTAGACTTTATTCTCAATTTTTTGCCTGAAATAAACTTTGTGAGGGTTATGAGGGAAACTCAGGATTTGAGCATACTCCTCTATGGTAAGGTTCATGTCAATGTCCCCAAAGGTAAAACACCGCTAATTGGGATCCCAAAAGTACATAAAGACCTTGACTAATGATACATGAATTGGGATTTTCATCAGATGAGTGATTATTCCATATCTGACTCTAAATAACGCCTCATCTACATACCCCAGGATGGGCAGAAGCCTCTTCATATTTTCTGTAGAGCAATGGATTTTGGTCATGTATGGCAATTCATTGATTTTACCCCTTGGGCAAATCTCCCTCAGTTAACTGCCTCACTAGATCTTTCCCTATATTCCAAAAAGGTCAAGGAAGTCATGGTCTGATAATTTGTGTGATTTTTTTTTTTAAAGAAATGAATAATTGGAGAGTTTGTATCTTAGGTTCTAAGTTATCGCATGAAGGGTAAGCTTTCTATCTGTTCTCAAAAGCTCTATGAACTGCCTAGTGATCGCCTTACGTGAAGGTGATATGGGGGTTTACAAGAAATGGTTGGGGCATAGTATCACCCATAGTTGTCAATACCGTTCCGGTCGCCGTTCCGGTTTTTTGATTGGAACGAAACGTTCCTGGTTTTGGACCGTTCCGGCGTGCCGTTTTGGTGTCGTATTGTTCATATATAATTAATTAATTATATATATATGAAAAAAAATAAAATATTAATTTATCAAGCATAATTAAAATTCAAGATAAATTAACTTTAAATTATACAATACAAACACAAAGTCAAACAAACATAAATAAATATAATTTTTATTTTTTATAAAATCAAAATTGATGCAACAATTTTATTTTTTTATAATATATATTTTTTTTATTTTTATTGTTTTGATTTTGGTTTATTTTTTATTTTTTTATAATATATTTTTTTTAATTTTAATATATATATATATATATAGCATGTTTGTCTTGTGGATTTTTGAACGGAACTTACAAGTTGTAACGTTAAAGTTACAATTGATTATTTGATTTGCCCAGCGGACAAATCGCTGGATTGATTTGTCCAGCTGGACAAATCAATTCTATCCCACATCGCTAGATTGTGGGATAGCTTTAGAGTTTGTGGCTTTAAATTTTCAAATCTATCCCACATCGCCTAAATAGGATTCCAGGCAAAGGGTTTTCTCTATAAATATAAATCAGAAAGTCAATATTAAACATGCTCATGGGGTCTGTTCTTAGGCTCAGTGAATTTTATGTATAAATAATAAAAATTAAAATATTAATTTAATAAAAATAATTAAAATTCTTGAGAAGAATTTTTTGGTCGAAACGGAACGCTCGGAATGATTCCGAGGTGTTTCGGCCGGAATTTCCGGAACGGACCGAAATTAAAACTGAGACGAAAACGACGCCGTTTTGTCTCGGTTTTTTGAACATAACGGCAGGTTCCGGCCGGAACGGAATGGAATTAACAACTATGGTATCACCACCATTATCAGGTAAACACATAGTTCATAGTTGGATGTTTCACGAATTTGAACCCCGACTGAAAGTCATGGGACAAACCGTTACTCCCCCCTATCCTAAAAAATCAGGTTTACGTACAAAATTAAAATGCATGATGACATTATTTGATGTTGATATGCACTGAAATTAAAATGTATGCTAAAGCAAGCTTGTGGGGCCTATTTTAATCCATACAGAGCCTTGTGCAATTTGTAGACCAGATGTTCCTTTTCTTTCTTTACGTATCCCTTTGGTTGATCAATGTAAATATTTTCACTCAATTCCCCATGAAGAAAAGTTGATTTAACATCCAGTTGCCCAATTTTCCAACCTTTCTGCGCAACCATATATATGATCATTCTCACTGTATCCATTCTCGCTACTGGTGCAAACACCTCTAGGTAATCTATTCTAGGCTTTTGTGAATACCCTTTTACTACTAAATGTGCCTTGTGCTTAGCAATCTCCCCATTTTCATTGTACTTAGTTTTGTAAACGCACTTAACACCAATCCTTTGGGCTTCAGCTGGTAATTCAGTTAATGTCCATGTCTTGTTCTTCTCAATGGATGTAATTTCATTATCCATTGCCCCAATCTATTTTTCTTCCTTGAAAGCTTCTTCAAAATAAAAAGGATCCTCCTTAGCAACATCATCTTCCTCAGCAGTTGCTAGTGCTACATATGCTTCATCTTCACTTAGGCCTTCTCCATCGACATAATCTTACATCCATGTTGGAGTGTGACTTTTTTTCCGTTCAATCTCTTCAATATCAACACACTTTTCTGCCTCAGCTGTTTCTTCATTCTCTTCTACCGTGGCATCAATTCCTGCAATTTCACTCGTTTCATTTGTCTCTTCACCATTGTCTTCTACAATGTCCCGTCCACTCCCTCTCTCATTGTTCTTGTTATTCTCTTCATGTTGCTCTTCCCACTCCAAGTCTAACATGATCTGCTCCTGATAATTTACACCCCCATCCCACTCTTTTTCTTCTTCAAAAATCACATCCTTGCTCACTGTTTGCTATAGGATCATATAACCTATAGCCTTTTGTCTCCTCACTAACTCCAAGTAGAATACAAGTGAGTCTTCTATCATCCAATGTTCCTCTTCTTTCGTGGGGAACATGTACATGTGCAAGCCATCCAAAGACGCGAAAGTGTTCTACAGATGACTTCTTTTCACTCCATGCTTCTTGTGGTGTTACTTCCTTTACTGCTGCTACTGGACATCTATTTAAAACATAAAATGTCCAAACCACTGCCCAAAACCAGAAATTCTTAGGAATCTTCTTATATGTCATCATGCAACGCACCATGTTCATCACAGTTTGATTCTTCCTCTCAGCCACACCGTTCTGTTGTGGTGTGTATGCAACTGTCAACTGTCTTTTAATTCCATTTTGCTTACAAAAATATGTGAACTCCTTTGAGTTAAACTCTCCTCCCCTTTTTGTTCTTAGACATTTAACAGATAATCATTTCTCTTTTTCAACCAACTTCTGAAAGATTTTGAAATACTGGAATGCTTCACTCTTCTCTACCAGCAAATATACCCAAGACTTTCCGTTGTAGTCATCAATGAAGCACAATATGTATCCTTTTCCACCATTGGACATAGGTGAAATAGGTGCACAAATATTTGCATGAATTAATTCTAGTGGTTTTGATGTTCTCCACACTCTTCTTCGGAATTGCATCTCTTTGTTGCTTCCCTAGATAACAGTTTGTGCATGCCATTTCTGAGACTTTAAAATAGGGAAGTCCATGAACCATTTTTTTTCTGTTGTAGTGTCTACAATCCCTTAAAACTCAAGTGTCCATAACGTATGTGCCATAGATAAGATAGGTCTTGAGAGTTTACATGAATACATATTTGAACATCAGACGTCCTCTGAGTTTTAGCCAAGAGAATAAACATTCTATTGACACTCATTTCAGTTTCTATAATCAAGCCCTTCTCTGGATGATAAATCTTGCAAATTCCTCCCTTAAAAAGTATTGCTAGACCATTATCTTGTAATTGCCTAATACTCAAGAGATTGTTGTTAAGTTATGGGACGTAATACACTTCACTTACAACATGAATTACTCCATTCAGAACCAATTTTACACTTCCCTTTCCAATTACTCTCATTCTACTGTTATTTCCCAACTTAATCGAATGATGAAATGTTTCATCTAAATTGGTAAACATACACATACCTTGTTCTCCACACATATGATTCGAGTAGCCTGAATCTAGAAACCAAGCATCATTTCCATTCCTTTTCTGCATATAAACATGAGCCATTAGCAACATTTTCTCTTCTTGGTTCAAATCTGCATAATTTATGTTCCTTTTCTACCGATCAACATGTGTTATTAACATCTCTTTTTTATTTAACTCTGCATAATTTGCTTCCTCTAAGTTGGACATTCACATTGAAAATATCAAAGCTTGTGATATTTGAAACATTCTATTATGGCTCTATTGTACATTTAAGGTCCTCTTCCATGACCTTTTCCTTTATAGCTGTCTCTTCCTCAATTTCATCCTCCAAATCGTTCATCGTAGACTCTTAGTGCTTGATCATCTCCTCTATTATATCGAAACTTTTGTTCGTGAACAAGCAATGAACTTTGTAGTTCATCTACTATAAGACGATTTATATCGTTTGACTCCTCAATTGTGCAGACTATCTTTTCAACAATCTTCTCATTTGTCATGCTTTCTCCAAAGTTCCTCATTTCATTTGCTATTAACAGCACTCTGGAGAAATATTATGTCACAGACTCCAATCTTCATTTCTAATACTTCAAAGTTCCTTCGAAGAATTTGAAGTTGTGCGCGTTGGACTCTAGCATTCCCTTGATACTTGATCTTCATAGAATCCCATATTTACTTAGTTGTATCCTTTTGAGCAATTGTTTTCAAAATAGACTTATCAATTGACTGGAACAAGTAATTCTTAGTCTTCAGGTCCTTCAATTTCGTCTCCTCCAAGGTTTTCTTTTGTCTTGCTGTCATAACATCTCCTGGTGTAGTCTCCACATAGCCTATCTCAATAACGCTCCAGTACTCCTTTGAGTGTAGAAGATTTTCCATGAGTATGCACCAATGTTCATAATCTCCATCGAATTTGGGAATGCAAGGTTGTGTGAAATTACTTGATTCTGCTGCCATCTTTTTACTCTATTATTTTGAGGTTTATTGAATTCCGAGAGTTGTGATACCAGTTTGTTAAGTGCACAATTGAATTGCACTTAGTCTGCTCAGAATGAAGCTGAAATGACTTAAGAAGCAAGGATTTGGATTTTAAAGTTAAGTCTTATTAAGTAATTGTTATGACTTATATAGCCTTTGGTGTAACAAACTCACAACAACTTGACATGCAACATGCATGTGTGAGAGTAAACTAGAATAACAAGAAAAACAGAAAACAAACTGTATAATAACAGATTGTAACAAACTATTATTAAGCCATGCTGTGAGTGACTTCCCTTTCAATATAATCTATAAATTATATAAAATAAATATATATATTTTTAAAACACGGGGGCTAAATAATAATAATAAAAAAAAAAAGGCAGTGTCGGCACGACAACAAACAAATGGTAAAAAAGGCAGCTATAGCCTAAGCCCGGGGCATTTTCGTAGTTAACGTGAATTAAGAGGGTATAATTGTTGAAAGCCAAATAGAGGTATCAAACAGCTTATGTTCCTTCCGTTTTGTGCCTTTGTGGGGGTGAGCTCCAAAAGGTGTCAGGCTGGCATGTACAATAAGACGGTGCCACGTCATCCCAGCAAAATCCTCCACCGACAATCTCAAAAAGTATTATTCGCCGTTACTCGAACGTGTAGATCACACGCGCACACACTAAAGAACTCCTAAAACAAAAACTTTTGTATGGTTTTTCATTAGCATATAAAGAGATTAAAATTAAGATTACTTTAATTGAAAAGGGAAAGTTATCTTGTATTTTTTATTTTAAAACTAATTTTATTTTTCTTATACAATGTAATAAATATAATCAGATACAAAATAAAAAATATGATAAACTATAATCTTATTTTTGTTTTTTTTAATTACAAATATCTAGTAGTACCTATAATTGAAAATTCTTCAAACAATCCCAAATAAGATAAAACTTGAAATAATAATAATAATAAGGCATAGGTACGTAATGTGAATTCGATCATGATTACATATTAGCATTATAGTTACTACAAATACTTTTATTTTAAAGAGTTCCTTTAATACTTGTAAGAAAAATATAAATAATATAGACATAAATAAAAATGTATATGATCTTTTAATTTAGGCATTTGTTTTAATAACTAGGGTTTTTTAAGAAAATATAAATGTTTTATTCTACACAAGCGAAATATAATATAAGACAATAAATAAGAGCCCACTACAAAAGAAAACTAAAATGAGGTCGAATTTAATAATTTATTGAAATTTGATTTATTTTTTAAAAATTATAATTATATCTAAAGTGAATAAAAATTAAAATATAGGAATGAACATAATTTTCTAAATTATGTTGTTTAAATGGTTTCTTTTTAATATTGCTAATGATTATCCATACGAGATAAATATACATGACAATAATTAATGATTTCATTTAATAGTTTAATAATATTTTATTTAATTTTATTATTTTGACATTTTTTTATTACTAATTGTTGTTGATATATTTCTAAATATTTCTATTGTTTGATAATTAAAATAAAATGCTAATGAGTTATATATGTTAGGGGTAATTTAAAAGGGTTTTTTTAAAATGTTAATGAGTTATATTCTTGTTTTAGTCTTCTAATTAGAGAATAAAACTAGATTTAAATTTCTACATGAGCATGGATATTTGTTTTGTATTTAGTATTTAAGATAATAAATATTTCTTTATAAAATCATGTCTTAATTTGGGTAGGCATAATGTTTTGTAAAATAGATAGTATATAAAGTAATTATAGGCAAAGTCTTTTCAATACATGTGATACCTAGAATAACTTTTAAATTTTTCATTGGAATAATTCTTTGATTTAATAATAAAATATTAATAATTTATTAACCAAAAACTCAAATCTTTTTCACCTATTATTGTTAATTAAATCAATAAAATTAAATTCAAGCTAGTGGCAAGATCCAAGCAAGTTTCAAGGTTACAAAACTTTTATTTAAACAATGTATTAAAGAATAATATAAAGTAATTAATTAAGTTTCTTCTATAAACGCAAGCTTTTGAAAAGAATATTGAACTCCCGAGGCGTTCACTTTCATTAAGTTAATTTTTTTGATAAATGAAAATAAATCTCATTAGACTAATCATTCAATTTTATTTTATTGTCCCTATTCAGATTATTCTTTTCTTTTATTAGAGATTTTAAAGTAAATCAAGAAATTAGGGTAATTCAAATTGCTTGAATTTTAGCTTGTTATTTTTTTTTATCCTAAATACTATAAAATTTACATTAACTACAATATTTTTTTTAAAGAAAACAATTTTTTTAGTATATGAAATTAGGCTCTAGGAAAATCACAAGTAACTTAGTTTTAAACAAATTCAAATAAGAAATAATTTAAAATATAATTCGAGTAATTCATGTAATTAATTTTTTATATTACCATAATTATTAAAAAAAATGAGAACTTACATGAATTCTCAATTAGTTTTAAGAAAACAAAAACTTATAAATAAAAATATTTCAAATAAATCAAGTAATTTGAATGCTCTTTTTTATTTTTAATAATGATTACTCCAATCAACTAACCTCTTCATACCTTTGTTTTTTCCTCCTCGATTTAGAACTTTGAAAATATTGAATAAACCTTTTTTATCATAGTATAATTACTATTTTGCCTCTTAGTACATTAAAAATAACTCTTGGCCTCAGGGGTATTTTCGATTTTTTGATGGTTTTGGTTGACATTATCTGATTGTTTGGGGTTATTTTCATCTTTTTCTCATTTTTTTTGTATAGTTAAACTACCGTTTTACCCTGATATCAGACAAAACATTGTTCATCTTTTCAATTTTTTGATTTGTTAATTTTTTATATTACCATAATTATTAAAAAAAATGAGAACTTACATGAATTCTCAATTAGTTTTAAGAAAACAAAAACTTATAAATAAAAATATTTCAAATAAATCAAGTAATTTGAATGCTCTTTTTTATTTTTAATAATGATTACTCCAATCAACTAACCTCTTCATACCTTTGTTTTTTCCTCCTCGATTTAGAACTTTGAAAATATTGAATAAACCTTTTTTATCATAGTATAATTACTATTTTGCCTCTTAGTACATTAAAAATAACTCTTGGCCTCAGGGGTATTTTCGATGTTTTGATGGTTTTGGTTGACATTATCTGATTGTTTGGGGTTATTTTCATCTTTTTCTCATTTTTTTTGTATAGTTAAACTACCGTTTTACCCTGATATTAGACAAAACATTGTTCATCTTTTCAATTTTTTGATTTGTTAATGAACAATGAAATATTTGTTATGCCTTTTAATAAGATAAAATATAACGGTTCCTTGTGAGGGTATTTTTTGTTTTTAATAGTTTGATAAACAATTAATTTACGGGGGTACTCTTTGAAAAACAAAATAAAAGAGTTAGCATTGGGGGTATATTTTTATTTTTATCTATGTTTTATTCTTTTTTTAAAGAAAGTGGCAGGGGCGTCTCACTGACATGCTGACAATTGTCTTTTTTCTGCGCCTTTAGGATGGTGCGTGCGATGTCATTAGGTGGTAAAAAATGTCTATATGTTGTCTCACCGGATGCGTTGCCGTGATCTCCTTCACATGGTAGTGCGTGTGTCATCGAATGATGGTCGAGGATGTGCTAGTGGTTGATTGATCCCTTTGTTTCACATTTTCTCTCTCCTGCAGGCATAACTGCAGATCAGTCATATGTGTTTATAGTGTTTTCATTGCAGTCCATGGGCTTATAATTTGTTTTTTCCTCATAATTTCTTCTATCAAAGTTTTGGTTTGTTTCAATTGTGTTCTGAAATTGAAATTTATGATATATATGATGCTTTATTTCGACCCTTATTCTTTTGATTGTTTTTTTTAATTGCTTTAATATTTTCGGTTTCTAGGTGTGAATTTTATGCAATTTTTTCCTTCAATTGAAATTGATCATTCGACCCTTATTCTTTTGATTTTTTTATTTTTTTAATTCCTTTATTTTTTCCGATCTCAAGGTTTTGATTAGTTTTAATTTTGTACTTCAATTGAAATTAATCATATATTATGTTATTCAGTTTGGCCTTATTGTTTTATTATTTTTATTCTTACAATTATTTAGTGTATTTTATAAATTAATTTTATTATGAATAAGGTGTTGAAAATATGGATAACAATTATTTTAATTTTGCTTTTGTAAAAATAAATTAGAATAATAATATATTTTGATATTTGTTTAGTAGTAACATAATAGAATAATATAAAAAAACTAAAAAATATATATTCTTTAGGGAAGAGGGTTAGTTTTCTAGACAGCTAGGAGGATCGAGTGTAGGTCCGTTTAGGGAACAAAGTGGTCATCAGGATTCTTGGGTTTAAAGGAGGTTTAGACCGAGAACTACAATTAGTGGCTCAGGCAATCAAAGTGGTAGTAGTGGTGTTTAAAGTTATGGTTATAGTTCATTTCAAACTGCACCTCGTAGCTCATTTTTTCCATCTAGGGACAATTTCTTATGTTAGCATTGTGGAGGAGATCATACTAGTGCTGAGTGTTATAAGAGGATTGGAGCTTGTTTCAGTTATGGCTAGATAGGCCACAATGTTAGAGAGTGCCCTAGGAGACATTTGTCAGCTTCAAGGGCATCTAGTTCAGCTTAACATCCTATTAAGACACCATCGACGGGGCAGTCTATGGTAGTAGAGGTTTTATTGGTCATGGTCAGAGAGAAATGGTGGTCGATGGTGGCGAGGGGGAGCTTCAGAAGCTGGTTGGCCTACGTTGCAACAACTGCTGCTGCTACTACTACCTTCACCTGAGACCATTGTTGGGTCAACAGTTTTGAAGAAAAGGATTTTCGTGGCAGCAGCAAAATCTTTTTTATTTGGTGAAAATTCTAAGCAATTTATCAAACCTCCTTAAACCTTTGGTTTAAAAACATAATAGTAATAAATAAAACACTGTTGGTTTTGCGCAAAGAAACAAAATATAAAGTTGCAAGACATTCAAGCAAAACAATTATTATGACATGTTTAAACTAGCCCCCCCCCCCCCCCCCCCCCCCCCCCCTTTTCAGGCAATACAAAAAACCAAATTCATATTCATATGTTGGATTACAACTTTCATGAAGGACCTGAAGTGATAAAAAATCATTTTGATGGATAAAATCATCCATAATGTGCTTGGTCAAAACTATTTTAAAGAAAAGGATTTCTGTGGCAGCGAAAAAAATATTTTTTGTAGTGCAAATTTTAAGTGATTTATCCAACTTTAAACCTATGGTAAAAAAAGTAATAATGATATAAAAAAGGCAGTTGGTTTTGCGAAAAGAAACAAAATATAACCCTGTGAGACAATCGAGCAACATAAATTATTGTGATGTTTCCTAAACCAGCCTCGGTGTTTTTCAACGAGACTCATTAACTTTTCCTAAATTTTAAAATTCATCTATGCTTATCCTGATAAATCCTTGAAACATTAAATTGGGTTTCTCGAATAAAACCTCCCAATCTCGGGTTAGATACATTCTTGCGGCACTTATCCTCATAAATCCTTGAAACAATAAATTGGGTTTCTCGAATTAAATCTCCAAATCTTGGGTTAGATACATTCTTGCAACAAGATTTTCTACTTTTATACGAGACATTCTAACGGGAATATCTTGAGATTGTCATATCCATATCTGGCTATCCAAAAACCCAAATTTAACTTCATGAGCGGGATCGCAACTTTCAAAGGATCCAAAGTGCTAAAAAATCATTTTGATGGATAAAATCTACCTCCAATGTGCTTGGTCAAAACTATTTTGAAGAAAAGGATTTCCGTGGCAGCGGTGAAATTATTTTTTTATAGTGCAAATTCAGAGATTTTTATCAAACCTTAAACCAATGGTTTCAAAAAATAATAGTAATAAAAATCTAACTTGTTCTACAAAATACACAAAATATAACCCTGCGCGAAAAACAAGCAAAAAATTATTTTGACATGTTTGAAGCAGCCCCCTATTATAAAATGAGACAATTAACTTTTACCAAATTTTAAAATTTGTCAATACTAATCCTGAAAAAAAATACTTGAAATGCTAAACTGGGTATCTCAAATAAAACCTCCAAATCTCGGGTGGGAATCATTCTCGCGACATAATTTTCTTCTTTTATACTAGACATTCAAACGTGAATATCTTGTGATTCTAATTTAAAAAAAAAAAGCAATTCAAAAGTACAAAATCATCTAAAAGTGCGAGATTACAACTTTCATAAGGAATTGAAGTGAGAAAAAATTGTATTGATGGAAAGAATCTACCCGCAATCTACTTGGTCAAAATTGTTTTGAAGAAAAGGATTTTCATGGCAGCAGCAAAATCATTTTTCTAAGTGCAAATTCTGAGTAATTTATCCAACCTTAAACCTAAGGTAAAAAAAAAAGTAATAATAATATTAAAACGCAGTTGGTTCTGCAAAAAGAAACAAAATATAACCCTGCAAGACAGTCAAGCAATAAACATTATTGTGATGATTCCTAAACCAGCCCTGATGTTTTTTCAGCGAGACTAATTAACTTTTCCCAAATTTTAAAATTGATCTCTTCTTATCCTAATAAATCCTCGAATAAAACCTCCAAATCTCGGGTAAGAATTATTCTCGTTACAGGATTTTCTTCTTTTAAACTAGATATTCAAACGTGAATATCTTAAGACTTTTATTTCCAAATCAAGCAATTCAAAACCACAAATTCATCTACAAGTGAGGGATTACAACTTTCATGAAGGATCCAAAGTGCTAAAAAATCATTTTGATGGATAAAATCTACCCGCAATGTGTTTGGTCAAAACTATTTTGAACAAAAGGTTTCCTTGGCAACGGCAAAATCATTTTTTTCAGTGCAAATTCAGATCGATTTATCCAACCTTAAACCTATGGTTTAAAAAAAATGTTGCTGGTTATGTGCGATGAAACAAAATATAACACTGAGCGACAGTCGAGCAAAAACATTATTGTGACGTGTTTTAGCCAGCACACCTATTTTCAATGAGACTACTTAACTTTTCACAAATTTAAATGTTGGTCTTTGCTTATCCTGATAAATCCTTGAAACATTAAATTGGATTTCTCGAATAAAACCTCCAAATCTCGAGTCAACATCATTCTTGCGCAAGATTTTTTGCTTTTATACCAGACATTCTAACGGGAATATCTTGAGATTGTGATATCCAAATCAGACAATTCAAAAACCCAAAATTATATTCATGAGTGGGATTGCAATTTTCATGAAGGATCCAAAGTGCTAAAAAATCATTTTGATGGATAAAATTTACCCGCAATGAGCTTCGTCAAAACTGTTTTGAAGAAAAGGATTTTTGTGGCAGTGGCAAAATAATTTTTTTACAGTGGAAATTCAGAGCCATTTATCCAACCTTAAACCTATGGTTTAAAAAATAATAGTAATAAAAAAAACATTGTTTTGGAATGGCAAATAAACAAAATATAACCATGCATGACAAATAAGCAACAGAAATTATCGTGATGTTTTCTAAACCAATTTTCAGCAAGGAAAATTCTCTTTCCCATTTTTTTTGGAATGGCAGTATTTCCACCATTGTTTTGGTTGTTTTCCATTGTCATTCTTGCAGGTGGCTATCTCCTTCCTTTGTTGGTGGATTATAGGGCACTAATGTCTGTTTTTTCATGCTTCAGGAGGACTTACTAAGTTGATAGGCAAGGCGGTCCCTCCACCATTGTTATTGCTTTCCCATCTTGTTTAATGCATGTGGTTCTCTCTTGCAGGAATATTTTGCTGCAATGATTTTTGCTACCTTATGGTAGTCAACACCCTTTGCTATATTGTTGCTGTTTACCTCAGCTATTACTGAATTCCCAGCTGATTTGTGTGCTTTGGGAAGCTTGTTCCCTTGATCAGCCTACCGCGTATAGCTGATGTTTCTAGTAGCCTGTGGTTGAGGCCTATTGAGGATTTCCTTTTGGATATGTTTGTGACCACGAGTTGTTGACTACTTGAGCTACCTAGGTTTGGCTGGTTAGCATGGCAGTCAAAATCGAGATTTTGACATGGATCGGAAAGGGCTCCGAAAAATCGGATCGTAAGATCGGATCGTAAAATCGTAGAAAGATCGTACCCGAAATGTCCGTACAAAAATCGAAAAATCGTAAAATCGTGTGAGAAGAAAAATCATAAAATTGTTTGTAAAATATTTCTGAATACAAAATAGCATAATTATGGACATAAAACTTAATTAGTTTAGGTTCATACATGATGTAAAATAACTTCAAAACACATTACAAAACAATTATGTCAATAGAATTTCATTAGGTAAAAACAAAAATATTTAAAATAAATATTTTAATGATATGCTATATAAATTAAAATCAGTCTTATGTCCGTCATTTTCCTCGTTATTTTTAATATATTTATCAAAAGTATTATTATTGAAAGGATTATCAGTACTAAATTCCTAATACTGGTATCAACAGTCAACATCAATATTACTAGTACTAGCTCCAACTCCAACAAATTATTTTGACATCAGGATATGAAAATGATGTAAAACATCAATTTTTTTTAATTTAAAGTAAAAATTAAAAAATTTAAGTATAAATTTTAAAGTTAATATTACTGATTTTCAAGAGTGATTCCATGATATATATATAATTTTTATTTTTTATAAAATCAACACAACAATTTTATTTTTTTATAATATATATTTTTTATAATTTTTTTAATATATATATTAAAAACATTATATATATATATATATATATATATATATATATATATATATATATATATATATATACATAATTTGTCCGATGTGGGACAAATTCATTTGTCCCACATCGGACAACCACAAAGTTCTCTCAATTGAGAGAACTTTAAATACAGCCGAGAGACTCTCGGCTGTAGAGTGGACAACTTGCATTTGTCCCACATCGGACAAATGCAAGGTTGTCTCAATTCCTCTCCTTTTAAATATAGGGGAGAAGCCGAGAGTTAATTAAGAAGTGTATAAGTATAAGTATAAGAGTTAATTAAATAAATCAGTGCAAAATTTGGTTTTAAAATAATATAAAACTTGGATCGTAAAATCGGATCGATCCGGTTCGATTTTACGAGTCAATCCGATTTTGACCGAGTTTGACCGGTTTCGATTTTTCTTTCCGGTCTAACCAGGTTTGCTGAGCCAACTCGCAAACTCGGACGAGTTTGCGAGTTGGCTCGCGAGTTTGACTACCTTGCTGGTTAGTGTAGCTATTGAGGTTGATGGTTTAATTGCCAAAAACAAGAAAAAAATATTGTTTGATTTCATTGGTCCAGAGTTTTCTTTGCAGTTAAGTTTTGGTAGGACTGTAGTGCTCCCGCTGCTTTCCCACTTTGTTTTTTTGGTCAACAGCTGAGTTTAGTGGACAAGCAGCTTTTCCACCATTCTTGCTTTTCCACCATTGCTGCTTTTATATTGTGGTTCTTGAAGGAGGCTCTCTCTTCCCCTGTTGGTGGATTATGGTCTGTTGCCTTTCGGTCAGCTTGTTTCCTTGAGTTTTTGTTCTTTCGGCAGGTGTGATTTTTTTGGAATGGCAGTATTTCCACCATTGTTTTGCTGCTTTTCCATTTTCATTCTTGCAAGTGACTATCTTCTTCCCCTTGCTGGTGGATTGTAGGGCACTGATGTCCACTCCTTCAAGCTTCAGGAGGTCTTACTAAGTTGATTGGCCAGGCGGTACCTCCACCATAGTTATTGTTTTTCCACCAAAATTGGTTTGGCAGTAGGTTTGGATGCTTAGTATAGCTATTGAGGTTGGTTTAATTGCCAAAAACAAGAAAAATTATTGTTTGATTTCATGGGTCTGGAGTTGTCTTTGCAGCTAAGTTTTGCCGGGACTGCAGTGCTCCCGCTGCTTTCCCACTTTTTTTTGTTTTTTTGGCAGATGAGTTTAGTGGACTAGCAGGTTTCCACCTTTGCTGCTTTTATATTATGGTTAAGTTTCGGCTAAAGAACTGGAAATACTTGACTAATACATATGCTGCTGCTAATAATGCATGTATAATTGTTTTTTGGAATCCTTCTATTATTTCAATAAACTAGATTGCCTGTAATGAGAGAAGTTGTCTCTGCTTGTGAGAATTCAGATGTTTTTCACTATTGTACTGATCTGGATCTTAATGATGTCAATTATTCAGGCTGCCATTTCACGTTGTCCAATGGAAGAATCTTGACAAAAAAATGATAAGTTTTGATGACTCATGCGTTGTCTTCAATTCAGAGCTCTATTCATGTTCATTATGATACACCATATGCTTTGTTTTACCATTCCCCATCAGCTATCCGTCTTAGTAATTATCACGCCAAGAGTCGTCGCAACTTCAAGTTTTTTAACATGTGGGCCTCTCATAAATCTCAAATCAACAGAGAAAATGTTCTTCAACCATAAGCTTAAGTGTGACTATTTTAAAGATAGTCACAGAGGCTCCGGTTTTTTTCATGCTATCATGGGAAAAAGCAGAGAAAACTTTTGGCTACTGTCAAGTTTATAAAATAAACTTGACCTGTGAATTGTTAACTCTTTTAATTAGGATTGTTTTGTCAATATGAATCAAGAAAAATAAGGAATGAAGAATTCCATGCATGATATCTTGAGCTGTGGAGTGTTTGGAAAATCTAAGAGATAAATGATTTGAATTATTGTAGAGGTTGATGTTCTGTTACCTGAAAATTACTGATGAATATGCCTTGTAAATGACAAACACCATAATAAATGCTGTAGACTTCTTGCGTAACTGGATCAGAAATTAGAAAAAAATTGTGCAGAGAACAACAAACCAAACCACAAGGCGATAATAGATAACAAATAAACTACTAATCAAACACAATATCCATGAAATGAAAATTAAAACATAACATAACTAATAACTACTGAATGTGAGTTCAACTTGAAAACAGAATTATGCAGAACAAAATGACTAAGGATAATATTATCTATGAAGCTAAACATTCCCACCTTTGGTCTGATTATGAAACCTACGCAAAAAAGGAAATGCTAACAAGATCACTTCCTTAGACCATGAAACCTTCTCGACCACACTAATCCTTGTCAGCTTTAAAAGCTGACAACATTATCTTTCCTTGCTCTCCTAGCAATTCTTTCCGCTTCAAAAACAGCTCCAATTCAGCTATATGCAACTTCCTCCACTTCTCCTCCATCTCTTCCTTCTTCACTCCATGCATAAAATCCAATCCACATCTCGCCACATAATCTTCCATTGTTCCAACACTCGCTTTCCTATCAAACTTCAAAACCTTTTTGACAATTGAATCATTCTCCATCTCAACTTCCATTCTCTCCTCCCCCGCTTCGATACCCAAATCAGCTTTCAATGCCTCTAGTTTCTTACCATTTCCTTTTTTATTATCATTAAAATTAGTAGCTTTAATACACCCCTCACTGCCCCAAATATATTTCGACAAATCAAACCCCTTCTGATCATGCGGTTTGGTGAAAACCTTGTTTTCGCCATTTTTCCCTTTCACTTGATTCTCAAACTTCCTCCTTAGCCTAGAAATCTTATCCTTCAATTGACTCATAGACACATCAAAATGCAATGACTGCTTAATAAAATCGAAAAAAGCGTTCGTATCCTTTAATGGGTCATAGCCTTTCTCGGCAATGAAATCAATTATACCTTGCAACAGCGAAATCTCATCATCCTCGGTCCACAACCTTTGAAAGAGCTGTTTTTTGGAATCCTCGGACTTCTCAGGATCGGATTGCTTGTTCTTAGCCCGTTTCAAGTCTTTCGCGTCGCGATCAGCGCCGTTACCCCTCTTCACAGCTGTTGATTTCTCCGGGGTGGCGGCTACAGCTGGTTTGGATCTGGACTTCTTGACAACTGCTGCTGCTGCTTCCTTTGGCGTGATCTCCTCCATTGGTTTGGAGGTTATTGGCTTGACACTCTGGCCGGGTTCGGGTTCGGATTCGGAATCCGACCCTGATTCAGATTCGAGCTCAGATTCAGATTGAGGAGTGGTGGGTTCGGGTTTTTTGGGGGTTGAGTTTCGGGTTCGGATGGTTTTTGTTTGTGGCTGTGGAGGAGAGGGTTGACTTCGCTCATCACCACTGGAAGTTTCTTCTTCTTCGGAGCTGGAAGCAGAAGGTGGGTTTTTTAATGGAGGAGCAGGTTTTCGTGCCATTGAGGGTTAGGGTTTCGTAAGAGGGTTATGGTTTCGCAGCGTCGTCGTGCCTTGGAGAGAAGAATGCGATTCTTCCCCCAAACAAGTATTTAAAGGAGAGGGCAAGACAGTGTGCTGTCGGTTTCCTTATCGTTGTGTTTCTCACTTAGGAAGGTTTTTATTTTTAACCATCCCCATTTATTATTGTAATATTGATTATTGAGTACACACAGTCAATGAAAATTACATTTTTGTGCTGTCTTTCCAAATTTTGAAGCGTGCCAGATTTGAAAGACGAAGTCTGCTTAGTAATTAAAGAACTTTTTTATTAAGGATATTTAGAATAAAAAATGAAAGATTTTGTAATTTCTCTTAAATATAAAAAACTTTTTTTATTATTTAAACGGTTCATTTAGTTTTATAATAGATTAGAGCGAGTTTTTAAAATTACTTCAATCACCGTTATGTGGCTAACCTAAGAACTCTTGGTTGGTGGAGTTGAAAGGCGAGAAATCTTTAAAGGGATTGGAAAAAAAAAAATTGTGTGATATTTTAATAGGTACTAGTGATATTTTAATAGTAGCTTTATTGGGTTTCTCTCCCTCTCTCTTTCTTATCTCTTCATGATTGCTCAATTGCAGAGTGTGACTCACTTGGTCTCATCAAATTTATCTTATCAATATCTTATTGATGGTACTAGTAGTGTTGTAATTGAATTTTTTATGTGCCTTTTAAGATTTTTTATTTATTTTTTCTCTCTTCTCCTTATAGTTTGTGCCAGACTATTTAACATTTTCTTTGAAATACTGCATTTCTCATTAGCAACATCTTAAAATGTCATGTTTCCCAACCGTGACATATACTGAAAAATGCATTTTCCTATTTTAAAAAAATTAGGTATGAATTGATTCGATTAGATATGATTTTATGCAATTGATGTAATTTATAACATCAATTAGGGATTGCATTGAATTTTAGGATCAATTGCTATAGTTGAAGATGTTTTATGAACTAAGATAAATTAGGTATGAATAGATTCCATTAGATATGATTTCATGCAATTGATTTCATTTATAACATCAATTAGGTAGAAACCAATTACGGTTTGTGTTGAATTGTAGATAAATTAGGTATGAATTAATGCAATTGATCATTCATTTATTACTCATATTATTATATTAAAATTATTTCAGAACAATGATAGTATTTTTTTCTTAAAAAATCTAGGTTATATATATATATATATATATATATATATATATCAATTTGAAAATGATCATAAATACAAATTAAAATATTTTTTTTAAAAAAACTTAATAACAGTGGAAATAATTGAAAATGATCATAAATACAAATTAAAATGTTTTTTTTAAAAAAACTTAATAACAGTGGAAATAATAAAACTGGTGAGACCATAATTATTGTTAAAAAAATTCCATAAATTTTTTATTTTATAAGATTTATTGCTCATATTATTATATTAAAAGTATTTCAGAGTAATGATAGTAAAATTAAATAAATATCAAAAAATATAATTAGTCTGACATATTTAAAAAAAATAAAACTAACAAATAATTATTATCATTATTTTGAATGTCTTATCAATAATAATATGAAATTATGTGACTTGAAGGAAAAAGAAAGATAAATCATAATAATTATTAATTTTTACCAGCACATATAAAAATTTCAACATTAAATAAAAAATTTAATAACATCAGAAATGTAGAAAAATTGAAAACAGAAACTAATAGCATGTATA
Source organism: Salix caprea (assembly GCA_964035475.1). NCBI lineage: Eukaryota > Viridiplantae > Streptophyta > Magnoliopsida > Malpighiales > Salicaceae > Salix > Salix caprea. The sequence continues at coordinate 9,209,312 of OZ037749.1, read as the reverse complement.
TATAAATATGGACAGAAATATATAAAAAAAAATAAAGAAATTAAAAGTATAAGGGATAAAATAAAATAAAACATATATAATAAATATAATTTGAAGGAAAAATTTGAAATATATCCAAACATGGATACCAATGAAATTAAATAATTTAAAACAAAACCGAAAATTAAAAGAATTAGTACCGAAATGAAACTGAAATTTATAATTAATTTGCATGGAAGGATAAAATTGAAATAAATCAAAATTTTGATACCAAAAAAATTATGGATTCCAGACCAATTTCAAAAATTCAAAGTCTGAGGACCTAAATGAAACTACAATATATAATCAATTTCAATTGAAGGACAAAATTGAAACAAATCAAAACCTATATAATAACAATAAAGACCATAAAAACACAATTCCAAGTGTAGGGACTAAAGTGAAAATTCAAAAAAAAACAGTTGTGCTAACATCAGCTTGCACAGGCAGGAGAGAGAAAAGGGAGAATATTTTCAAACGACCATTGACACGTATATGGCCACCGTGGACGTACACGCGCCGCACCAGTGGGAAGACAACATTGATGAAAATCATTATAGACGCCGATTGAGTATTTTTGGACGCTGGAATATGCCACACGCGCTGATTGAACAACGCGTGAGCGTTGAAAACGGACGGCTCATCCGGAGACGCGCAAACAGTAAATCAACGGGAAATGAAAAAAAATTGTAAATTACAGAGGCACCCCTCATGGACAGAACATGATTTTGTTGTTTTCGAGGGTTAGAATGGTTATTAGACTTTGCAAAGAAATATTAAAAAATACATAAATGGTTAGCCGGACCAGATCGAACCGAAAAATATGCAATTACCGTGGAACCCCTCAACTCAGGCGCATGTTTTTGTCTTTTTCGAGGGACAATTTTGTTAATACATCGTGGAAAAAAACAAAACAAAGCAGAGCGACCGAACCAAAGTGAACCGACCAAACCGAACCGAACCAAACCGAAAATTGAGCATAAAAGTAACGTGAATAGTGTTTTGTGAGAGGTGAACAGTTATCGGGCCTTGATTTGTTTTATCTATAGTATAATTGTATTGACAATACTTTTGTGCCTAAGACTTATGCTCAGGCTTCTACCCAAGACTGTTGGCAACAAGCCATGAAAGAGGAACTTAAGGCTCTTTAGGATAATCACACGTGGGATAATATTTCTTGTTCTACTAGAATCAAACCTATTGGCTGCAAATGGGTCTACATGATTAAATTACACCTGATGGATTTGTGGAACGGTATAAAGCACGATTGGTCTCTTGGAAATTGCCAAGCATATGGTATTAATTATGAGGAGACATTTGCACATATGGCTAAAATGACTACCATACAAACCATTATGGCAATTGCTGCTTCCAAGAGATAGTCACTTCGACAAATAGATGTAAAATTGCATTTTTACATGTCTGAATGAGGATATCTATATAACTCCTCTTCTTGGTAGTTTACTCACTCATCTGATAAAGTTTGGTGGTTGAAACGTTCTCTGTATGGTCTAAAACAAGCACCCCGAGCATGGTTTGAAAAGTTCCGTACTACTCTTTTGAATCTTAAATTTATTCAAAGTCTATATGATTCCTCTTTGTTTTTTCAGAGAACTGCTACTGGTATTATTGCTCTTCTGGTATATGTGGATGATATTATTATCACATGATATGATATTCCACTCATTGAGAACTTACAACGTTCTCTTAACATTGCATTCCATATGAAGGATCCTGGACATCTTCAATATTTCCTTGGTCCATAGGTTTACTCTTCCATTGGGATTTTATTGCCTCAACACAAATACACCCAAGAGATTCTTCTCTTGGCCGGTCTTGAATCAGGAAATAGTGTTCTTACACCTCTCAAGATGAATTTAAAACTTTGTCAGAATAATGGTGACCTGTTACCTGATCCTTCCATATACAGGTAATTGGTGGGCAGTTTGAATTATCTAACCATTATTCAGCTAGATATTTTTTTTGCAGTACAACAAGTCAGTCAGTTTTTACAGGTTCATTGTCGACCTCATTTAGCTGATGTTAGATGAATTCTTCGCTATCTTAAGAGTATATCTGGGCGAGGGTTATTTTTTCTGCTTACAATTCATTACATTTAACAGGTTATAGTGATGCAAATTGGGCAGGGTGTATGGATATACATTGTCCAGTTACTGGTTGGTGCATGTTTCTTGGAAATGCTTTAATTTCATGGAAAAGAAAAAAACAAGATTGTATCTCAAAATCTTCCACAGAATCTGAGTATCGAGCTATGTCCTCTACATGTTTTGAAATTGTGTGGCTTCAGGGATTGTTACGCGAACTTGGTTTTCCTCAGAATACTCCTACACCTCTTCATGCTGATAACACAAGTGCTATTTAGATTGCTACTAATCCCATGTTTCATGAACGCACCAAACATATTGAAGTTGATTGTCACTACAGTCATGAAGCTCTTGATCATAATGCTCTTACACTACCTTATATTTCCACTAAACATCGATTGTTGGTGTCTTTACGAAGGCTTTGTCTCGACCCCATCATCAACTGATGATTGACAAATTGATGCTTCTTGATTGGCCAACATCAATTTGAGGGGGGATGTCAACAATGTATATATGGCAAGAACATCAACAAATTAAAGCATATCAACAATATATGGCAAGCAAATTGTAACATAAAATATTGAATTTATTATAGATTGTAATTTAGGGATTATAGACTGTAAATTAGGGATTACTAAATGTATTTATATGGTTGAATTCCTCCTTCGCAAATCAATAAAATTACAGAACAATTTTACACAGAAATTTGGTATCTGTGACATGGTATCAGAGCCCAGAATTCTGATCTAAGTCTTTGATCTTCCCTTCGGTATTTGATGATTTTTTTATGGTTTCTAGGATGTCCGGAGAGGCTTTTCTTCAATGGAAAAAATTATGTCAGTTGGTAGTTTCAGTTTTGCGAAAGGGATGGACTTATGGGGGCATCTTGATGGATCTTCAACAACTCCAACCGACTAGCAATTATTCAGACAGTGCAGCTTCAGTGACTAACAATTTCACTAATTGTTACCTGATTTACAGAACACAGTCCATCATCTACAGCTAATGCTATATCAGGATTATTATGAGATTCTCTAAACAGGAATGCAGGTTGTTTTGGAGAAGGGATCTCTGTTTCACTACTCAGCATAAAAACAACTGCCAACATCGATGGTCTGTTCATGGCATCTTCTTCCACGCACAGTAGACCAATTCGTATGCATTTCAAGGCTTCACGCGGATGATACAACTCCTTCAGTGATGGATCAACTATCTCCAATGCTTTTTCTTGTCCCCATAATTCCCATACCTGTGTTGTTCATATAAATCATTAGCTTACAAGATAGTAGAGCAGACAACATTTAAAATTGTGAAATTTAGCAATGAGCACAAATGGCTCTCTTGTAACTCACATATCCAATCAAAGTCAAGGGAGGATTCTGTTGATAAAATCTATTGTTCTTCCTGCCACTCACAATCTCTAACAACATGACCCCAAAACTGAAAACATCTGATTTTACAGAAAAGTTTCCAAACACAACATATTCTGGCGACATATAGCCACTGCAGCAGAAAAACAAGAATCTGAAGTTTTAGTATTCCTGATAATCAATGATAGTCACTCGGTCTTTGTTTTATGCAAAGGTACTTACTATGTTCCTACAACTCTCCTTGTCCTATCTGCAGTTTGGTTGCCTTCAAATATTTTTGCTAGTCCGAAATCTGATATTTTTGGATTCATCTCTGCATCCAATAGAATATTGCTACATTTTAAATCCCTGTGAATGATTCTCAACCTGGAGTCTTGGTGAAGATACAAAATCCCACGAGCTATTCCAGCAATAATATCAAAGCGTTTTCGCCAATCCAATAGCAATCTTCTTGTTTCATCTGTTAATAAAATTACTCTTCAGCTAGCTATAATTTGACAACTAGTGTAAAGCATGGCAATAAACACAGAAAAAGACTTACCAAAAATAAACGAGTCCAAGCTTTTGTTTGGCAAGTATTCATAGATTAACATTTTTTCTTGATTCTGAATGCAATAACCTAGAAGTTTCACAAGATTTCTGTGTTGAAGCTTTGCAATTACCATAACTTCATTTTTAAATTCTTCTGTTCCTTGACCTGAACTTCTTGATAATCTTTTTACTGCAACCTCCTGTCCATTAGCTAGCAGACCCTAAAATCATGTAACAAGGGCAAGCTAGATATTAAAATTATTCAGATTAGAGAAAAACAAATCTGTAGTATTGAGAGGCCATTCAGTAAGAAACTCTACCTTATAAACCGAGCCAAAACCACCTTGGCCGAGTTTATTAGCTGGAGAGAAGTTGGTGGTGGCCGCCGTTATGGTGCTGAGCTTGAAATATTCCAATTCAATAGAATTGTTGTTTACCTCATCAACTAATTATTTTCCAATCATGAATCAAAATGTGAACTTCTCCCCACAACAAAAGCAGAATAAATACAAGACATGGGAAGGTATATCAAAAGCAGATTAGAGAGTCTTGTCTTACCTTTGTTTGCCCTCTTCTTGAGCCACAAATAAGCAGGTAGGCTAATGAGAAGACAGAATGATGCAATTGATGGTACAAAAATTGCCAGCATCCGTTTTTCATGAGAAACATTTGACTCCCCTGAATTTTTAGCAGCAGAGGAAAAGAATAAAGATTAACAGCAGGGAAAAACTACCTTCTTTTTTTCCCCAACGGAAACGTGACAATACATATGGCAAAGGCTGGCCCCTTCGGCACCTAGTAAGTACCATTATCAATGGTTTCTTTATGCAGTACGGAGCATATTAACTACAGCCTAGAGCTGTGGCAGAACATAGAAAAGCTCTTCTAAATCAAAATTTGCGACGAAAATTGTATGAAATTTGTAATGAAAAAAGGTACCTAATTCATATGCATCAACACGAACATAAAGATCATCACTTGCACTCCTTTCACATCTAATGTCTACTAATTCCTTGTACCATGTCAAACAAGCATCCCCTTTTCCGGGAATTTCAATGATTGAGTATGCAGAGCATGAACAATTCCTCTTGCATTCCAGCTCACAGGCTGCGCGACTCTTGCTCATGTCCAACCAAGCTGCGTTAGAGGTATCCGGAAGAAAGCAATTCTCTATCTTCACAAACCCGTCTCCATGATCGCACACTGAAGACGTCTGCAGGCGCTTCCTGACACAACCACCAGATCCATCTCCCGCAGACCATTGCTCCGGGTACTTGGGCTCGAACCCAGGTAAACAGGCACATCCAAATATATTATGATTGGGAAGTTCACACGTACTATAAGCACCGCAATGTCCATAATAGTCGCACTGAAACTGAGGGGCCTTCCAGTAATCCCTCCACAGTCCATCACTTTCTCGCCATGTTGACACCTTTAGATGTCCTGAATGATCTACTATAATTCTTAGGAGATAAGAATCACCAGTAACTGTGTAGACCCAGTATATTTCATCTGGATCATTTACAAAAGTGCTTTTGTATAAGCCCATCTGACTTCTCCATGGCCAAGGGGCAGATCTACCAATTGGCTTTTTTCCATTATAGAAAAAGAATTGGGGTGAGCCATTTGGGTTGATCCTAAGTGAAAAGTCCCCAATCCCAGGGTCATCAGCTGATCTCCATGATGTTAGGAACCGATTAATTCCTAATTTTCGATCGACCCCCAGCTTCATTCCAGGTAGCTGGATGTTTGTAGGATGATCGAAGCTTTGCCATATAATACTGCTGCTTCTTTTCGTGACCATTATCAAATTTCCTGAATCCAAGAGAAAAAAGCATGAACAGTTTTTCAGCCTCCATGACGGAGTAAACTGGATCTTGGCTGGTGGAAAAGTGTTAAATTTTGCTCTGTGGAGAATTAGATAAGTCTCCAGAGAAGTTACGTGATGAAAGTGGTTATTTTGGGATCCACTTCGCTTAACGAGGAATCTCTTTCTCTCTAACGAGTTCGTCTTTTCAACCTTCAAAATCTCGACCACTAGTTTTTGTTAAAATATCAATCCAGAGTTTCTTGGAAATTACTCCGTCCTCTAGTTTTGGAAATATGGAGGAGGTTGTAGAGTGTAGACGCATACAAAAACAACGTAAAAAAGACAATAAACACGATGGGAGATAGAATTTAAATTGAAATTTTTATTACTTAATATTTTTTTAATCAAAACTAAATATTAAAGCTATTATAAAATGCTTATATATTTAGAAAAATACCTAAACAAAGTTTAAAATTAAAAAAAAAAAAAACTCTGAAGTAAATAGAAAAAAAATCTAAATCAACTTCAAAATAATTTACATAACTCGTTTGGAGGCCTTAATAAAATTAGATGAGTTCATAAATCAAACCCTATACGGAACATATAAAAAAATGTTCTGGATTTCTGTGTTGAAGCTTTGCAATCAAAATGACCTCATTTTAACACTCCGCAACCCCCTATCTTGACGTTTCTGATAACTTGTTCACAGCTATCTCCCTTCCATGATATAATCGGCCCTGAAATGGTTATTCAGAAAGCAGTAAGTAGTAGTTTCCATGAAATAGCCTTTTATGTCTTGCATACTATTGTTAAATTTTATGATCTGAACAGTAATTGTTTAGAACAGTTACTGTTCAGATTGAAGAATAAAATTGGCAGAATTCTTGACAAGTTGAACACTGAAATTGGGATCAAAATCACATAATCTTTATTGAATTTGAAATGCCTATATATAGGCTTACAATGCAAATGAATTGAAAACCATAAATCTCTCAACAATCCGAGAGATTTGGATAAAACAAATTTTGAAATTCAAAATCTGTTAAGAACAATAGTTCTAGCTAAACACAAACACTACAGCTAATACATTTTGAAATCCTACAGCTAATATGAAATCTTCTTATCCAAAGCTGATCTCACTGGAAATCTAACACTCCTCCTTGAGTTTAGCTTTGGACATCCCAATCTTCATCTTCAAAAACTCCAATCTTGCTGGGGACAAAGCCTTTGTCATCAAGTCTGCAAGCTGCACTTCAGTAGGAGGTTATCTCTTCGCAATCATGGGCGGTCGGAAGGTCCTTAGAATTTGACATACAAGTTTCTGGATCCAATGATAGCAACTCACATCTTCTTTGCTTCTCGAGATAGCCTGGCAGAATTAAAGAGCACTTAACTGAAAAATTGATTATTAGAATAAATGATTGTGGTAAATCAAGGAGATGGAACTTAATTTCACGATGCAGATAGCTGTTATTAGCAAGAAATGGAGGTTAATTACTTTTTATGGTGCTGCCTGATGTAATTCAACAACTTGAAAAGGAATCCTACCTAAGAATCTTAATTTCAGGATTTCTTGCCTTTTCTCACAGCACGTTTCTTTCGAGAGTGAAGGTAAATTGACACAAAAAGAAGCAGCAACGCAATAGCAAAATAAATGATAACTCTAACTATCCAATTCGTAGCCGTGGAGGATTTTGAGCTGTTCTTTGTATAAGCAGCTGAAAAATTTGATCATGTCAGCTTGTAGAAAAACCAATTCCAATCAGACTAAGACTTTTGTACGTCAATTACTTCTTTCACTACTTACCAAGCTCCCCTGCCTCCACTCGCAGATAAAAATCCTGTCCCTCTTCAGTATATTGCTGCATGTCATTCAGCATACCATACCAGGCCAAACAGCCTTGCCCCTCATTATTTATATCTAGACTAGCATATCCACTGCAATTACAGCTCCTTAAGCACTCCATTTCACAATCTTTCAAGCTCAAACTCGCGTAAGCGCGGGCCCTGCTAGCATCTGGAATCTTCACATTAGCCATCTTTAGGAACCCTTCCCACATTGGAATTCTCTCCTCTCTACGCATCTAGTGTGCCAATCATGAGGCGAAAGAGGTTCAAATCCTGGCAAGCATGAGCACTTTATCGCGTTGTTGAAGTTGCAAATAGAATAAGAGCCGCAGTTTGCGTAAACATCACATGAGTCATCCGGTTCAAGCCAAAACAAAGCCCAATCCTGGCTATCTTCACGCCATATGACTCGTTTAACTATGCCAGTAGGTTCTACCACTAGTGTAGAGAAAACAGAAGTGTTTCTTGGATGGAAAGTGATGTAAGTTCCTTGTTTTTTGCTGACAAAACTGTAGTTGAACAAACCAGCCTCATTGCTGAATTCTGCAAGATTGTTCTTGACCCGGGTTGATATATCAGGTGTACCACTCAGGCTCCTACCGTTCCATGGTCCACCTCGCCAATATGGATCGGAATTCCTGTACAAGAAGTAGTGAGGTGAGCCAATTGGGTTAAGACCAAAGAGGAGTCCTTCCTTTGCTATCAACAACAGCCATGTTTCCATCTGCAGTAATCTTGAAAATGCCAGCGGAGTTCTTAAGTGGAATCTCTCTGTTGGCAACCCAAACAACAGTTTGTTTGGGGACCTTATTGAACCATATTCCAACGTATAAAGGATTTATATATATATACACAAATACTGTTTAAAACATAATTAGTAATGTATCAGCTTTATTACTCATCATAATTGTTTGATTTATTACCTGTACTCTTGTAAGTTTGTAATAATAGTTCTGGAAACTAATATTATTAAAGGGAAGCAGAAGTGGGAACCATTTCTTTTTCCATTAGGCAGGGCCCCTGCATGCCTCAATCTTTTTAATTTCTTCGTTTAAACCTAACTAATGATCGAGGATTTGATATTTTTCTCTTCTTTTTAATTATGAGTGAAAGCAGTTGTCATGACACCATCAATATCCTCTCGTAGTCATGGACTTTCATCATCATGCCACCATTTACACATCTATTCAAAAGTTCAAGTTATTTCAATCGACACGTTAAAGATATCATAAACCCAAATTTTAACAAAAAACTAAAAAAAAAAACAAAAACTATTATCACTCTAAAAACCTATTCATTTGAATAATCAAATGACACAATTATTCCCGACCACAAAAAACTTTGAAATGAGTGAAGTTGTTTTTTTACCAATACAATTGTTTTTTTATATAAATTATACAAGAATAGATTAATCATTTTTTTTATAACATAGTAAAAATATTAATTTAACTTTATAATAATAATTATTATTATATTGCTAGCTATTCATTAACATTTTGATCTTTTTAATTTTTTCAATATAGCATAATTATTTTGATGTTCTTAAACATAACTATCTCATGATAGTTTTTCTCTTTGTCATTTTACATTAGTTTTTATTATAAATTTAAAGGTTACTCAAGAGTGTTTTTATAATTTAAATATATTAAATATTGTTTTAGAAATACATGTCGCGCCAGCATATTGAGGACCCCCAAGTTATTTAGGTGGTATAAGCAGGGTTATCCCATTATCAAACACCGCTTATCACGACAACATTTGAAAGATTTGAGCATCTCTGACATGATATAATTGGACAAACTTGGTTAATTTACTTTGATTTAGTTCATGACATCTACTTTGATCAAGTGGTTGGGATGGTTCTGCTTTAAGCCAATAGCTGAAATTTTACTCCAGTATAGACTATATTACACTCTTCCTCCAAACATAAATAGAATAGAAATCTATGGCTCGGGGAGGGAGAAATATGAAGCCAAAGTTGAATAAAAATAGTTTCTACACCAAATTTCGGCCGAAAAAAATCATGTTTTGATATCAATTTTGTAGTCATATTTAATGCCTTTGTAGTCCTTTGACAAACCTAGAGGGAATATGATCCTCTAATTCTGGAATATAGTAATGTATGGTCAATTTTGATTGATTGACACCACACACGCATGTGTTCAACCCGAAAAGTGACACCTCAAGCAGCTTGTCGTTGCTGTCAAAATTGGCAGTTCATGACACCTACTTTGAGCCAATGGTTGGGATGGTTCTCCTTTAAGCCAATAGCTGAGATTACATTACAATCTTCCTCCAGACATAAATAGAATAGAAATCTATAGGCCCGGGAGGGGGGGGGGGGGGGGAAGAAGCCAAAATTGAAGAAAAAACATCTTTCTACAACAAATTTTTGGGGGAAAATTGTGTTTTGATACCAATTTTGCAGTCATATTTAATGCCTTTGTACTCCACCAAATTTGACAAACATTGCGGAAATATGATCCTATGATTCTGGAATATTGTAATGTATGGTAAGTTTTGATTGATTGACACCACACGCGCATCTGTTCAACCCGAGATGTCACAACTCAGGCAGTCTACCATAGCTGTGAAATTTGGCAATTCATGACACCTCTTTTGAGCCAATGGTTGGGATGGTTTTCCTTTAAGCCAATAGCTAAAATTTTACTTTAGTATAGACTACATTACCCTCATCCTCTAGACATAAATAGAATAGAAATCTATGGCCCGGTGAGGGAGAAATAAGAAGGCAAGGTTAAAGAAAAACAACTTTCTACCCCAAATTTCCGCTGAAAAAATTCGAGTTTTGGTATCAGCTTTGCAGTCATATTTAATGCCTTTGTAGTCCTTTGATAAACCTTGCAGGATTATGATCCTCTGATTCTGGAATATAGAATGAATGGTCATTTTTGATTGATTAACACCCCCACGTGCATTCGTTCAACCCGGAAAGTGACAACTCAGCCTGCCGAAGCTTTCAAATTTGGCAGTTCATGACATCTACTTTGATCCAGTGGTTGGGATGGTTATGCTTTAAGCCAATAGCTGAAATTTTACTCCAGTATAGACTATATTACCCTCTTCCTCAAGACATAAATAGAATAGAAATCTATGTCCTAGGGAGGGAGAAATAAGAAGCCAAAATTGAAGAAAAACAACTTTCTACCTCAAATTTCCGATGAAAAAAATCTTGTTTTAATAACAATTTTGCAGTCATATGTAATGCCTTTGTAGTCCTTTGACATACCTTGCAGGATTATGATCCTCTGATTCTGGAATATAGAATAAATGGTCATTTTTGATTGATTGACACCCCATGTGCATTCGTTCAACCCGGAAAGGGACAACTCAGCCTGCCAAAGCTTTCAAATTTGGCAGTTCATGACATCTACTTTGAGCCAGTTGTTGGGATGGTTCTACTTTAAGCTAATAGCTGAAATTTTACTCCAGTATAGACTACATTACCCTCTTCCTCCACACATAAATAGACTAGAAATCTATGGCTCGGGGAGGGAGAAATAAGAAGCCAAAGTTTAAGAAAAATAACTTTCTACCCCAAATTTCCATTGAAAAAAATCGTGTTTTGTTATCAACTTTGTAGTCATATTTAATGCCTTTGTAGTCCTTTGACAAACCTTAACAACTCACGCAGCCTGTCATTGTTTTCAAATTTGGCAGTTCATGACACCTACTTTGAGCCAATGGTTTGGATGGTTCTTCTTTTAGCGAATAGCTGAAATTTTACTGTAGTATAGACTACATTACCCTCTTCCTCCAGACATAAATAGAATAGAAATCTATGGTCGGTGAGGGAGAAATAAGAAGCCAAAGTTGAAGAAAAATAGTTTTCTACCTCAAATTTCTGCTCAAAAAAATCATGTTTTGGTATCAACTTTGCAGTCATATTTAATGCCTTTGTACTCCATGAAATTTGACAAACCTTGTGTGAATATGATCCTCTAATTTTGGAATATTGTAATGTATGGTCAATTTTGATTGATGGACACAACACTCGCATGTTTTCAACTCCGAAAGTGACCAGTCAAGCAGCCTACCGTAACTGTCACATTGGCAGTTCATGACACCCACTTTGAGCCAATGGTTTGGATGGTTCTCCTTTTAGCCAATAGCTGAAATTTTACTCTAGTATAGACTACATTACGCTCTTCCTCTAAACATAAATAGAATAGAAATCTATGGCCCGAAGAGGGAGAAATAAGAAGCCAAAGTTGAAGAAAATCAATTTTCTACCCCAAATTTTTATTTAAAAAAATCATGTTTTGGTAACAACTTTGCAGTCATATTTAATGCCTAAGAGTAACCAAACCCACCTAAGAGATGTAGCCATGGGGTTTTCATTTATTTAAGGAGCAAAATACGATTCCACTAACAAAACCAGGGATATTGCGAAGTGTAATTGCAAAGACTGATAGTGTTGCAGGCACTATAACCTAAAAGATAACCGGGATTGTTTTGCTTTTTTTAATGGATATGTTTCATTTAATCAACCTATTGTTCATTTAATATTATGCCATGCAATTTTACCCTATACTTTGATTTCATTTTCAGCATTACCCAATATTGTACCGAGCCGAATTCAAAATACCAACCAATTGGAATTCAATTATAATTCATACGCAAAAAGCTTATCCTAAAATTAACTTTGTTTCCTCAAGTTTGGTGTGGTTGAATACACAAGCTCCGAAACAAACGTAATATTTTTCTCATTTAACTATTTTTGACACGAGGAATCCAGGGGTCATAGATACCTGGAAGAGCTTGCTTCCATCCCCCCACTTTCCCACTTTTTTCTTGTCGCTTAAAATGTTTTGCCAAACTCTATGGTAAAGGGGGTAGAAAATACATCCATGGTCTATGGTCTTCATTTCCAATATGATATTGTCGGACTAATCTTGAGTTTCTTTGGACATAAACGAAGGAACGAGACCCTTGAAATGTTCTCACTCATTGGCTAGGTGCTTTCAATTTTTTTCCTAGAAAAGTTTTTGCCCACAGTAATGTGCCATACTTCCAATATACAATGACAGAAGATGAATCATAGTCTAAAATGGTGATGGTATATGTACATGCTTACTCTATCCAGACAACGCCCTGATTACACTTGTTTTAACCTTAATTTCAGCATTTGAACTTCACTGAATATCTATCAAAGACAGCAGAACAGTTACCACATGCAAAAGCCATTTTAACAATTCTATATCTCCACCCTGAGGATAAAATTTGGAACCAAAAGATCAATGCTAGTAATCAATCATTCATCAGGTGGAGTTATATGGAGAGGTTCTAGTTTAAGGATAGTGTACAACCATAGCTCAGGTGCCAAGGTTGGGAGCTCGAGTTGAAACTGGTGGACCATATGAATATCTCCATTGACCACATGCTAAGCATTTGTCCAACTGCAGACTGTTCTCCATAGTACAGAATTTGCAGGGCCAGATTTTGTTCTTGCTGCTGGCATCTTTAGGCTTTTGCGTGCCACAAAGCTCGCATATTGGGGCTAGTGGCTGCAGTAATCAGCAAACACATGACACAAAAAAATACTAATCAGTTCAGCAATAGTAAAAAGAAACATGGAGAAATATTTGGTTGCCATGGTCAAAACATTTTAGTATAATACATATTTCGTTCAATTGACTCTGCTGACAAAGCCCATTGTTTCACCAAATCGATAGGAGATGGAGCTGTGCTAATTCTACGGAACAAATTGAGTATCGATGTATATATATTTACAAGACCCTCAAAATTTATTGCACCATTTTCCTTGCTTCATCATCTTTGTTCCCTGCTCTACTGAAGCTATTATATACTAATGGGACCCAAGAACTAGCTCCCTTTGTATCAACACTAAAGTCTCCAGTTATAGCATTTAGTATACGCCGGAGTTGATTTCAAACCAGCTGTCTTGTATAGATACTAAGTCTTTAGGTAACGCGAATTTATAATATGCAAAAACATGGAAAAAAATCAACTTCTAAGCAGACAATCATGAACAATAATCAGCCTTTTATGTGACAAAAAGAACAAACGAATACTTAGAACAATATCTGCAGGTAGAAGAGACATGATTGTCATTTCTGGAAAAAACAATAACACAATCTCCAATTGTGAATTTAGTAGAAAGTGGGAGAGCTCATTTCAAAACATGCTTCTATATTTAATGGGAATTAATAAACCAATGACTGGAAGATTCAACTTGTAAGCTGAAAACAAAATGTAAAAATCTTGAACAATTAAACAAATCAAGATTTTACAGAACCAAGAGACTCTGCGCATCATCTACAGATACAAGAGATAAGGTTGTCCTCTCTGAATCTAGAGTAACGAAATCTCCAACTATTGCCTTTATTATAATGCAGGTACTCATTTCAATGTATGCTCCTTGCGTTTAAGCAAAATTATAAACAAAAGACTGGAAAATATAAATTATATGCTAAAAATGTAAACCATCTTGAACAATTAAGAAAAAAAAAAACATTTATAAGCCAAAAACATTCTGCACATCATCTGCATCCATGAGAGATACAGTCCCAAGCATGTACTTAAGCTGTGAGGTGTAAGGAATAGATCACGTAACTCAAAAATCTAGCATTAAAAATAATCAGAATATATTCCAATGAAGCAAAGCTGCAAAACAATTGAGTTGATGTAATAATGCTAAACATTCCAAACTTTGTTCTGATTTTGAAACCTAGGCAAAAAAGGAAATGCTAACAAGATCACTCACTTCCTTAGACCATGAAACCCCTCTACATGCACCTTCTCGACCACACTAATCCTTGTCAGCTTTAAAAGCTGACAACATTATCTTTCCTTGCTCTCCTAGCAATTCATTCCGCTTCAAAAACAGCTCCATTTCAGCTATATGCAACTTCCTCCACTTCTCCTCCATCTCTTCCTTCTTAATTCCATGCGCAAAATCCAATCCACATCTCGCAACATAATCTTCCATTGTTCCAACACTCGCTTTCCTATCAAACTTCAAAACCTTTTTGACACTTGAATCTCTCTCCATCTCAACTTCCATTCTCTCCTCCCCCGCATCGATACCCAAATCAGCTTTCAATGCCTCCAGTTTCTTACCATTTCCTTTTTTATTATCAATAAAATTAGTGTTTTTCTTCCCACTAGCTTTAATACACCCTTCACTGCCCCAAATATATTTTGACAAATCAAACCCCTTCTGGTCATGCGGTTTGGTGAAAACCTTGTTTTCGCCATTTTTCCCTTTCACTTGATTCTCAAACTTCCTCCTTAGCCTAGAAATCTTATCCTTCAATTGACTCATAGACACATCAAAATGCAATGACTGCTTAATAAAATCGAAAAACGCATTCATATCGTTTGATGGGTCATAGCCTTTCTCGGCAATGAAATCAATTATACCTTGCAACAGCGAAATCTCATCATCCTCGGTCCACAACCTTTGAAAGAGCTGTTTTTTGGAATCCTCGGACTTCTCAGGATCGGATTGCTTGTTCTTAGCCCGTTTCAAGTCTTTCGGGTCGCGATCAGCGCCGTTACCCCTCTTCACAGCTGTTGATTTCTCCTGGGTGGCGGCTACAGCTGGTTTGGATCTGGACTTCTTGACGACTGCTGCTGCTGCTTCCTTTGGCGTGATCTCCTCCATTGGTTTGGAGGTTATTGGCTTGACACTCTGGCCGGGTTCGGGTTCGGATTCGGAATCCGACCCTGATTCAGATTCGAGCTCAGATTCAGATTGTGGAGTGGTGGGTTCGGGTTTTTTGGGGGTTGAGTTTCGGGTTCGGATGGTTTTTGTTTGTGGCTGTGGAGGAGAGGGTTGACTTCTTTCATCACCACTGGAAGTTTCTTCTTCTTCGGAGCTGGAAGCAGAAGGTGGGTTTTTTAATGGAGGAGCAGGTTTTCGTGCCATTGAGGGTTAGGGTTTCGTAAGAGGGTTAGGGTTTCGTAAGAGGGTTAGGGTTTCGCAGCGTCGTCGTGCCTTGGAGAGATGAAAGCGATTCTTCCCCCAAACAAGTATTTAAAGGAGAGGGCAAGACAGTGTGCTGTCGGTTTGTCTCCGTCAATTGCAATGACGGTAGTCTTTGGAAAGGCATTTTCTCTTTTCTTCATTTTGAAAACACAAAAAAAGTAAAGGCGTACATGACAGTGATTTGAGAGAGTCACGCGTGGCAAAAAACTACTTCAATCACCGTTGATTTTTTTTTTTTGATGTTGTAGTTTCGTCTTATCAAGATTTTTCTATAGGTACCAATGATGTTTTTATAGGGTTTCCCTCTCTCCCTCTCTTATCTCTTCATAATTGCTTAATTGCCTTTACAGCGAGTGTGACCTACTTGGTCTCATCAAATTTATTTTATCAATATCTTATTGATAATACTAATAGTATTATAATTGAATTTTTTATGTGCCTTTTAAGTTTTTATATTTCTTTTTTCTCTCTTCTCCTTGTAATTGAACACCTACAACTTTACTTGCTATATCAGAATAGTTCTTCTTTATGTATTCTTCTGATTCTTCCAATTTGCCTAGTTAGTTAACCAAGGAGCAGAGCAAAAATTGTTTTGAAAAACCATCATTTTAAAATCTAGGTCGATTCTGGATACTATACATGCGAACTTTAATTTCAATAATTTATTTTTTAAAAAGAATAATGTTATTACAATGCGAGAGGAGAGAGAGATATCAAATGACCTTGAAACTACAATCTTTTTCAAAGAAAATCATATATATATATATATATCTTAAAATGTTTATCAACACAGATTAAAATATTTTTAAAAAAAATTTAATAACAGTGGAAATAATAAAAATTAGTAAGACCATAATTATTGTTAAAAACAAAATTCCATAATTTTTATATTTTATAAGATTTATTTCTCATATTATTATATTAAAAGTATTTCAGAGTAATGATAGTAAAATTAAATAAATATCAAAAAGTATAATTAGTTTGACATATTTAAAAGAAAACAAAACTAACAAATAATTATTATCATTATTTTGAATGTCTTATCAATAATAATATGAAATTATGTGACTTGAAGGAGAAAAAAAAGAGAAATCATAATAATTACTAATTTTTAAATGATTACCAGTACATATAAAAATTTGAACATTAAATAAAAAACTTAATAACATCAGAAATGTAGAAAAATTGAAAACAGAAACTAATAGCATGTATATATAAATATGGACAGAAATATATAAAAAACAATTACGGTTTGTGTTGAATTGGAAGAACAAAAATTAAGTATAAATCAATTACGATTTATGTATATATACATATGTTATAAGATATTTTATGAAAACAAGAAAATATATTTTGATTAATTGGAAATAAAAATTCTAGAAAAACAATTAGATCAATTCAAGAAACATTTTTAACTATGACAATTAATCACTAAACTCTTCCTAAAACCTATTTTATCAAATTTCTATACAATTAATGCTATGAATGATAACAATTATATCAATTCAAGAAACATTTTTAACTATGACAATTAATCACTAAACTCTTCCTTAAACCTATTTTATCAAATTTCTATACAATTATCCTATATACTAAAACACATCAGGCCGTTCCTGTAGCTTCCGAGAGTATTTACTGTGGAGTGGACATTTTCATTTTATGCATCGCGTGCGTACATGCACCTTTATTTTATTTTTTTATCATTTATTTTATTTTTTTTCTTTCTTTTATGTTATGTTTTTTTTTCAAGTGAAATGATTTTTTTTTACCTCATGATTTTTTTTTTATTTTTTGTTTTATATTTTGTTAAAGTTATTAGAATTTTTTTAGCCTTTCATTTATTTTTATTTTTCATCATTAACACAATAATAAGGATCATAATAAGAATAAGAATAAGAATTTCAGTTATTTTTATTGCTTACTCTTTTTTTAATGTTTTTTAGTTTTTTTCTCCTGGAATAATTTGATAATTTTTATTGTTTTGATAGTAATAGCAATAATAGTTTTAGATGTTAAGACTTTGATGTTGCTCTTTTTATAATAGAGTGTAGTGATCTGTTTTATTATATTAAATTCTGCATTTATAGATATTATATTTTAGTTTTGGAGCAGCATATTCTATTAATTTCTTTACTATTAAATTTATAAAAATTATTTCCTCAGCCCGCAATATAGTGCGATAAAGTTTTTTAATTTTCAAGTAAAATTATTTTTTTTTGCAAGCAATAATTTTTATGTTTTTTTTTATCATTTTTTTATTTTTTTATTTTCTCTTTTGTAAATGTTTTTAGGCTTTTTTTAGCCTTTGATTTTATTTTGTGTTTTTTCCTGTTCTTAACGCAATAATAATATCAAGATTAATAATAATAATAATAATTTTAGTTTTTGTTCTTACTTGCTTTTTTTATTAATTTTTTTGGTGTTTTCTTTGCAGGTTTGTTTAATAATATTTATTATTTTGACAGTGATAGTGATGATAATTTTAGAAGTTAAGGCTTCGATGTCACTGTTGTTATGATAAAGTATGTTGATTTGTTTATTGTATGAAGCTTTACATATTGAATATATTATATTTTTATCTCAACAGTTGTAAAAAACATTTACTCCGCCCGCACTACGCCCACAACGTAGTGCAGGCCATTAACTAGTCTAATATACTAAAAGAGGTCAGAGTCGGTTACTGTAGCATGTGAGTGAAATCACTGTGGATTGTAATAGTGTTGCTCAGTTTTCGGTTCGGTTTGTTGGTTCGATTATTGTACTATATTTATATATTCTTGCACAAGCAAATACAAAGAAGGACATTTAGTCCAGTGGAAGACAGACACCTCCCTTCCTAAGGAGGGCAGGGGTTCGACCCCTCACAGGTGCGTTTCCTCTTTTTTTTTTTTTTCTCTTATGATTTTTTTCTTTTTTTTATTATTTATTTATTTCGACATCAAATAATTTTTTTTTATTATAATTTTTTTTTGTTATGGTTATTGATTTTTTTTCTTTCAATGGATGTTTTTTACCATTATTAACACAATAAAAATAATAAGTTTAGTTTTTTTTCTTACTTTCTCTTTTCCTAATGTTTTCAATTTTTTTCATCTGGGTAATTTAATTTTTTGATTTTTTTTCACTTACGATTTTTTTCTTTTTATTATTTATTTATTTCAACATCAAATAATTTTTTTTTCTTATAATTATTTTTGTTTTTTGTTTATTTTTTTTGTTATAGTTATTGATTTTTTTTCTTTCAATGGATGTTTTTTACCATTATTAACACAATAAAAATAATAATTTTAGTTTTTTTCTTACTTTCTCTTTTCCTAATGTTTTCAATTTTTTTCATCCGGGTAATTTAATAGTTTTTATTGTTTTAGCAGTAATAGTAATTATATTTTTAGTTGATAAGGATTTAATGTTCCTGTTGTTATAATAGGATGTATTCATGTGTTTCATTATATCAAACCTTACATGTATAGATGTTATACTTTCTTCAAATTTTTTATTTGATTGAAATTGATAATATATTTTTATATTTGTTTCGGCCCTTATACTTTTAATTTTTTATCTTAATTCCTTTAATTTTTTATAGTTCTAAATAGTCCATATTTTTGTCTATGTCTATATATGTGTGTCTTTAGTTTTGGTTTTTAATTTTTATTATTTTCTCTTTTGTTGAGATAACATTTTTTTTTTCAAAAACTTTGTTTTTAAATTTTAGTATGTGTTTATGATCATTTGAAAATTGATATTTTTTTCTTTGTTTTTTCTTTTGGTTTTTTTTTTTTTGGTTTTTTTTAATTTCACATGAAATAATTTTTTTTAAAAAAAAAAATTAGGTTTTTTTTTATTCTTTTATTGAATTGATTTTTCTATTATTCACATAATAATAATAATAATAATAATAATAATAATAATAATAATAATAATAATAATAATAATAATAATTTTAGTTTTTTTTCTTGCTTTCTCTTTTATTAATGTTTTCGAGTTTTTTCTCATTGGAATAATTTAATAAATTTTATTTTTTAGAAATAATAGTAATGATATTTTTAGGTATTAAGCCTTCGATGTTGTTGTTGTTATAACAGGGTGTGTTGATGTGTTTCATTATATCAAACCTTGCATGTATAGATATTATATTTTATTTTTGAAATATCAAAATCTATTAATTATTTCAATCTCAACAATCATAAAAAATATTTACTCGGCCCGCAATGTAGTGCGGGCAATTAACTAGTTAATGCTATGAATGATCAATTGCATTAATTCATACCTAATTTATCTACAATTCAACACAAACCGCAATTGATTTCTACCATTATATATTACTTGAAAGTGTTATATTAAGAGATATTGGTATTTCCCCATTCTAACTTCATACGAAGTGAGTGTTAGGAATATGATTAAAGCATCCATTTGAAATGGATCAAACATGATAAAGTTCTACGTGGGTGATTGACCCAAACAAATAAGCTCATCCTCTATTGTATAACATGATCATACTATTGTCTTAGTCTTCATTTATACTTGAACGAGTGGTTTTGCCCGCGTGATATGCTGGGCATTTTATATATGTTTTATTTTATTATTTTAATATTTAATTAATAAAATTATAATTGATAAAATCTATTAAAAACAGTTTTTTTCCACCAAAAAGTGATTGAATGTTGCTATTGTTAAAATATTTTTGATAAAATTTGTTAGAAAATGTGCTAAGAAAATGAAATGATTTATTACAAATTTATTGCGACGGATACCCTGGTTAAAAAAAAACAAAAAAAGAAACCCGGTTAAAAAAAAAACCTGACTTGGACACCTTGGTTATAAAAAAATTTAAAAAATATGAAAAAAGGTCCCTGTTCATTAAAAGAAAAAAAAAGGAAGGCAGTCATAAAAAAAATGCAAGGGGAAAGCATTTTTTTAAGAAAATTATTTGACTTGAAAATTTAAAAACTATACTGCACTATGCTGCGGGCTGAGTGAATAATTTTTATAATTGTTTGGATTAAAGAAACCAATAGGATTTGCCAATCCAAAATTAAAATATAATATCTATATATGCAAAATTAAATATAATAAAACAGATCACCATGCCCTATTATAAAAATAGCAACATCGAAGCTTTAATATCTAAAACTATCACTGCTATTACTGTCAAAATAATAAAAATTATCAAATTATCTCGAGGAAAAAAGCTGAAAAACAATTAAAAAAAGTAAGCAAGAAAAATAATTAAAATAATTCTTCTTCTTCTTCTTCTTCTTCTTCTTCTTCTTCTTATTATTATTATTATTATTATTATTATTATTATTATTATTATTATTATTATTATTATTATTATTATTATTATTATTATTATTATTGTGTTAATAATGAAAAAAAGAAAACAAAAATAAATGACAGATTAAAAAAATCTAAATAGCTTTAACAAAAGATCAAACAAAAAAATAAAATAAAAATTATTAACTGGTAAAAAAATCATTTGACTTGAAAATTAAAAAAATTGACCACACTACATTGCTGGCTGAGCAACCAATTATTATAATTGGTGGGATCAAAGAAATTAACAGTATTCGCTGGTTCAAAATTAAAATATAATATTTATAAATGCAAGATTTAATATAATAAAACAGATCATCACAACCTATTATAAAAACAACAACATCGAAGTCTTAACATCTAAAATTATCATTGCTATTACTGTCAAAACAATAAAATCTATCAAATTATCCTTAGAGAAAAAAAGTCAAAAACATTATAAAAAAAGTAAGCAAGAAAAATAACTAAAATTATTATTATTATTATTATTATTATTATTATTATTATTATTATTATTATTATTATTATTATTATTATTATTATTATTATTATTATTATTATTATTATTATTATTATTACTGTGTTAATTATGAAAAAAAAAAATAGAAGGTTAAAAAATATTTAAAACTTTAGCAAAAGATAAAAAAAATTATTAGGTAAAAAAATTTAACCTGACTTGAAAATAGAAAAAAAACCAATAAAAAATTAAAAGAAAGAATATAGGGAGAAAAAAAAAAAGAAATATCAATTTTCAAATGATTAACATAAAATTTAAGAGCCAATTTAAAAGAAAAAATATCACCTCAATAAATAAGAACATAAGAAAAATTAAAAATCAAAGATAATAGCACACTTATATATACATGGACAAAAGAGGGATTATTCCATAAATAAAAAAATAAAAGGATTAAAATAAAAAATTAAAAGTATAAGGGCCGACATAAAAATCAAATGTCCAGGAATTAAAATCAAAAATTAAAAGTATAAAGGCCGAAATGAAAATCAAATATATTATCAATTTAAATCAAAGGATAAAATTGAAAAAATAAAAACTTGTGTACCGAATTCATGGAGTTATTTAAACCTAATCCGGAAATCAAAAGAATGAGGATCGAAGTGCAACATTAATATTTAATTAATTTCAATTGAAAGACCCAATTGAATTAAATTAAAACTTATATAACAGAAATCAGGACCAAACACAAAATTGAAAGTTGAGGGACCGAAGTGAAAAATCCCTTCGTTGCGGGCGGAGCAAACACTTTTTACAATTACTCCAATTAAAATATAATATTTTAACCTGTAAAGTTTGGTATAATGAAACAAATCAAAATACCCGATCATAAAACAGTACCATGAAAGTGCTAACTTCTAAAATTATCATCACTATTACTGTCAAAACAATAAAAAATATTACATTACACTGAGAAAAAAACACAAAAAAAAGGCAAGCAAGAACAAAAACTAAAATTATCATTCTTAATATTAATATTATTATTGCGTTAATAACAATAAAAACAAAATTAAATCAAAGACTAAAAGAAGCCTAAAAACATTAACAAAAGAGGAAATAAAAAAAATGATAAAAAAAAATTAATACTTGAAAAAAAATTATATGATTTGAAAAATAAAAAAAATTGCCCGCACTACGTTGCAGGCTGAGCAAACAATTTTTATGATTGTTGGGATTAAAAAAATTAATAGGATTTGTTGGTCCAAAATTAAAAAATAATATCTATATATGCGAAATTTAATATAATAAAATAGATTACCACACCCTATTATAAAAATAACAACATTGAAATGTTAACATTTAAATTATCCTTGCTATTACTGCCACAACAATTAAAATTATCAAATTATCCTGAGAGAAAAAACAATAACAAAAGAGTTAGGAAGAAAAATAATTTTTTTTAATTATTATTATTATTATTATTGTTATAGTGTTAATAATGAAAATAAATAAATAAATGAAAGAATAAAAAATCCTAATAACTTTAACAAAAGATCAAAAAAAAAATTAAATCAAAATTATCAGGTAAAAAAAAATTCATCTAACTTGAAAATAATAATAAAAACCAAATAAAACTAAGAGAAAGAGCAAATAAAAAAAATATAATAGATGATAAAACAAAAATTAAAATTGTTAGTTGAAAACAATCATTTAATTTGAAAATTAAGAAGAAAAAAAAATTCTACGTTGCGGGCTGAGCAAATAATTTTTATAGGATTTGCTGGATCAAAATTAAAATATAATATTTATATAGGTAAACTTTAATATAATAAAATGGATCAACACACGCTATTATAACAATAACAACATCAAAGTCTTAAAATCTAAAATTATCATTGCTATTACTATTAAAACAATAGAAATTATCAAATTATCCTGAAAAAAAAAACCACTCGAAAACATTAACCAAAGAGTAAGCAAGAAAAATAATTAAATTATTATTATTATTATTATTATTATTATTATTATTATTATTATTATTAACTAAAAAACATTAACATAAGAGTAAGCAAGAAAATAATTAAAATATTATTATTATTATTATTATTATTATTATTATTGTGTAATTAATGAAAGAAACAAAACTAAATGAAAGACAAAAAAAAATCTTAAAAAATTTAACAAAAGATCAAACAAAAAAACTTAAATAAAAAAAAAATTATCATCGCTATTACTGCCAACAAAATAAAAACTCTTAAATTTCCCGAGAAGAAAAAAAAAAACATTAACAAAAGAGTAAGAAAGAAAAATAATTAAATTCTTATCATTATTATTATTAACTAAAAAACATTAACATAAGAGTAAGCAAGAAAAATAATTACATCATCATCATCATTATCATCATGATTATTATTATTATTATTATTATTATTATTATTATTATTATTATTATTATTATTATGTTAATAATGAAAGAAAAAATAAATAAATGAAAGACTAAAAAAATCCTAAAAACTTTAACAAAAGATCAAAAAATAAAATAAAAAAGAATAAAAAATTATCAGGTGAAAAATATTCAAGAGCAAAGGTAGAAAAAATATAAAAATATCAATTTTCAAATGATTATAAACACAAAATAAAAATAAAAACCAAAGCTAAGGGCATATTTATATTTATATTGAAAAAAATAGAGACTATTCTAATATATCATCAATTTTAATCGAAGGACAAAATTGAAAAAATCACAACTTCCGTACCGAAAATATTAAGGTTTTTAAATCCAATCTGGAAATTAAAAGAAGGAGGACCGAAGTGAAACATTAACATTTAATTAATTTCAATCGAAAGACTCAATTAAAAGTGAAGGGATCGAAGTGCAAAGTCAAAACCGGGGGCCTCTTCTTTACCATACAAAAAATTAAAAGTACGGGGACTGAAATGAAAGGTCAACAAACTGGGGGGCCTCTCCTGTACTTTTGCGTGCAGGAGAGAGAGAAACGAAACAAATAGCTTTAAGAGGCAACCGCCGCGTACACGGACACCGGGTGATGAAACGCCCCGCACTGGGAGGAAGAACACGTGGAGGCGCATCGACAGAGACGCCGGGAGCCCATTTCCGGCGATAATTTATGCCCGCACGCGCCACTTGAACAGGGCGTGAGGCGGAGTATTGTTGGTTGCGTGCTAAACACGCGCCTACACTATTTCGGGAAAATAATAAAAAATGGTGGTCAATTACCGTCAGGCCCCTGCACCTAATTCATTAAATTTATCTTATTAGGGGCTATATCCGTATTTAGCCAATTTTGAAAAATAAAAAAAAAATCAGAAGTGCGGCGGACCGTACCGGACCGTACGGTGCAATTATCGCGGAGCCCCTCCAGCGTGGAACTGTTTTTTGTCGTTTTCAGGGGGTAAAGTCGATAATACACTGTTCATCCAAGGAAAAAAAAAGGTGGACGTGCGCGCGCGATGCGCCGGAGCAAATTGCCAGTCCACAATGGCAATGGGTCTATAGCTACAGTTGAACGACTGAGCTCTTTTAGGTTATTTCTTAATGGGCAGACAAATTCACAATTTGTTTGCCTATTTAGGACAATGAGGAGTGATATAAACTTGTCATTGATACATGATATTCTGCAAAGTAGTGGTCAAAGTATGTTTAAGAATTCTTTACTATAATTAACATAGTTATGACTCCTCTGAGCCCAATGATAACAAAAAATAATCACAAGTTAGGTTTTGAAGGGATATAAAATAATGATGATGGTAATGGTGAGACCACTTGTGCCTAGATTTAAGAATGATATCGAAGTCTATTGCATGATTTGCAATGATTGTGCTTCTTAAGCATAGAAATTCAGTCGAAAGTGTTAATTTAGAGGTTGGAAAAACTTTCAACACTTAGAATGATTTATGAATTTAGTTAAGTGACGACACAATACACAATCACTTGAATATCAAGTTTAAAATTAAAAAACAATCTATAAGAAAATGTAATGTGTTCAAGCATCAAAATATGAATATTAGTATTTACATAGAGGAATATTATAAAAGGTTAGATTGTTTTTAGATAACTAAGTTGGAAGGTCATCACACATGTATCACCATATTTATTAAAAAATACGACCATCAACTTGATGCAAAACTTATTGCACTAGTTATTTCAACTCTTCTTAGTGTTAATATTGCTATGAATATAAGAAGAATTCAAGAAGAAATAAAACTATACTATAAATATTCATATGATAAGGCATGAACAATAAAGTAAAAGGTATTTGAGTAGTTATTTAGATCACTCGATGAGTCATTTAAAGTGTTGCTAGATTATTGCAGGTAATCCAAGAGTCAAATTCCAATATTGTTCTTTAGTGGGATCATAATGGAAATTTTAATAGTGAAACAATTGTTTTTAAGTGTGTTTTTTTTTCATCATTTGGGTCTCAATTTAAGTGTTAAAGTTTTATAGGTCACTTAACAATATTGACACTCATCTATATTAGAGGTTTAATGAGAAGTTGATTGCAACTATTTTTGATACCTATAATGAGATATTTCTTTTGATTTTTTCTCAAGCTAAAGATGAAAATAATTACAATTAGAGATGGTTCTTACTTTGCGTTCATCAAAATGTTACTTGTAACTGTACTTGTGTGTGTGTGTGTGTGTGTGTGTATAATATTAGACAAGCATGATGGAATTAATAACGACATGATAAAAATATGGCATGAGCAGATTGGATCAAATTTGTATTGTGCGTAACACTTTACAACAAAAATTAGAAAGTCAAAGATGTGTTATGAAACTTGAAAACATTAATTTGATATTTAGTTTGATAGAATATGTAAAACATACCTATAATATAAAGAATGGCTTGATTGTGAACCAAAAAAAAGTTAGGCATTTTCTTTGATACTTTATACTTTTTGCTACATTTGAAGAAAAAAATAATTACAACTAGAGATGGTTCTTAATTTATATTCAATGAAACATTACTTGTTATTATACTTATATATGTATAATATTAAACATACATGTTGACATTAAGAATGGAATGATAGAAATATCATTATTATGCCTCGAAACTTTGTGAGTAACTTCAATCACAAATTCAAAAACTTGTTTACTTAAAATGATTTAATATAGATGTGTTATAAAGCTTCAAAGAGTAAATTTGTGTAACACTCCTTTCATACCTATTTCGGCTTTCCAGGATCAAATCTCAATTTTGATTATGGGTTGTGTGACCATGTATGTGATCACGGGTTTTGCATCATAAACACTTTCTTATGATGAGGGTAACTAGTTTGAAAATATGACATCCAATCTTTCAAAAGCCTTTAAACACTTCTTGGATGGTGCATGTTTAATACCTGATTTTGTTGTAGTCTAATTGACCTTTTCATTAGATTAATGATTATTTTATTAAATAAAAATGCAAGCAACTAACTTCATTGAGCGTGGTATATTGTGGCATGTGACTGTGCATGGAGAACTAACAATAGGCAAAGATAGATAAATAAATCATATTGTAATACTATTTAATGCCAAATATAGAGTATTTAAGGTCAACACCCCTCCTAAACCTAGTGTGAAAAAGATATGCCACGAGTTTAAATCTCAAGAAAGAATGGACAAGTGTGGCAAATGTTAGATCATTCATCGACCATGTTCACAGTTCTTATATGTTGCACAAAAATCTTATCAATTTTATCCAATTTTTTTATCCATATTATTGCATTAAGATTGTTGCCACCCAAATTTTCAACTTTTTTTTTAAAGTATTTTAAAAAAATTGCAAACAAATATTTGTTTTTTGATGTATTTGAGTTGTTTTTAGTATTTTCAGCGTCAACTCAAAAGAATTCAAATTTTAACATGTCATTTTCAAAATATTTTTTCTTTTTAGAATTGATGTTGATGTTACTCCATTTTAAAGGAACAAAATAAAACAAAAAACAAAAAATATTTGGGTACAAAAGACTAAAGTTGAAAAAGGAAGAAAACATAGGACAATGTGACGCAGCAGAAAATCACAAAGGAATATGACCAACGTCGATATTCTGTAAATAACGTAGAACGAGAGGAAATATGAGGAAAAGTTCAAAACTTTATTCAATAATTCAATAGGTAGTTCGGCCAGAGGCTTACAACCATATTTTAAGTAGAAACCCTAGCCTAACCCATGTCGGATAAGGAAATGACGCTAATTAATAAAATTACCAAAAATGAAAAATTTGAGATAAATGCAGTAATTGAAAAGGCTATAAATCCTGAGCAAGCCGGAATTGACAGAAGTCGATTCGGACTGGGAATCAAAAGTTATGGTTAAAACAAAACTTTCCTAAAATGGCAAAAACGATGATTTCGGGGCCTAAAGATGGAATTCGGCCAAAAACTGGTATGCATCTGCAGAAAAGTTGTCAACTTCCTCCGCAAATACTGAGACGCATTAACTGGGTGAGTTTCGTGTCATTCCGACCTTAGCACCCGGACTGTAGAAATTCAGTTGCCTTAGAATTTTAGGTCCTCTCTTGAGCATGTACGCCTCTGCCATTGGTTCTACATCAGTCTCCTCCACTTGAAAAGAACTCGACCTCGAGTTAGGTTCAGGATCAGGATCATTAGGATACAGGGGTTCCTCTGCATGACACTGGAACAAATCTACAACATTGAAAGTCTTGGAAATTCCCATGCTCTCAGGTAGGTCAATCACATAGGCATTATCATTTATCTTCTTCAAAACCTGATACGGACCATATTTCTTGGGCTTCAACTTGTTGTAAGTTCCTACGGGAAACCTCTCTTTGCGGAAGAAAATCATCACTAAATCTCTCACCTCAAACACCTTGCGATGCCCGTGCTTATCTGCAGCTGCCTTGTATTTGGCATTTGTCTCTTCCAACTTCTGCCTCACCTCTTCATGCACAACTTAGGCTTGTGTCGCCATATTTTCTGCAGCAATACTAATCCTTGACCCCGCTTGGGTAAACGAACTTAGTCCACAATATGTCTTGGTGGTGACACATATATCATAGCAAAAGGAGTTTTCCCTATTGCACTATGAACAACACTGTTATAAGCGAAGTCAGCCTGTGGTAATGCATGATCCCACTGTTTTGTCTTATCTCCACAAATGCTAGGAACCAGATTTCCCAAGGTCCTGTTCATCACCTCTGTCTATCCATCAGTTTACGGATGTGTGGTAGTGCTACGGTTCAGTGAAGTTTGAAACATCTTCCATAAAGTCACCTAAAAGTGACTGAGGAACTTTATGTCGCCATCAGAGGTAATTGACTGTGGCACTCCATGAAGTCGGACCACTTCCCTAAAAAATAGTCTGGCTATGTGCGAAGCATCCGATGTCTTTTGGCAAGGGATGAAGTGCGCCATCTTTGAGAACCTGTCAACACCACGAAAACAGAGTCTACCCCTCGCTGGGTGCGAAGTAGTCCCAGCACAAAATCCATAGAAAAATCCTCCCAAATATTGTTAGGAATAGGTAAAGGTGTATAAAGACCAGTATTTTGTGATCGACCTTTAGATACCTAACATATATAGCACCTCTGCACAAAATTACCCACATATCTCTTCAGTTGTGGCTAGAAATATCACTCTTCCAAGCTAGCCAGTGTCTTGTCTCGACCTAAGTGTCCACTCAACCCACCCCCATGTAGATCACGGATTAACTTCTCTCGCAGAGACATCCTAGGGATACACAAATTATTTTCGCAAAACAGAAACCCTTCACTCTGATGGAAGTCACTGACGGGATGTTTCTCAATGCGCTTCGCCCAGATTTCTTTGAAGTCTTCATCCTCCTGATACAACTCCTTTAAGCACTCAAACCCCATAATTTCACAATGTTACCAGTGTATTGGCACGACAGCTCAGCGCATCAGCAACCGATTCAAAACACCAGACTTGTGTCGGGTAGCACAACGGAACTTTTGAAGGAAAGTTGCCCACCTGACATGCACGTTATCCAAGTGCTTTTGGCTATTGATAAATTTCAGGGCTTGATGGTCAGTGTACAAAACAAACTCCCTTTGCACTAGATAGTGTTCCCAATGCTTCAAGGCTTAGACCACCGCGTAAAACTCTTGGTTATACATACTCCACTTCTGACGAGCCTCACTCAACTTCTCGCTGAAGAAGGCTACTGGTCGTTTCTCCTGGGATAGTACAGCCCCAACCCCCACGCCACTTGCATCACACTCAACTTCGAAAATTTTCTCAAAACTTGGTAGGGCCAATACTAGTGCGGTGCATAGCTTCTCCTTGATCAAGGTAAAGCTTGTTTCTGCCTCTTTTCCCCACTGAAATTTGCCTTTCTTCATGCACTCTGTTATAGGTGCTATGACAGTACTGAAATTCTGGATAAATCGACGGTAGAAGGTGGCTAATCCGTGGACGCTTCGAACTTCACCCACGGTCTTTAGTGCTAACCACTCTTAAATTGCTTGGACCTTCTCTTCATCCACATGAATTCCCTCTGAACTCACCACATAACCCAGAAACAACAAGCTATCTGTCATAAAGCTGCACTTTTTCAGATTAAGGAATAGTTGGTTCTCTTGTAGAACTGCTAACACTTCTTGTAACTGCTCCATATGCTCATCCTCGGTCTTACTATAGATAAGGATATCGTCAAAATAAACAACACAAATTTTCCAACAAAAGGCCTCAATACCTGATTCATTACGCGCATAAAAGTGCTGGGCACTTTTGACAATCCAAATGGCATGACCAACCACTCGTATAACCCATCTTTGCTTTTGAACGTTGTCTTCCACTCGTCTCCTGGCCTGACCCGAATCTGGTGATACCCATTGCAAAGGTCAATTTTTGAAAACAATTTCGAACCCTCAAGTTGATCCAACATATCATCTAGGCGGGGAATTGGGAAGCGATACTTGATGATTATTTTGTTGATAGCTCGACTGTCCACACACATACACGAACTCCCATCTTTCTTTGGCGTTAGCAATGCAGGAACCGCACACAGACTCATGCTCTCACGGATAAAACCCTTCTGCAACAACTCTTCAATTTTCTCCCTTAAGACCTCGTTCTCTTTTAGACTCATTCGATAATGGGGAAGATTAGGCAGGCTTGCCCCTAGTATGAGGTCTATATGGTGCTGAACATTCCTCAAGGGTGGTAAGTTGTTTGGCATATCTTCTAACGTGATATCCCTGAATTGCTCTATCAATGATTCTTCAGGAACTATTTCTGGAGTCTCTTTTCCTTCCACTACGAGGGCCTTGACCACTAACGCATAGAACTTTGTGTGACCCCCATGTAAAGAAGTAAGTGTTATCCCGCCCCTTGTATGTAATATCAACATTGTATTTCCATGGCAACCCAACAACACATGGCTAGCATCCATATCAATTACATCACAAACTATTTCATCTTTGTATATCTTTCCATTGGAAATAGGAATGCGACAGATTTCAGTTTCCTTGACAGTGGGTCCCTTCTTGATCCAGCCGATGGTGTATGGATTCGGGTGCTTCTCGATTGGAAACTTTAGGTGTTCTACTAGGCCCCTTGCAACAAAGTTCTCACAACTCTCGTTGTCCACGATCAAATCGCACACTTTCTAACTAATTGTGCAATATGAACGAAAGATGTTATTTCGCTGACCAACATCTTCTTGTCTTAGAGTGTACAATATACACTACACTACACAATTGACTTGTTCTCCATCTTCCTCAGCAAACTCTACCCCATCATAGCAATCACCTTCTCCTTCAACATCTTCACTAGCCTCTGGATCTCCTTCTTCCCCTTCTACCCAGTTGACAGGCTTGTGGCAATCTGGGTAGGTATTAGAGAGGTATTCAGGTTTCCGACAACGATAACAAACCCTAGGTGCATGTCTAGCATAAGGGTTGGAATTCAAATTTGTGTTCTGATTTGGACATCTGGGCATATTCCTATTAACCTGTAGCTACTGCTGCTGCCTCCTTCCTTGGACTGGTTCAACATGCCTGCTGCCTGAACACCCTTATCTCTGCCAGCAAATGGTGAATCTGGATTGTTTCTACGACATCCCAACATTCCCTTTCTTTGTTCCAACAACTCAGCCTTTAATGCTAGGTTATGAGCTTCCTCCATAGTCCAAACCAATTGTAACCCGATCTTATCTCGCAGCGACGATTTCAATCCATTCATATATCTGGCTACGCACTGCCCCTATGTTTCGTTCAGATTGTTTCGCTCTAATAGTCTAGAGAACTCCGTAATATAATCAAACACGGATTTGGGCCCTTGTGAGCAATCCTGAAGTAACTGGAATAAGTATTGTTCATAATCTGGTGGCAGAAACCTCCCTATCATAAGTTGCTTCATCCTAAGCCATGTCCTCACAAGCGTCTTCCCCTGTCGCTGCTGATTCTTCTACAATTGATCCCCCCATATTGTAGCCCCTCTTTTCAATCTGAATGCTACAAATCTCACAATCTTTTCTTCTAGTATCTCCATCATCTCAAAGAACCGCTCCACTTCAGTAACCCAATCAAGAAAATCTTCTATCCACAGATTCCCATTGAAACTGGGAAGATCTGCCTTTAGACGATATTTATCTTGTTCTCTCGGTCGCCTTGCAGGTGGGGCTAAACCATATCCCATATCATCTCCTTCATCTGAATCATCCTCGTTGTCATGTTGAAGGTAAGGTGCTGGATTGTGTCTCTTGTTAACAGGTTAGCCTCTTGCAATTCCTTTGGCACGAGCCTTGTTAACTGGTGGCCTGTCGTTGGCGTTGAGGTTAACCCCAGTAGCAAGCATCTCACGAATCTGTGCCACTTGTTGCCGTTTCTCCTCCACTGCCGCCCACAAGGCCTCTACTCCATGGTTACCGCCAATAGAGTTTTCATCTCTTACTTCGTTATTTGCCATCGAGATCGGCAAATTCGTGCTCTGATACCAATTGATGCACAGAAAATCACAAAGGAATACGACTAATGTCGATATTCCGTAAATAACGTAGAACGAGAGGAACTCTCAGGAAAAGTTCAAACTTTATTCAATAATTCAATAGGTAATTCGACCATAGGCTTACAACCATATTTAAAGCAAAAACCCTAGCCTAACCCATGTCGGATAAGGAAACGACGCTAATTAATAAAATTACCAAAAATGCCAACTTTGAGATAAATGCAGAAATTGAAAAGGCTATAAATCCTGAGCAAGCCAGAATTGACGGAACTTGATTTGGACTTGGGAATCAAAAGTTATGGCTAAAACAAAACTTTCCTAAAATAGCAAAAACGATGATTTCGGGGCCTAAACGATGGAATTCGACCAAAAACTGGTATACATAAGTAGAAAAACTACTGATTTCCTCTGCAAACGCCGAGACGCATCAACTGGGTGAGTTTCGCGTCATTCCGACTTCAGCGCCAGACTGCGGAAATTCAGTTGCCTTTGAATTTCGGTGCTCTCTCTTGAGCATGTATGCCTCTTTCACTTGTTCTGCATCACAATGACAAATACTTTTAGCTATAAGTAGAGTCATACAAAACAAAGAAACAAACCTAAGCCTAAAGAAAACCACTTTTACCCTTGGTTAGTTGTCATCTACCAAAAACCTAGCTATAATAGCCTTTACCTGAGCCCCCTTTCACATAGCCCTGCTCTCGGGCTCTCCCTCACTATTACCGAACCTGCCTAGCCTCATCCCTCCACCATCCTCAACTTAGTAACTGTGGCTAACATTTTTGTTGTTCCCACCATTATACCTCATTTCCCTTCTTGTTTTTTTTTTTTTTGCTTTTGCTCAACTTCAGCTACAACTAGTCTCCCTACTTTACCCTTACCCATTCCTGACAACAGGTGCTTAGGCACAAGTTATCTTTGTGTCACACTCCTATCAAACATGATTTACTTGGCTTTCCATAAATTGGTGTGTTTGCATGAGGGTTGCTTGACCACGTGTTCAAGAGGTTCACATCAATGGAGCTCTAATTAGATCTGTGTTTTTCAAAAACAAAGCTGTCATACCCATTTTTGGGCTATTCCCAAAATCTACTTGAAATAAAATAAAAATAACAACAATAAATTAAAAAGGGGTTGACATTGGTGGAAAAATCAAGTTGAAAATTTTGGATAGATTCGAGAGCCCCATCATGTCTCTAGTTTGCCTAAAAATAAAAGAAAATACAGATTCAAGGCTAAAATAATTTACTATTGGATAAATTTGTGTAAAATTTAAGTTGAAAGGCATAATTATATTTTTATAAGCTAATTTGATTTAATCATGGGCATTTTTAAAGTATAATTATGTTTAGGAATTAATTAAGGGTCCAATTAAAGGATTTAATTAAGTACAAAGACTTAATTATACTTTAAATTGGTCAAATTAATTTTTTTAAGGGCTTAATTGGTGGGAAATTAATTTTGGAAGCCTAATTTGGGTTATATTTAGAATTTTCGGAGATGAACTTTAATTTTTTTACCAAGTCAATTAGTTTAAATTGGGGAGTTGCAATGAAATCAGAGTTATCACAAGATAAAGGACCAAATTAAACTTTGGTAGAAAAAAAGAGGGTCAGACGACGTGTCGTTTGGTCACTATTCATTTCTTTCCCCAACTTTTCGCTGAAAAAAATCTTGTTTTGGTACCAACTTTGTAGGAATATTTAATGCTTTTATTGCTCACCATATTTGACAAACGTTGCGTGAAAATGATTATCCGATTTATACTATACTAGCAAACGGTAAGTTTTAATTGATTGATTGACACAACACGCACATCAGTTGAACCCCCAAAGTGAAAACTCAAGCAGCCTACTATAGCTGTCAAATTTGGCAGTTCATGAAACCTACTATGACCCAACGGTTGGGATGGTTTTAAATGAATAGCAGAAATTTTACCCTAGTATAAACTACATTACCCTCTTTCTCTAGACATAAATAGAACATAATCTATGTTCAAAGGTGGGAGAAATCAGAAGCCAAAAAAAAAACTTTCTTCCCTAAATTTTCGTTGAAAAAATCGTGTTTTGGTACCAACTTTGCAGTCATATTTAATGCCTTTGTATTCCACCAAATTTGACAAACCTTGTGGGAATATGATACTCAGATTCTGGAATATTGTAATGTACGATCAATTTTGATTGATTGACACCACACCCGCATCTGTTCACCTAGAAAGTGACGAATCAGGCAGCCTAATGTACTTGTCACATTTGGCAGTTCATGACACCTACTTTGAGCCAATGGTTTGGATGATTCTCCTTTTAGCGAATAACTGAAATTTTACTCTAGTATAGACTTCATTACGCTCTTCCTCTAAACATAAATAAAATAGAAATCTATGGCCCGAAGAGGGAGAAATAAGAAGCCAAAGTTGAAGAAAGTCAATTTTCTACCCCAAATTTCCATTTAATTTTTTTTTTGTTTTAGTAACAACTTTGCAGTCATATTTAATGCCTAAGAGTAACCAAACCCACTTAAGAGATGTAGCCATGGGGTTTTCATTTATTTAAGGAGCAAAATACGATTCCACTAACAGAACCAGGGATATTGCGAAGTGTATTTGCAAAGACTGGAAGTGTTGCAGGCACTATAACCTTAAAAGGTAACCGGGATTGTTTTGCTTTTTTTTTTTTTTTTTTAATGGATATATTACATTTAATCAACCTATTGTTCATTTAATATTATGCCATGCAATTTTACCCTATACTTTGATTTCATTTTCAGCATTACCCAATATTGTACCGAGCCGAATTCAAAATACCAACCAATTGGAATTCTATTATAATTCATACGCAAAAAGCTTATCCTAAAATTAACTTTGTTTCCTCAAGTTTGGTGTGGTTGAATACACAAGCTCCGAAACAAACCTAATATTTTTCTCATTTAACTATTTTTGACACGAGGAATCCAGGGGTCATAGATACCTGGAAGAGCTTGCTTCCATCCCCCCACTTTCCCACTTTTTTCTTGTCGCTTAAAATGTTTTGCCAAACTCTATGGTAAAGGGGGTAGAAAAAAATACATCCATGGTCTATGGTCTTCATTTATAATATGATATTGTCGGACTAATCTTGAGTTTCTTTGGACATAAACGATGGAACGAGACCCTTGAAATGTTCTCACTCATTGGCTAGGTGCTTTCAATTTTTTT
The DNA here is from genome assembly GCA_964035475.1 of Salix caprea. Classification (NCBI taxonomy): domain Eukaryota; kingdom Viridiplantae; phylum Streptophyta; class Magnoliopsida; order Malpighiales; family Salicaceae; genus Salix; species Salix caprea. The sequence goes on along the minus strand of OZ037749.1, from coordinate 9,173,748 downwards.
CCTAGAAAAGTTTGTGCCCACAGTAATGTGCCATACTTCCAATATACAATGACAGAAGATGAATCATAGTCTAAAATGGTGATGGTATATGTACATGCTTACTCTATCCAGACAACGCCCTGATTACACTTGTTTTAACCTTAATTTCAGCATTTGAACTTCACTGAATATCTATCAAAGACAGCAGAACAGTTACCACATGCAAAAGCCATTTTAACAATTCTATATCTCCACCCTGAGGATAAAATTTGGAACCAAAAGATCAATGCTAGTAATCAATCATTCATCAGGTGGAGTTATATGGAGAGGTTCTAGTTTAAGGATAGTGTACAACCATAGCTCAGGTGCCAAGGTTGGGAGCTCGAGTTGAAACTGGTGGACCATATGAATATCTCCATTGACCACATGCTAAGCATTTGTCCAACTGCAGACTGTTCTCCATAGTACAGAATTTGCAGGGCCAGATTTTGTTCTTGCTGCTGGCATCTTTAGGCTTTTGCGTGCCACAAAGCTCGCATATTGGGGCTAGTGGCTGCAGTAATCAGCAAACACATGACACAAAAAAATACTAATCAGTTCAGCAATAGTAAAAAGAAACATGGAGAAATATTTGGTTGCCATGGTCAAAACATTTTAGTATAATACATATTTCGTTCAATTGACTCTGCTGACAAAGCCCATTGTTTCACCAAATCGATAGGAGATGGAGCTGTGCTAATTCTACGGAACAAATTGAGTATCGATGTATATATATTTACAAGACCCTCAAAATTTATTGCACCATTTTCCTTGCTTCATCATCTTTGTTCCCTGCTCTACTGAAGCTATTATATACTAATGGGACCCAAGAACTAGCTCCCTTTGTATCAACACTAAAGTCTCCAGTTATAGCATTTAGTATACGCCGGAGTTGATTTCAAACCAGCTGTCTTGTATAGATACTAAGTCTTTAGGTGACGCGAATTTATAATATGCAAAAACATGGAAAAATTCAACTTCTAAGCAGACAAACATGAACAATAATCAGCCTGTGACAAAAAGAACAAACAAATACTTGGAGCAATATCTGCAGGTAGAAGGGACATGTTTGTCATTTCTGGAAAAAACAATAACACAATCTCCAATTGTGAATTTAGTAGAAAGTGGGAGCTCATTTCAAAACATGCTTCTATATTTAATGGGAATTAATAAACCAATGACTGGAAGATTCAACTTGTAAGCTGAAAAAAAAATGTAATATCTTGAACAATTAAACAAATCAAGATTTTACAGAACCAAGAGACTCTGTGCATCATCTACAGATACAAGAGATAAGGTTGTCCTCTTTGAATCTAGAGTAACAAAATCTCCAACTATTGCCTTTATTATAATGCGGGTACTCATTTTAATGTATGCTCCTTGTGTTTAAGCAAAATTATAAACAAAAGACTGGAAAATATAAATTATATGCTAAAAATCTAAACCATCTTGAACAATTAAAAAAAAACATTTATAAGCCAAAAACATTCTGCACATCATCTGCATCCATGAGAGATACAGTCCCAAGCATGTACTTAAGCTGTGAGGTGTAAGGAATAGATCATGTAACTCAAAAATCTAGCATTAAAAATAATCAGAATATATTCCAATGAAGCAAAGCTGCAAAACAATTGAGTTGATGTAATAATGCTGATCACTTACTGGATTTAGTAGTGTGCACGTTCCACACTCCCACAAAGAAGATCCCTCTGGAGTATGTGCTGTATCACGATTACATATGGAACCAAAGGATGAAACACGGGTTAAAGGAGGTGCCTCTTGATTATGTTTTGTATCGAAATTAGTCGTGGATCCAAAATTTGAATCACTCGTTAAATCAATGAAACTACCTTCTATATGGGTAGTAGTATCAGAAAATGGATCCTTATATGAATTGCAAACTTTTTTTCTAATGTTGGTGCCATTATCGAGCATAGACCCAGATGTTGAAGCATCTTTGGATAAATCCACAAGATTAGAATCAGAAACTGAATGTCCATTGGAAGATAAACAAGTTGTTCTGTCATTTGATTCCCAACCTCTTTTTCTACAGTTTTGTAACCTTGAGCTTTCTGTAAATTCCCCCATATATACAGGGTTTTCGGCGATATGAGAGCTAGTTTCTCCATCACCAGAAGTCTCATCAATCTCAGCCAGCAGAGAACCACACCATATCTCATCCTGCAACCTCCTTTCTGCAGCCATTGCAGCAGCTTGTATTGGGCTGAGTGCAACCATAATAGTACAATCACCTCCAAGCCTTTTAGGCTTAGATGGCAGCACAGATCCTAATTTTGCCCTCTTTTCCGCAGCAGCTAAGGCAGTTTTGCGAAGAGATGACAGAGCAGGTTGGCAGGAAAACCCACCCAAACGCCTCCCTGGAAGATCAAACCCCTCTCCTGTCCCAGTGATTCCCTTGGAAATCAACTCTTCGCACTCCTGTTAAAAACAACGAGCAAGTGAGGTGGTCATAGTGGAGCCATATTGTCTAACTTAAAAACTACCATTGGATTCTTTACAAACAAGGCAAAAGTATGGGTGATGCACGAGATACATCTGAAATTCAATATGACAGGCTATAACTGCATATAAACATTTAATTAAAATAAATTGCCAAAGAAAAAAAAATAGAGGACCTTTCTGAGTTCATCCCAGAGCTTGTAAAAGTTGGCGTTGTGGGGACCATGAGCATTATGGCAAAGCTCATGAAGCATTGTATCAAGAACCTGATGGAATGGAAAGAAATCCAAATCCCTGTTTGGTCTCCGAAGTCTCAACTTCACATGAACCCCGCCTCCTACATTTAATCCCAGAAGCGAGCGGTTGTTTGGACTGAAGTCCGATTCAAACACATGGTTTCAGTTGTCAGTCAATTTGGCATCAAAACAGCAAAGAATTGACAAAAGCAAAATGCAAATGAGAAACCATAGTTTTCTAACTGATTTCACCATGCAATTTAGGAACAACTATTAAAATAATAATATTATTATTTCATTCTCACCATTAACTGGCCTGAATCACATTTTATCTTCGGCACGGTAATGGGTTTATAAAAACATCTCTAAAGAAATCCACAATCTCCCCATTTTTGCTAAAGTGTGACGACAACCAAATAGAGAATCAGATCGAGGTTGTTTTTAAATCTTTTCGTGTTATCTAAACAAGAGATACGTGCAATTACGCATAAGTATCACAAAATGGAATTTTCTTATCCTGCTTTTGGGGCATTTATTTTATCAGCAGCCAAACAGAGTCCTGTATAATGTTATATTTTTTTTCTCAAAAACAAAAACATACCAGAATTCAGAGAGAAGCTTGACACGCCAATTGCGTTTACGCATGATGGGCTGCACCTGTTTGGCTATTTTGTCTAACATCTTTGCGGCTTCCTCTTCTCCTGGTTTTTTCAGGGCTTTGATTTCCCATACTTTGTTCAAATCTCTCAAATTCATCTCTCTCTCTCTCTCTAAAAAATATAAATTCAAAACCCTAATCAATATAAATACATTACGCTTAGGCTATTTGCTTCCTGTTTTGAGGAGGATTTGAGAGATGCTACAATGGTGGTGAGTTTCCTTTTTACGAGTCTTTATATGGATTTGTATTTGAAATTGTTAATTTGTAAGAACATTTGAATACGTTGATATCCAACGTTAAGAGTCATTTTAAAATGTTTAATTTTTAAAATAATTTTTTTAATAATATATATATATAATTTTTTTTGATGTGTGTTCCTAAAAGTTATTATATTATTTTAATAGAATAGTTTTTATAATATTTTATATATATATATATATATATATATAGACACACCCACAAGATGGCTCTCACCAAGAATTGCTACAAATAGCAGGTCATTTTTACCTTTGCAAATAACACTCCCATAGAAGTGTAAAAGCTGAAGCATATAAACTAAAAAAATAATTGTTTAGTTTTGACTCTACAAAACTAATGGTAGAGGTATGCCTCACAAAAGTGATGGAAATTGAATGAATCTAACCCTTTATTTTATTTTTTAAAGATACAACATGTTTTATTTTTATTTCTAAATTTGAATAAAACTTGATGTATAGTTTTGTTATTTAAAACTTTCATTAGTTTTCTATAGGTCAAATTAACAAAAAATAAAATAAATAAACCTTGCCGAGTTCGAATCTCTCTAGCAACGAATTTTTGGTACTATTAAATAATATAATCATATAATTATTATTTGTATCATAGAACTAAACAAAGAAGTCCTTTGGCCGAGTGGTTACAGCGGCGTCCAAGCGGGGCGGGGAGTGGGAGTTCAAATCTTAGCAACGAAAATGATTTTTGAGTAATGAATAGTGATTTTCACAGTTTATTACTGTTTGAAAAGGGTTTTTTATTTTAACCGGAGTGTCTGGGTCAGCTTACGCGCATCACAATAAATCTCTGAAAAACCTTTTTTTTTCTTACAATTTCCAGTGTTCATTACTGTTTGATAATATGTCTTCCCCTTTTTTTTTATCGGACTTTTTTTTTTGTTTGTTTTTTTTATAATCGTGGTATCCAGGTCAATTTACGCGCACAATGATTTTTTTCCCAAGTGTATATTTTTTTTACAACTAGTGTAGCTTACACGCGTCATGAATAATTCTCAGACCCACTTTTTTTTACTTTTTTTTCTGTTTTTTTCCCACTTATAATTTTTTTTTTATAACTTGGGTGTCCGGGCTAGTTTATGTGCACCATATCTATTATTTATATATAGCCAAAGGAGATCGCAATTTCAAATAGTAATTAACAGTGATTTGCACTTTGGTTTTTGTTGTTCATTACTATTTACTAGGTAAATTTTGTCCTTTAAATGACATATATTAGATATATGTTTTTCATTTTGGTCCTTATACTTTTAATCTTGGATTTTATTTGAATTCCTTTATTTTTTTATATATATTTCTTAAATGGTTCTTATTTTGTCTATGTTTATATGTACATGCTCTTAGTTTTTGTTTTCTATTTTCATTATTTCCACTATTATGAAGGTATTTTTTATTTAATGTTTAAATTTTAATTTGTGTTGGTGATCATTTCAAAATTGATATTTATTATTTTTTTCTCTTTTTTTATTTTTTTCTTCAAGTCAAATAATTTTTTAAAATCTAATAATATTTTTTTGTCATTTATTTTGTTTTTTAATTGCTTTTTTGTTAATATTTTTAGGCCTTACAATTTCTAATTATTATAGATAAGGCATTCAGAATAATGATAATGATTATTTTTTGTTAATATCCCAATCTTTTTGCTTTTTTAATGATAGTGATAATTTTATGCTGATTATTTCGTTCAAATCTACTAAATAGATAAATTTATATCGATTTAAAATTCATATATTTTATAGAAAACTTGCACTTAACAGGAATTTTATTATTTTGTCTACATTTATATTATAATAAAAAAAATCTCACATAATTAATTGTTTTTGTTTTCAAAAATTTATGATATCACTTGCAATGGGGTGCAAGGTATGGGATAATATATATATTTTTAATGTAGATTTTTTTCAAAAAATTCGATGGCAACATGAAGAAAATTGGTTTTTTTTATTTCTTCTCCACTCTCTTTGACGGCTATCTGCCATATAATATCTATTAATATAGTATCATGAAAATCATTTGAAATTCAAAGGTGTTCTAGAATTTAAATAAAAATAAGATACACTCTATTAATATCTATTGGTTTATATATTTATGTGACCTAGATTTATTTTTAAATATATCTTTAGTCAATATTGTCGCGACGGTGTTTTTTCGCTCTTCGCGCCCCACCATACCCTGGATTGGGAAGACAATAGTGCGCGATGAAATAGGGGTTGCATTTTACAGTCATAAAATTACGACTATAATTATCAGGAGTCGCCACCTGGTATTACGGTCATTAGGAACCTATTGGTCTGCGAGAGTCTTGGGTAAGGGGACTTGTTGTGCAAGGAGAAAACGCATCACCCCCAGTTCACCCTACCTAAGGTAAGCTGCGTTGTTGTTTGATTTTTTTTCAAAGATTTTTTACACTGCACTTTCAAAAAAACATTTTTTTGTCTACGGTTGTACTTTACAATGTAATTTTACACCACAGTTAGAAAACTTTTTTGTTATCTACGGATGTACTTTACAATGTAAATTTACACCATAGTTAAAACCCATTTTTTTTATCCATGGATGTATTTTACACTGTAAATTTACACTCTAATAGATAAAACAAAAATAGTTATAATTATTTTTTATATTTTGGCCAAATTCCAACGGATAATTGTAAATCGGTCACGATATCCATTTTTCATTTTAAAACATGAGAAAGATGCAAAAAAAAATTTCTTACAAAAAATATGATGGGAAAAACCTTCAAATTTGGCCGTATGCAAGAAAACAAAAAATATTTGATGTTTTTGAAATTTTTGTATTTTATATTTTTTTCCATGTTTAAAATAAAATAAAATAAAACAAAATAATAATAATAATAATAATAAATTTGTGGGTGAAAGTCCACCCTGATGGCTCGGGGGGCCATCATTTGCCCTGGACTAGGAGCCCACTCTGCGTGGGCTGGGCTTCCAGTCCAGGTGTACTGGCAGCCCACCTCCCATAGATGTTTGGGCCTGACACAAAACCCGACCCGCCTCACTCAGGCCCTGCCCGCGTGAACAGTGGGATGCATCCCACTACGCATGCAGCGGGCTGAAGAAGTCGATGAACAGGGGGGTTTTCGAGTGTAATGAAAGGCGTACCTGTTAGTACCATTGGGTAGAGGAGGTCGAGGTGATGATTCATGTGGTGGCGGCGACGGAAATGGTAGCTTGTGGGGGGCGGAGGAGGCGTCGGAAGTACCGGGCTCACATCGCTACCACTACTATCGCCTCTGCTGCCTCGCCGAAGACTATGGCTGAGTTTCTGGTGTTGAGGGGAAGCTTACAGTGGTGATGAGGATGGTGTTGGGTGGTCGTTCAACCACTATTGGTGGAGAGAGAGAAGGCTCGACCGGACTAGTTTTAGAGAGAGAAAAGGCTTTCAAACCAAGAGAGAGAGAGAGAGAGAGAGAGAGTTGGTTGCCGATGAAGATGAGGGATGATGGTGTGATTTTTGTGTGATATCTCCTTGTTTTGCTTGTTTTTCTTTGTCAAATTCTCTGCAAATCCCCCCCTCTACGTGATATTTTCCTAGTTCTGTTCCAAAAATTTCTCCCCTATTCTATTCATGCATGCAAGTATTTAGAGGTAGGAGACAACGCCTCGGCTGTCCATTGCGTGCAGTGATGGGTTGCCTCTTCACCTGAACCTGAAGAGGCAGCGACGTGCCTGCACTGTTCAGGTGACTGAAAAGTGTAGTCACGCGTGATGATTTTGGGAGAGAGTGAAAAATATAATTTTGGTCCCTTAATTTTTAATTGGTTCAATCGCACCCCTAATTGGTTTTAAACTTTTAATTTTTTGCAATTGTATCCCCGTCAAAAATTCAATGATAGCCTTAAATTTGCATGCCTTTTTTTATTTTGGCCCCTGGTTTCCAATTTATGTTATTTGACCCTTAATTGACCATTAAACTCTCAATTGTCTTCAATTAGACCCCTGAATTACGCTTGAAAAAGTTCCAATCCTCTCAATTGAACCCAAATTACGCTTAAGAACTTGATTTTTCATCGATTAAGCCCTTAATAAAATTAATTTGACCAACTTAAAGTATAATGAAGTTCTTGTACTTAGTTAAATCTTTCAATTGGACCCTAAATTAATTCCCAAACATAATTATACTTGAAATTTGTCGACGACTAAATCAAATCGACCCATAAAAATATAATTATGTCTTTCGACTTCATTTTTACACAGATTTATCCAATAATAAATTATTTTCGGCTTAAATCTACATTTTTCCTTCATTTCTAGGGGCGCAAAAGAGGTATGTCGGGCTCTCGAAACTGTCTAGATTTCCCACCTTGATTTTTCTACCAACACCGACCCCTTTTATTTTATTTTTGTTATTTTTGGGTGGATTGCGGGGAGTAACCCAGAAATTGGGTGATGACAAATATCATCGATTGCGGTTTAGCTATCTACCAATTAAATTATTACCAAATTAGTTAGAAAAAACACCAATCAAATTGTTTGGTGCATAAAAGAAATCACTCATTTGTGCTAAAATTTAATAATTATAATTTTACTATTTGCTAATTAAAGAATTCATAAAACAAATAAAACATACATAAGAATCAATCAGTATGTTACACGGAGCACATGGCTCATTTTAACAAAAAAAAAATTGATTCCAACTATATAATCTACCAATACAATAATTATTAAAACAATTTTAACAATAGCAACATTCAATCACTTATAGGTAGGAAAAAAAACCTTTTTAACATATTCCATTAATTACAATTTTACTAATTAAATATTAAAATAACCATTTACAACACATATAAAATCATTCAATTTCCTACGTAGAAAAAAGCCTAGATAAAGCATTCAAAATAATCATAAATATGTGATTATTTTTAGGTTTTTTTCTTATAAATATGTGAGAATAATTATATGTTTTAATATTTATTTAAGATTATCGTCTAAAAATATATATATAGAGAGAAAAATGACTGAGGAGTTTTTGAAGAAAACATATTAATATCAGTATTCTGAAATACTTTTAATATAATAATACGATGAATAAATCTTATAAAATAAAAAAAATACATTGGCTTTTAATTTTAATTTTGTGCTCTTTTGTTTAAGTTTATTTCTTAAAAAAACAAATTACAATATTTTTATTTATAATATTTGATATTCTAATATCACTAGAGAAAAAAAGCAACTAAAAAAAATAGGTAGACAAATTTACCTAGGTTATCTACAATTAAAAAATATACATACCACTTCCCGCTTTGATTATGTTGTTCCTTTTAGGCGGAAAAAAACTCATTTCTAACATATTTTATCTATTACAATTTTACTAATTGAATACTAAAATAATTAATTACAACACTCCAAAAATTTAAGTTTATTTATTAAAAACAATCATAATATTTTTATTTATAATATTTCAGATCTATTATTACTGGGGGGGGGGGGGGGGGGGGGGAAGGCAACTCATAAAAAAATAGGTAGACAGATTTACCTAGGATATCTACAATTAAAAAATATATGAACCACTTCCCATTTCGATCACACTATTCCTTTTAGGCGGAAAAAAAACTCATTTTTAACATATTTTATCTATTACAATTTTACTAATTAATATTTAAATAACTAATTACAACTTGTAGAAAATCAATTAGTTTTCTACATATAAAAAAGCCTAGCGCAACGCGCGGGCAAGTCAACTCGTGTTAATTAATTGGTAGGAAGGTGTGTTTTTTCTATGCTCACTATTCATGTTAAATAAATTCATAGCTTGAAAAGTTGACATTTTTATGTTCATTGTTCATCTTAATTAATTGGCAGGGAAGTTTGTATGTGTATATAGACATGGAACAGTGGACTCACATAGTTCCTTGACCATGTTGTGTTATGTTATAAAGGTGTTTTTTATTAATGCACACTGCAAGCATCAATTAATTAATGCGCTCTTCACTATTTAATTTGGCAGCCACCTTTTCTTATCATTTTTTAATAGCTGTTTTGTTTTCATCTTGTAGTAACTGGTTAATTATCTTGTGATCACCTTTTGTTATCATTTTCAACAGTTTTTAGTGCATTCTTTGTCATTGATTGTGTTTTGGGATAGTTGTAGTCTGACGATCAATTAATGCAATTTTTCAGTCGCCTTTTAGTTGCTACTTAATGTTCTGCTGTTGTCATGTGTCAACAATTGTTTAATCCATCCATTGTCGTTGATTAGAACTCGTTTCCATGACATTTGGCCAACCAAGAAAAATATGCCTTTCCATATTTTTTTATAATCCATTGTCTGGGAGTTCTTGGTGCATTGATTTTGTTTGGGTGTGAGCTTTCAGGTGTTGAGTTTGCTCTTTCTTTGCTTCCCCACTTGTTTTAGGATTTGTGCATGACTTTTTATCCATTATTGTTGCATCATTGATTTAATCTTCTATGTTTTCTTTGTTGTGTCTTCTTTTTTGTTTGTTTGGTTTGTTTTTTTATCATTTTTTTGGTGCACTATTTTTTCTAGGTGTTCTTGGGTTTTGGGTGTTGTAGATGGATTTTAGTTTCTACTGGTTGATCTTTGCCACTACCATATTGTTGTTGTTGTTGTTGTTAAGGTTAGTTGGCCCTTTTCATTCATTTTATAGCCAAGTTTTGTTGTTTCACTCATTCATGTTGCAATTTGAGCTCCTTTGTTTCACTGTTGGCCCTTTTCATTATGTTTTCTTTTTTCTTATTGGGTTTGGTTGTGTTTGTTGCTCTTTGGTCATTGCTTGTTTTTCTTTATCCTTCTTTATATTCTTGTAGTTGAAAGATATTGATGTTGTTAAAATGAAGTTATGTTGCAATCGAAAGGTGCTAATGTTATGTATGTTATGTTGGTTTAGTCTTCTTTTCGTTGAGTTCCTTAATGAGCAAAATAGTTAAAGCAGGCCCAACAATTAATCAATTTGCTGCAAACAATAAATAACTCATATTTAATAGATTTTATTCATTGCAGTTTTGCTATATGTAGATTGAATAATTATCCAAACAGTTAAACCAAGCCAACAATCAATCAATTTGCTATAGAAAGCAAATAATTCATCTTTAATGTATTTTATCCATTGCAGTTTTGCTATTTGCTGATTGAATAATTAGCCAAACAGTTAAAATAGGACAATAATCAATTAGTTTGTTGCAGAAAGCAAATATCTCATCTTTAATGGGTTTTATCAATTGAAATTCTATTATATGTTGATTGAATAATTAGCCAAACATTTAAAACAGACCCAACAATCAATCAATTTATTGTAAAAAGCAACTTATCTTTAATAGATTTTATCAATTGCAGTAAAGTTTTACAGTTGTAATGCATTTCATGCACATTTTTTGAATTTTTTCTTATTTTCTAAAAATGTTTTCTCTCGTCTGCCCATAAATTTGTTGGTGGAGTTGCGTTATAAAAAAAAATCATTGATATAAAATGACTTCTTTGCTATGATAACTCACTAGCAACTGGTGGCTCAACCAAGAGTGCTTATAGGCTAGGTTCCTGAAACAAAAGATGAGATGCATTGCCTGTGCACTACGATAGCTTTTTGTATTAAACTTGTTCAAGTTTTGAATAAACACAAAGTAACATGAGCATAAAAAAGTCTCAATTAACTATTAACTAGGTTCCAAAGACAAAATAAAAAAGTTGTGAGAACAAAAAACTAGTTGGATTAATTAATATGGAAAAATAAACATGATACCAATAGAATGATTAACCAAACTATTAAAACATACCCAACAATCAATTAGTAGGCTGCAAAAAGCAAATAACTCATCTTTAATGGATTTTTTTCTCACTCTTAAACAAATTAAACAATCACTCATTGTTTACTCATCGTGTTTTTTATTCACTTTGTGTGCTACCCTATTGATCAACCTTATTGATTCTTTTGTAAAATGTTAATCAACCTTATATAATGGTGTAGCCTATATGTTTGTTGATACATTGTGGTTGTCGCGCGGTGTCCCAGTAGGGTTGTCTCGCAGGGAGTTGAGGAGTTGCCACCTGGCTGTTAAGGGTCGCTAAGAAAACCCAATTGCACTGGTCTGGTTAGAGATTCAAGGGTAGGGGACTAGTTGCATAAAAGGAAGATATTAGCATCCCTAGTACGTCTTACCTAAGGTAAGCTGCATTGTGTAATTTGATGTGATTTTCAATGTTTTGATGGGCAATATTTATTCATGTGAATAAATCTAGCTTTTGAAATTCTATTATGAGCTCGTGAACCCAAATAAAATATGAGAAAAAATATCCATATAGATGTCTTAAAAGGATTATCTATCCTAAATTAGTTTTCCGCAATTTATGCATCATAAAAAAATGTTCCGATTAAAAAAAATCGGTCACCGCACAGAATAACTCTGGGAATTTCTTTGGTCATTTCTAGATATTTAAATATTAGTCTACTTGTAGGTCTAACATTTACTATATGAATTTAACCATTAATCCTCATGAACTAATTTCGTGATTTATTTCAATATAGGTCAAATTCTAAAGATTTAATAAACATGTTATTAAATCTAGAGTAATTTTTTATCAAGTTTTATATTTTTTTTCTTGCCAAAACAACATAGATAAATAAAATGCAACACACACACACACTATTTTTATTATTTTTCATTTAATGTTAGTATAACATTTACAAATTTCATAAAATTTAAATACATGAAATAATTAAAGATAAAAACAAAACAAAATATAAAACAACAACATGGCCAGAACATACTGGAATAGTGCAGTGGTGACAGGAGCAGTGGTGACAGCGGTAGCAACAATGTCGACGCGTGGTCCCACGCGCCGCTGCCGGAGGCGTGTAAATCTTTTTCTTTCCTTTCTCCCACCGGCGGTGTCCTTCAACGATGACCTGAAAAAAAACAACAAACAAAACACAAACAACAAACACAAGAATCAATTTCATTTTTTCTTCAAATCTCTAATATGTTCTTCTCGGCTTTGTCTTCTTCTTCTTCAAGGGGCGGCTAGACTGCCCATGATGGGGAGACTGTTGACGGGCAAAGGTGGCCGATGGGAGGAGGCTGGTTGGTCAAGGTTCAGTTCTGGCAAGGAGGCTGAGAGGAGAAGAGACAATGGGGTAGGCGGCTGCAACTGCAGCTGCTTGTCGGAGAAAAAAAAGGAAAAAACAAGAGCTGAGGGGGCTGGTAGTGCAGCTGGAGAGTGGAGGCTGGTCTATTTGTGAAGGTTGTGTGCTGGTGTTGACCAGCATAGCCAAAAGGAAAGGAAGGGTTGGCCAGTCGCCGTAGGGAGGTAGAGAGGAGGTAGAGAGGAGGAGAGAGTGAGGGGGAAAAGGAAGAGATAAATGGGGGGGGGGGGGGGAGGGGGGGCTGCAGCTGCCAAAGGAAGGGACCGGCAGCTGCAGCCCCATCAAGAAGATGGGTTAATTAGGTTTAGGTTTAGGTTTTTTTTTTTGTATGGCTTTTTCTTTGTTATTTTTTACCCCTTTTTTGGGTTCTAATTAGCTGTATTTATAGAGTTTTTTTCTAGTCAAAATTTCAAAAGCATCCTTAAGTTTACATGTCTTTTTAATTTGGTCCTTGGTTTCGAATTCATGAACTTCAACCCCCAATTGACCACTAAAACTCTCAATTTCCTTCAATTTTGCCCTTGTACCAAGATATTTTTGGATTTTTGTCTTTTTTGACATTTTTTGTTTTTTTTCCAAAACATAAAAATAAGTGGGTAAAAAATTGGGTAGCAACAATGATTTAAATTTCTTTTTGGTTTATAATCATTAGTTCTTATTTTGTTGCTTTTATTTTCATTATCAAGGTCATGGCACTATCTATCCAAAGTATAAGGAAATACAGCTTCTACACATCTTTTTGTGGAAGAGTTTGTCATTTTTGGATTCTGAAGCTCAATAGACAAACAAGAAGTTTTAATTTCCTTTTCATTGATGCCATGGTAAGCTTATATTTTGCACCATTTTTTTCAACTATTTTTTCATGCTTCCTGTTATTTGTAAAATGCTCACCTATATGTCAATATTAAATGCATATAAACATGTTATTTATATTTTGAATGCTATTATTTGTTTGCACATATAGTTGTACATTATATTGGTGCATCACTCAATATTGAATGCCTTTTAAATCTAGAGTTCTTAGTCTAAGATGACTTTTAAAAAAAAATGCAATATCGCAAAACATTCACCTATACCATTATTGAAAAAACTCAACAAAGGCTTGCTATGTAACAAACATGACAATGATCTTAGTTTATGAAATTGTGAAATGATCTATGTTTGAAAACAATCAATCAATAATTATACATGAGAAAAATTCTCTATGAAACATTCTAAAACTATGAACACAAGGTACACAACCTTTTGTGCGCTTTACTTTGTTCTTTTGTGCTCAATTTTTTTAATCTCATTAATAATGCTTTTCATTGTGATCTAATACGGAAACGCAACGCAAATTAGGCTTCTAGTAAAAGGAAAAAACATAAAGTTATTTGTTGCTTTGATCATTGAAGGTGATTATATAAAATTAGTGGATTCTATACCTTTGAAAATGGATACACAAATTTTGTTGTTGACCACAAAGAAATTATTGATCTTAAGTCTAACATATTTGGCTTATAGTAAAAGGATAAAACATAAAGTTGATTATTATAAAATTAGTGGATTCTATACCTTTGAAAATGGATACACAAATTTTGTTGTTGACCACAAAGAAATTATTGATCTTAAGTCTAACATAAAAGTTACAAGTCTTGATTTATTAACACCCTCCATATAAGAGAGTTTATAATTGAAAATATTAGGTTGGTTACCTTTTTCTCATTTCTTTAACAGCTTAATACCTTATCTTTTAATTTTTAATCTCTTATGTAAAGGTGATGAGCTTAGGGTAACTCTTTGGGGTGACGTTGCAAAAAGCTTTAATGATTCTAATTTGCATGAGCAAGCAAATCCACTTATAATTGTTTCTGTTGCCTTTCGAGGCACTGAGTTTAAAGGTTTGTCTTTTCAAACAATGCCCTTTAAGTTCTAATAATTCTTATTTTCATATTTCATATATTTTCCCTAGACTTTTAGCTTCTACCAAATTGTTTCACATCTTTATTTCTATTGTTTATTTGTTTTTATACTTTTATATACTTTGCCACCTTCAATATCATGCCTTCTGCCTTTATCATTCAACTAATTTTCAAATTATTTCAATCTACATATTTCCTTTTACTTTTAGGAAAACCAAACCTCGCCAACACTGTTGCCTCCTTATGGTATTTCAACCTAGAAATTCCAAAAGTTCCATATAAGCATCAATAAGCTTTCTCTTTTTTCCCCTTGCCCATATCATCAAATACTATTTGTTTCTTGATACCGAAATATTATTATCATCTATAAAAATTTGTCAATTGGGGTCCATCAACTCTTTCCTTCAATGAATGCTTAAACCATTAACCAACAAATGAATGAAGACAGGAAGACAATCAAAGAAATTCTTTGTATGGATCAATACTAATATAGAGTATGTAAGCAATAATCTCCACTTTTCTTTGAGTGCTTCTCAAACCGTCAGAAACACATAAAATTTTAATTTTTAAAATAAATTTGTATAGCCAAATATTTACATGCAAGACCTCAATAGCTAACTATGATCTTCAATGAGGTTGGAAGTATCATAGTTTCCCTATATGCACAAAGTCACTCTCTAAAAAAAGGCATAGGTTTTAGATGCATTGAACACATTGCAGTTACGTCGTTTCCATGGTTAGAAAAAACATTTATATTTCTTTTCATGTCCAAAGCTAAATTATTCATTTGCTTTGAATCTTATAAATTATATCTTATATTTAATTATCTCATTTCTAACATTTTCTTAGGTATAAAGTTGATTTCATTGTGAGTGATGAAAATGATGTAACAACATTTCTAATGGTTGGGAAAACTACTGAAAATATTTTTGGCTCCTTTGCCCATAACTATCTTCTTTGGTGGATCATCTACCTTAGACAAGGTTGATGCACTATTGAACGATGTGAATCTATTTGGAGGTTTAGTCGCAACATGCAATGTAAAATAAATAAAAAAGTTATGTATTAACTATTTATAAAGCAAAAAAATACAAATGATATTGTTGAAATTGAAAGGCAACATGTTTGAAGAAAGGAAGAAACATGTGACCTTTTAAGAGGTGTCTCATCTTCAAGTAGTATTTGTCTCTTGGTTTGTGATGGTGAAGGAGTAACAACATTAGCTCTTGTTAATGGAATAGGTGTTGTAGTTACTAGGTCTAATAGAAGGGCATCTTTAGAGGAAGATGAAACAAATTAATTCATAAGTGGAACCTCAACATCATGAAGTTCTAGCTCAATAGATTGGTGTGGAGGTTCAATATCTATAATGTTGTCAAGACAATGGTAACCATGATATCACAACAGTTGACAACCGAGCAAAAACCTCTAAATCATAGTTTTTTTTTTTGTTTTAGTAATTTGTCAATCATGAGAGGTGGGATGGAATCAATAAATCCTCAAAGAAGTGTCAATGCCAAACTAAATTGCATCATGATTAGATGATTTTAACTAACTTACTTTTGAATTAGCTCATTTTGCCAACTATTAAAATTTTATGTAAAGCCTTTTTTCATGCTGCAAACAAAACCACTTATGATATTTACTATTTTATGCATCTTCGTCTATAATGTTTTTACTAAACACTTTATATACCAAATGTTAAACATGTTTATTCCTAATTTTATTCGAACTTTTAACTTGGTTTCAAGGCTACATCAACATATTTGGAAACCAAAAATATACTTTCTAAATAAAAAATACCACGACAAAGTGTTTAAAATCATAAAAGCAATTCATATACTAACAAAATTACTTACATTTGTGGATATCTAAAATTTGTTTTATAAGCATCAAGCAACTATATTAATAAAATTCTATCTTTTTTCACTTTTCATTCTCTCTTAGAATTCCTATTGCTATAAAACAAACATTAAATTGAGAATAAATATTGACGATCAAATAATTTTATAGTTTTGATAAAATAACATAAACTATGATGGATGAAAGTAGCAAGACATGATTGCTAAATATATATATTTTTAAAATGATTTCATTCTTTTAAACAAAATTATTTTCAAAATAGTCATAAATTCAAAATGAAACAAATAATAAATTGAGAGACAACTTTCATTAGTTTTTCCTTCACTTAGATTAATTTTGTATTATTTTGTTTATGAATACGACCCAAAATTAAACTTTCGTACCATTTCCATGAAAACAAAATGTCAACAAAAGAAAAATGAAATTGAAGTAATTGTTTTGGATAGTGATTTAAATAAGGTCACAATAAAAAAACACCAACACTAAATGAACTAATAGAAAAAATAACAACACAAAATTAGAAAAACTCAACCCTGGTCTGTAGTAATTATCAAACAACTTAATGTTTAACGGAAAAATTATAAAAAATAGCTCACAAACATTGCAACTATGAACCTAATATTAGGATAATCTCATGTAAAAAAATTTGAAAGCTGATTCTTAAGAAATCAAAAACTAAAAAGCAATTTTCTTAATGTCTTGGGCATGTCAGCTCAATTGATTCAGCAACTCCACATTTATGAAACAATAATATTTTTCCTGTGCAAAAACAATGCTTATAAGGTTTGCCATTTTTTCCACACTTCCACAACAAAGCTTCATCAACAAAATCTACATTTAACCTTTAATTTATCTCCCAAACACAAAGGTTTTATTAACAGAATAATCATATTGTTTTTTTTTAAATGCAACATAAAGCTAAAAAAAAGTGATACTTACAATATATAATATTTTCATCAAAGCACTATTCCATTATTTATAAAATTATCTACAATCATTTTCCATGCAGTGTTAAATCACTTACATTTGCTTTCAAGCTTTATTTTCTATTTTTCTAGCATCCTTGTTTTCCTTCATTTCATCACTAACAATATTAATTATCTTTTCATTGGCAGGACCTCTCAATGAATAAAATCATGAAATCATTTATGCTCATTTTGCTTGCCTCTATGCACTATTCTAGCATTATGTTCCTCTCCTGAAGAGCAATGCTACTCTATGAAATTGTTATGTCATCGTTTTGTTGGAATAGGTTAATCTATTTCTTTTGTTGACCAATCCATTTGCTCTTTTGAATTTAAAGTATGATCAATGAGACATTTTAATCACTCTAATTATATAAATATTTTGTCGCATAACAACAATGCACTTTCAAGATTTTGGTCTCAATTAGTTTCAGTGGTAATACCTTAGCTCTCATGTTACCGACAAAATCTTTTTTACGCTCATGTTACTTTGTGTTTCTTCATAACTTCAAAAAATTCAGTACAATGCATCTCGTTATAATCTAGATGACATGAGACCTGCATAGCGTAAGTGTCCATTGTTCTTCCTCTTTCACATCATTCTAGATGGATTGCCCAAATTATTTTATTTTTTCAATTTGGTCTTCAAGCTTTATTCCCAGTGATTTGGTTCTAATTGAAGATTAATTAACTTTATAGAATTGCAATCCCTGAATTAAATACATTATAGTGCTTAATTTTTAATATTACTTTCAATTAAGTGACACTTGATTAAGTATTTTACCTTATTTTTTAACTAATGATTCTTAATTTATGTAACCCATTAGATTCCTAATATGTTGGACCAAATATAAATTATAATTCTAAATAAATAGAATTAAATAAAGAAAATAATATAATTTATTATAAATTCAATGATTGATTAATTTATATTTGAAGATCAAGTGCATCATTTAATGACATGTCATAATTCATCAAATATTGAGAAAAGTCATGATTCTTAAAAGTGTAAGGTTTGCTCGTATAAATATATTATTACAAAGTGATAAAAGGATGAAAACACATCATGAACACAAGAATATACATGATCTTATTAAAATATAAGGGCTCATTTAATAGATAAAGTCTTAGGGTGTTACGAGTTAAATTACCAATAAGACTAGAACAGGTAAAAATAAGACAAGTCCAAATATGTTTGTAAACATGATCAACTTTTTGAAAACCTTAGGAGTAAGCTTTATCTTCCAATACCAGTATATACTCCCTTTAGCCAACCTTCACATAAAAGCTCTTATAAGGGTCTCGTCAATAGTATAGACAAAAAGCTGTGATAGAATGTCATAATCTATTTCAACATCTGCTTCTTTAATCTATCCCTCATGTTGCCAATCTAGGGTACTAATGTGAATATCTAACATGTTAGACCCAATCACTTGTACAAACTTTGGAAAAGTTGTTCAGAATGGTAGGATGAGATTCCTCTAACTCTAACTCTCTCCTTTTAACCCTTTCCATTCTTTCCTCCCTTTTGATCTTAGTGGGATAGCCTACCTATAATCATCTTCTATGGGCTTATACCCAAACCTAAACCTTTAGTATACACACCTTAACTTCATCATAGTGGTTCGCTTATACATTCTCGTCTTAGGATCATATTGGAAAGGAATTCCATTTTTCAAAAACAATTCGGTAGTCATTCTTGCTACTTCTAAAATCTTTGGTGTTCTTAGCATCGCACCCTGAAGTCTCCAGGAACATTTGTGGCCCCATGTATAACTCTACCTTAAAAGTCTCTACTATTTGTCTTGGTGCTTGCCATTAAGTATTAGGTTTCATATATGACTCGTCGACAAAAAATTCTTTCAGCTTATACTTTGGTAGCACATTCAATGCAAAACCATTATTGACCAGCACCTAATCAGAATATCTTTACATCATACTATGATGTACGATGGCTTGTTATGCTTAATACCGTTAGGAACTAGCTCATCTTTAATGAAGTACATATGATTTAAAGCCTGAATTATTCCAGTAAATGCTTTATTCTTAGTTAATGTCTTGACGCATATATGCCTCATTCAACACCTTCTGCAAGGCCTTCTTGTGTGGCTCGAAGCTCAGGATCAATGATAATAATTATATTTGAGTGAAACTCTTATTTAGCTACTCTACAACATTGTATTCACCATGCTTTGTCAATTTTAAGAGTTTATTGGGTTTTGTTCTTAGTGATGAGCTTTTTTTTTTTTTATCTTTTTTCGTCAAATCATCCACTTCCTTATCATTGATCTTCCTCTTTTTTTCAAATCTTTTAGAGTGGACCGTTTGTCACTACAAGTTAAGCCTTTAACTTCTGCTTGAAAAATAAGTGGTTGTTATATGTTCTAGGAGTGCCTATAATTATGTGGGAGGGCATTGTAATCTCCTTTATATGCCATTGTTGATTTGGATATGATTAACTTGGGCAGTCCACCTGCAATGAAGTATACTTGGCACACTTTCTTACTAGGTGCCTCCATCATAAACACATCTTTACTAGTTTTTTTTTAACTTAAAGTAATCCTCAATTGATCATTTGCATCATATTTTGCATAAACCTTCACACTAATTGATAAAGTGGACTTGTTTATCGTAATGTTTGTAGCACTTCATGTTATCTCTTTCATACCTTGGATTTATTATAATTTGGTAAACTATATCCATCAACACTTTTAGACTCATTGGGCGCTCTACCTCTAATACATTTACTGAGCCATTACCCTAAGTATAATTGGGTAAAAGGTTTGTATCTATGTTTAAAGCCTTTTTAAATGTTTTACACCGAACTTTAATTAATTTTAAGAGCTTTCTCTTAAAGGCTTTGTAAGTATAAATGTTATATCTTATAATAACGACATGGTACTTGTAGGTGAGACTAACTTTTAACAACTACGATAAGATGGATGCAAAGATAACAAATATATAGAAGCTAAATATTTAATATTGAGTAGCTTCTATTACATCTCATTCAAGGGTAGTAGTAATAAAGGTAATTGTTCCTGGACTCTCTAGTAGTTCTTCTTCGAGAAGTCTTGGTTTGGTTTTTAACTTGGTTATTTTAAGGATCAGGTTTTCTAATTGGCAATAGGGAGCAAAAGTTTATGTTGGTGATTTAGAATGAAGGGGATGAAGTGTTATATTTTTTGAATTCTTTTTTCTATTGTTATAGCCACCTTCAACATAATCAACCTTTTTTTACTTCCCCTCGAATCTCTTTTTCCTATGTGTATAAAGATTTTACCACTTTTTACTTCTTCCTCTATATGCTCGACTATTGCCATATTGTTAGTAAGTTATTAAGTTGAACTACTCATCACATGCTTGTAGAATGACACCTTGAGCGTGACTATTTTTCAAATAGAGTGACCATTTTCTTAACCAAGAGTAGGAAATGAACCTGTGAAGTTAAATCTCTCCACCTCAAGGCATATTCCTTGATGTTTTCCTTGTACCTTTTTTTTCTGAATTGAACAAGCTAGTTTTTTCAGGAGCAATATTCATGTTGTACCTGTACTAACTTTTTTGTTATGACCACATTCAAGACTAGACAAAATTTTACGGCTTCTATTGTGTCATACAAGTCTACTCTATTAAGAGCCCTTATCCTGGCTTTTAGTGCTGTTATTTTTGTTTTGATCGATGTCATTAGATGACATCATCTTGTATGACCCATTGGCAAATGCGTCTATGATTGTATAAGTTGGCGTTGTTGATTGTACAAATGTTAGGGTTCTTGACCATGTTCACCCCTTTTGTTTTGGTTGGTTGTTGTCTAGGTCTGAACAAAGATGATGAGTTAGATGGAAACACCTTCGCCAAAGGCAATTCTAAGTGTCTAATCAAGTAAGGTAGTGAGACGAGCCACACTAACTTTTAAGGAATCCAATTCTTTTTGGAAGTGAGCATTACGAGGAGCACGCTCTTTATCTTTCATGTTTCTAAATCGGAGTCGAGTGTTGTAGACTTTACAGATTGAAGCTCTTTGGGACCTATATTTCAACCTAATGTAATTATGTATGTTATTTATAATGAATGCATATGTATGGATACAATTGTATATGCATGCATAACGGGTATGGACTAACCTATTTAAAGAGTTAATCAAGGACTTCCTTATTAAGCATGGGTAAAATCCATAATTTGATAAATTTAATGAGGTTTTACCCAAGTTCTTAGATTGATTGAATTTCATACAAATTAGAAAGTAATAAAAAATAGGTATATGCCCTTTCATTTATAAAAATCATTTAGTTCATATAAAGAGGGTTTTTTTTTACTAAAATGTTACTCCTTTATTAGATAAATTTATGATAAAATATGAGACTTCATTCAAATACCCTTTATATTTATGGATGTTATTGCCAATCTTGGAAGCCTTCACTTGCAACTCATTTGTCTTACGAGCTACCATATTAAATAGCTTGTTAATTTGTTCAATTTTATAGTGGAACAAAGTATTATCTTGAAGCAATGTTCATTGTTCCTTTCCAACTTATGAACCGTCTTTCTAGTTGTTTGATCTAGTTTCTAGCCTTCTGCAATTTTTTCTTCTTTATATTGAGTTTAGCTATCTAGGTATTTAACTGTACATCGAAGATGTTGGTGTACTCCTGCCACTTTTTAAATTGTTCTTGTATTTTCTTCACCCTTTCTTCTCGGGATTTAAGCTTGGACTAGATTGTAGAAACTTGATCTCTCAAGGTATTTGCTCTATTCATGTATCCCCTCATATCTTAATCGGATTACTTTTTTGTTTTCCTTTCATCATTGGCTTGGACCTGGCATTGAGCTCTCAAGCTTTTTTCTTCTTCAATGATGAGATCAACTAATCTATTTTCTCTTTTTCCACCTTCCCATTTCTATTTATAATGATCTTTTTTTCCTTAAAATAAGTTATTGACTCTTGTAAACATGGTTTTTACTTTTCAAGGCCTTCTTTAGAGTTACCAACTTCTTCTCTATAATTACTTGCTTATTTTCTAGGTTGATGCATATGTCCCTTCTTTCTTCCAACAATTTATTCACCTCGTGTTGATTATTCCCCTGCTTTAATTCAACAATCTACACATCCATTTCTTTTAAGTGTTGGATCAGAAACACTTTCATCTTCTCTTCTTTCAAGATTCTGTCACGAGCAGGAGAGAAAGGCTGAGCAAGACGAAGAAGGAACGGGGGAAACTGAAGGGGACATTTCAATTTAAATTCATGTTAGGAAAATGACTGCGTTTTGTTTAATTTTTGTAACCAAGCTGGCAAGGCCACACGAGTGATGCCAGGCTGGAGTTTTACTTTTCGTCTTTAAATTCCCAAATGCTAGTAACAGAATGTACGGGAAATATACACAACAAATTCTGAGCTTCTTCCTTCTGATTTTCTCTCCCTTTCTCTCTCTCACGCACTGTGTGTGGATTCTTCTTCCATCACCATCTTTCCGTTTTTTTAACCTGCAGCAAATTGGTATCAGAGCTTGACGTCCTTGGATCAAGCAAAAATGGCACCTGAAACAAGATCCCAAGACGTAAGAAGAATGGAGGATTCTTTGGAAGTTGCTAACCAAAGAGTAAATGGAATAGAGGTTACAGTTCATGCACAATCAGACGACTTGGCACAGCTCAAGGCGATGATGAAGGAGATGGCAATTCAACAAGGGTCTATTAAACAAACTCTGCAAATTTTAGCAAGGGAAGCAAGCTTTTCTCAAAGCACTCAGGTTCCTCAACAGGTTGCTCCAGCCAATAATCACGAGTGGGTGGGGGATGGTACCCAACCTAACTTCAAATCTCGCAGACCCAGGAGAGATTTTCCTACTTTTGAGGGGGAAGATGTACACAAATGGTTGTACAAATGCAACCAGTATTTTGACTTGGAAGAAATACCCGTGATGGACAAGCTGAAACTAGCCTCATACTATTTGGATGGGATGGCCCTTTACTGGCATCAAAATTACACACGTAATCTGGAGGGACAAGAGGTTACCTGGACTGAATATGTGGATGCGCTGTGCTGTAGATTTGGGGGGCAAAAAGACCCATTGGAGGAGCTCACCGAGCACAAGCAAGGAGGTGATTTAGAAGGTTATATCAGGGACTTCGACATGATATGGAACAGGGCATATATTTCAGAAAAACAAGCCTTAGTGTTCTTCCTTGGTGGATTGGAGATTGAAATTAAGAACCTGGTAAAGATGTTTGAGCCTAAATCCCTAAAACAAGCCTATAATTTAGTTAGGCTGCATAACAACACCCTCATTTACCGAAAAGTAACCCCCATTTATCCAAAATCACAACCTGCCAGATTTAATTACTCAGCAAACTCCCATCAAACAAACCTAAACCTTTCGAAACCACCCTTACCAGCCTTGCTACCCACTCCCACAACACCTCCCTTTAACAATCACAGACCTACAAAACCAATAAGAACCAAAGAGATGGATGAGAGAAAGGCCAAGGGCCTATGCTTTTGGTGTGATGAGAAATTTGTGCCTAGACATAGGTGTAGAAACAGGAAGCTATATTCATTATGTATCATAGAGGATGATGGAGACAGTTCAGAGGGGGAAGAACCAGTGGAGGCAATGGAGGTCAAAACCCTCACTCCCCACTTGTCAATCCAAGCCACTTCGGGGTGTCAAACCATTAAGGTTTGGGGAAAGATAGGCAGGTATCCCATATTTATTCTAATTTACTCGGGTAGTACCCACAATTTTCTTAATGCCGAGTTGGTAAATAAGCTGGGGTGTTCCACAAGTTCAATTAAACCTTTGGCAGTTGAGCCAGCCAATAGGGGAACAATGTCGTGCACAACTTTGTGTAAGAATCTGCAATGGAAAATGCAGGGAACCCAGTTTGAAGCAGACGTTTTTGTTATGAAGCTGCAAAGCTATGATATGGTTTTGGGGATTCAATGGTTGAAACTGCTAGGTGATGTGTTGTCTAACTATGAAGAGAGGTGGGTTTCCTTCTGGTGGCAGAACAAGAAGGTGACATTGAAGGGGGAAGATCCTAAGCTGGCTCAATCCATACCCTTGGAGGAGTTGAATGGGTTGCTGAGCACTAAGGCTCTATTGTCCGAAGTCAAGCTTTGCAGCTTACAAATGGTGGAGGAGTCTGACAGGGAACAACAAGTGCAGGAATTCCCTATTTTTGAAGACAGTGAGGGCTCACCCTTACAGTCCTTGCTAGCAGCTTACCAACACATTTTTTGCGATCCTAAAGGCTTACCCCCGGCCAGGAGACACGACCACAAAATACCACTGAAGGATGAGAGCCAAACTATAAATCTGAGATCTTATAGATACTCAGGATTACAGAAGGATACCTTGGAAACCTTGGTTGCCGAAATGCTGGAGGCAGGCCTAGTACAACCAAGCAACAACCCTTTTGCTTCTCCAGTGGTGCTTGTGAAGAAGAAGGACAACACCTGGAGGTTCCGTGTTGATTATAGAGCTCTCAACAAGATCACAGTAAAAGATAAGTATCCCATTCCCATCATAAATGAATTGTTGGAAGAGTTACAAGGGGCTGCCATTTTTTCAAAAATTGACTTAAGGGCAGGCTACCATCAAATTAGAATAGTGCCCGGGGATGTTTTAAAAACAGCTTTTAGAACACACAATGGCCACTACGAATTCTTAGTCATGCCCTTTGGATTGTCTAATGCACCAGCTACTTTCCAGAGTTTGATGAATGACATTTTCCGAGATCATTTAAGGAAGTTTATATTGGTTTTGTTTGATGATATACTAGTCTACAGTAGGGACATGGCAGAACACTTAGTCCATCTTGGGGTGGTTTTTGAGATATTAGGGGCTCATCAACTAGTGGCAAAGAAGAGTAAATGTGTGTTCGGTGCATGTCAAATAGAATATCTGGGGCATGTAATCTCCAAGGAAGGGGTAACAACAGACCCCCTCAAGGTTACTGCCATCTCGCAATGGCCAATACCTAAGACCATCAAACAGCTTAGAGGGTTTTTGGGTTTAACAGGATACTACAGGAAGTTTGTGAAAGGATATGGGTCTATTTGCAGGCCACTTACCCAACTATTGCAGAAAGATTCCTTTGTATGGACAGAGGCAGCAACCACTGCATTCAATCAACTCAAATTGGCAATGTCCCACCCCCCTGTGTTAGCTTTGCCTGACTTTGAGAAAACATTTGTCATAGAGACAGATGCTTCGGGAGTGGGTATATGGGCAGTTCTTATGCAGGAGGGACACCCCATTTCTTTTGTAAGCAAAGCATTAGGTCCTAAACAACTGGCCTTATCAACTTATGAAAGGGAGTTACTGGCCATTGTTTATGCAGTCACTAAATGGAAGCATTATCTGTGGGGCAAGAAGTTTCTCATCCGAACAGACCACTCTAGCCTGAGGTTCATGCCGACACAAAAGGCTACCCATGTGGCCCAGCAGGTATGGCTAACCAAGCTTTTGGGTTTTGATTATGACATTGAGTACAGGAAGGGCAAAGAAAACTTGGCTGCAGACGCCCTCTCCAGGATTTCTCACCAGGAATTGAGTGCCTTAACCTTATCTTCAGTATCCACCACTATCCTGGCAGATATTAGGAAGACCTGGGAGACTGATCACAATCTAAAAAAGCTAATAGCAGAGCTGCACAAAGACATGGGCTCCCATCCCAACTACTCATGGGTCAATAACACTCTCCTCCGAAAAGGGAAAGTGGTGGTAGGACAGGATCCCACCCTGCAGAATAGGCTTATAAGCCTATACCATGACACTGCCGCAGGTGGGCACTCGGGATCTACTGTGACTTCAAAGAGGGTGGGGCAAGTATTCTACTGGAAGGGACTACAAAAGCTAGTGAGGCAGTATGTCAGAGAATGCTCTGTTTGTCAACAAAACAAAGGAGAAAATGTTAAGTCCTCAGGCTTATTGCAGCCACTACCCATACCCTATGCCTCTTTTGTGGATATTAGCATGGATTTCATAGAGGGTCTCCCAAAATCAGAAGGAAAAGAAGTCATCCTAGTGGTGGTCGATAAGTTCAGCAAGTATGCCCACCTTATGGCCTTGGCACACCCCTATTCTGCCATCACTGTGGCCAAGGTTTTCATGGAGAATGTGTATAAACTACATGGCATGCCAGCGTCTATTGTAAGCGACCGGGACAGTGTTTTCCTTAGCCAATTTTGGAAGGAATTGTTCAAGCAACATGGGGTTAACTTGCAGTATTCCACTACCTACCACCCCTAGTCAGACGGTCAAACGGAGGTGGTAACAAGTGTATAGAAGGGTATCTACGGTGCATGACGGGTTCCATACCTACGCAGTGGGGACGATGGCTAAGCTCCTGCGAATGGTGGTACAACACCAACTACCACACATCTACAATGAAGACACCCTATGAGATACTATACGGTATGGTAGCCCCAATACACATTCCTTATACTCCTAAGGATTCTCATGTTGAGGCAGTGGACCAATACTTGACTCAACGGGAAGACATGTTCAAGCTCACCCGAAGCAACTTGCTAAGCTCCCAAAACAGAATGGTTCAACAGGCAAACAAGAAAAGGAGCGAAAGGGTGTTCTCTATGGGGGATTGGGTTTATCTAAAATTGCAGTCGTATAGACAACAATCAGTTCAGAGGCGAACCTCCCATAAATTATCAGCTAAGTATTATGGGCCATACTCAATCATCAACAAAATTGGGACAGTTGCCTATAAATTAAAGTTACCTGCTACTGCCGTGATACGTCCCGTGTTTCATGTATCCCAATTGAAGAAGCATGTGGGGAACCATGTGGTGCACTCTGACCTCCCTTTCCTCTCCGAGAAGCCCCTGCTACAGCCACAAAAGATTGTGGGGAGAAGAATGAACAAAAAGGGAAACACTGCTGCAACTCAATTCTTGGTCTTATGGAGGGATTTACCTTTGACAGAAGCCACCTGGGAAGATGCAGAAAAATTTGGATGGCGATTTCCTCACTTTCACCTTGAGGACAAGGTGGATCCCATGGAGGGGATATTGTCACGAGCAGGAGAGAAAGGCTGAGCAAGACGAAGAAGGAACGGGGGAAACTAAAGGGGACATTTCAATTTAAATTCATGTTAGGAAAACGACTGCGTTTTGTTTAATTTTTGTAACCAAGCTGGCAAGGCCACACGAGTGATGCCAGGCTGGAGTTTTACTTTTCGTCTTTAAATTCCCAAATGCTAGTAACAGAATGTACGGGAAATATACACAACAAATTCTGAGCTTCTTCCTTCTGATTTTCTCTCCCTTTCTCTCTCTCACGCACTGTGTGTGGATTCTTCTTCCATCACCATCTTTCCATTTTTTTAACCTGCAGCAGATTCATTCTTCCAATAATTTTTAATGACTTTTGCAATTTCCATGCTCAATCCTTAGCTAACCCAACTCTTTTTGCAAGTACTCCTCGTTATTGACCCTTTTTTTCTTTTGGGTTTTGTGACCATGGATAGTCCCTCTAACATCTGTCATCTCTCTTTCATCCCTCAAACCATCCTACCTAAGTCGTCATTCCTTCATACTATGTAATTAGGAATAACTAACGACTTCTTTTGCTCCTCTTCCTAATAGACTAAAATAGGTTGTCCCTAGTCACCTTTGATGATGTCTAGCTTCGAACAAGAATCAACCTATTCGAATAAATTGATATACTCAACTCACTCCTAGGTTTTGGCATGAACTATACCTCTTCAAATGTTGGCTACCAAAGAGGGTGAAGAGCTAATATTTCCAATCAATCCATGGGACTCTGGCTTTACCATCATAAATTATAAGATACAACAAGTTACTTACCCAATGAGCTTTCCATATGAAATTACTTTAAGGGAGTGCTTGATATTTCTTTATCCATGACTTCTCATCCAAATAATTCTACTCTTCATTCAAAACTAACCCAATAGGCCTCATGTTGAACCACCAGGAATTACTAAAAACTTCTCTTGACATATTCAAATTATTGATATACTCAACTCACACCTAGGTTTTTGGCATGCACTATACCTCTTCAAAATGTTTGGCTACCAAAGATGTGAAGAGCTAATATTTCCAATCAATCCATGGGACCCTGGCTTTATCATCATAAATTATAAGATACAACGAGCTACTTACCCAATGAGCTTTCCATATGAAATTACTCTAAGGGAGTACTAGATATTTCTATATTCATGGCTTCTCATCCAGATAATTATACTCTTCATTCAAAACTAACCCAATAGGCTTGATGTTGAACCACCAAGAATTACTAAAAACTTCTCTTGATCTATTTGAATAAATTGATATACTCAACTCATTCTTGGGTTTTTGGCATGTACTATACCTCTTCAAAATGTCTGGCTACCAAAGAGGGTGAAGAGCTAATATTTGTAATCAATCCATGGGATCCTGGTTTTATCATCATAAATTATAAGATACAACACGCTACTTACCCAATGATCTTTCCATATGAAATTACTCCAAGGGAGTGCTAGATATTTCTTTATCCATGGCTTCTCATCCAGATAATTCTACATTTCATTCAAAACTAACCCAATAGGACTCATGTTGAACCACCAGGAATTATTGAAAACTTATCTTGACCTATTTGAATAAATTGATATACTCAACTCACTCCTGGGTTTTTGGCATGTACTATACCTCTTCAAAATGTTTGGCTACCTAAGAGGGTGAAGAGCTAATATTTGCAATCAATCCATGGGATCCTGGTTTTATCATCATAAATTATAAGATACAACGAGCTATTTACCCAATGAGCTTTCCATATGAAATTACTCTAAGGGAGTGCTTTATATTTCTTTATCCATGACTTCTCATCCAGATAATTTTATTCTTCATTCAAAACTAACCCAATAGGCCTCAGGTTGAACAACCAGGAATTACTGAAAACTTCTCTTGACCCATTCAAATAAATTTATACTCAACTAACTCCTAGGTTTTTGGCATGTACTATACCTCTTCAAAATGTTTGGCTACCAAAAAAGGTGAAGAGCTACTATTTGCAATCAATCCATGGGACCATGACTTTATCATCATAAATTATAAGATACAATGAGCTACTTACCCAATGAGCTTTCCATATGAAATTACTCTAAGGGAGTGCTTGATATGAAATTCTACTCTTCATTCAAAACTAACCCAATAGGCCTCATGTTGAATCACCAGGAATTACTGAAAACTTCTCCTGATGTCTCCAAATGGCTTATTATCAATATAAATAGCAGAGGAAAACAACACCACTTTGCTCATTTCCCATGTAGTTTATAATGGTATAAAGATAGAAAAGTATCGGTCAAGATAGTTGAAGTGAGGTTATTCTTCACTTGTTCATACTCGATAAAAACTATGACAACTTCCATAGTGATACTCCCAATAGCTTCTAAGGGAAACAAAATTAACACGAAGATGGGGAAGACAACCACTTAATATTTCTCTTCTCCTATCTTTACCTAGTTTTTATTTTTCTTCAGCTTGTTCTCAATGAACTTTCATTTGAATCCCTAATTGGACATTCTGTACTAGTTACCTCAATTCTATCATCTTTGTCATGACTTGCATTTAGGACTTAAGCTCATCGTCAGGAAGGGGTGGTGTGTTTTCTTGATTTGACATACTAGTACCTATAAAAATTAGTTGGCCATAAAATCCACATCGCTCATGTTGCACTCAACCGCTTCTAATTTCCTCACACACTCACATCTCTCATATCACTTTGTTGTGGTTCTTGTGAAACTAAAATCATCTTTATAACATAATCTAAACAGGTGTATATCACTCAAAAAATAAAACACATAAAACTAGTAGAACAAAACCACGATGATAACCTCTTGAGTAGCAAACGAATCTATCCAAAATATGAACAAAATTGGAGTAAAAAAGTATAAACGATGTATTCAAAACAATGAAACGTCACTTTAATATCTTAGACATGTTGTAAATATAATACAAGAAATTAAAACAACATAAAAAAAATAATTCAAAGCTGACAAAAAAACAAACCTGTTTAAGTTAAATATGAATCTGAAACCTATAGTAAATGATATCCAATTGAGCTAACATTTGTGATAAAGTGCAATTTATGATAAGGTTTGATATGCTAGGGCAAAAAAAGTTATGAGTTAAACCAAATTAGACTCGACATTAAAACCTAAGCAAACATTATCCAATTGACCAAAAAATTAATATTTAGTGTGATTAAGATCCCAATAATTAGAATTTCAAATTTGCCCTAACCCTAAACTGATTTGACCCATTTTTCCCTTGTTAAGTAATTTGTGGTAAAAACCAATAAACATATTTGAACAACCCTTTTCTCCTATTTTTTATGCTATTGATATATTTTGGATAGTAACAGAACAAAATATCATTTTTTTATAATGTAAATTCAAGGAGAATAAGAAATTGGACACTAAGGAATTTTCGGAATTCACAAAAAACTAAAATTTCATAAGAATATAACTTGAATAATGGAGTCAAGATTTGATACCAAATAATATGAACCTCTTGAACACGCGGTCAAGTAACTCATACGCAAAGACACCTATTACTGAAAAAGCAAGTAAATTAAGTTTGAAAAGAGTGTGACACAAATATAACTTGTATCTAGGTACCAACACTATTGGATTCAAACTCATACCTAATAAATAGCAATTCACAAACAAGAAGTATAAATTGAACCCATAAAATCAATTGAACCTTGATAAGTTGTTTTGTTTAAGGAACCAAGAAAGATAGAGTTCTCACCCTCACAAACACACAAAGTTGTAATAGTAATCTGAATATTATTATGTAGAAACATAATATGAAACTTAGAAGGTTATATATATGTTTTTAACTTAAGCTAAACCCTAGAATATCCAAATATGTGGACGATATAAAAGCCACTTACAATGAGACCCAAATTTCTAAGTATCTTAGCCCAATTAATGTTTATTAATCCTAAAGCACAAAATACAAATTTAAAATAAAAAAAAATTAAGTTGTTGTCATTTATAAATAAGATAAAAGAAGTTTGATTTGATCTTCAATGTTGTTGACTTTTAGATTTCCTTCCTAAACTACAAGAATCATTAAACAATTTTCATAGCTTAGGAAGCAAATCTAACGGGTCATTAGTTTCCTTTGTATGCTTAAAACTTTTTTCTTTTGAATGCTAAAAAACCTCCATTCTTTAGAAAGTAATCTCGATGAATTTTCTTGATTTCTTAGAATAACAATATGCTCACTTGGGTTCCATGTAATACTATAAAAAATAAATCCATATCAACCCTTTCTAGAACTTGGATGAGAACTTTCTCAGACTTGAATTAAATGAATTAGAGGTTGTCTTTTAAGCTCCGAAGTCATCTTTTGTCCTTCTAGGTCTATCTTACTCCATGTATACTAAATTAGTCCATTCAATATCTTTTTAAGTCTCTTTACCCTAACTTTTGTAATAGACCCACGGATACCACTAATAAGGTCAATGACATCTCTAAGAGTGGTGTTGAGTTGATTCTCATCACATATACTTTAAAGTTTAAAGTTCTGGATTGAATTGGATTAAAAAGAGTTTTAACCATGCTTACAAGTATTGTTTTGTATTGTATCAACTATGTTATAATTCTTTTATGAGCAAACCTAAGAAAGAAAAACAAAAGAAGGGATTTGTATGGAATTAACATGACGTGAGTATCAAATTCTTGGTGGGAATCATCAAATTCATCGGTTTTTCTATGAAAAATAAACAATCATGTGAGTTTAATGCAAGTATTGAAGAGTTTTAATGACTTAAAAGCAAAAGAAAGGATCTTACATAGAATTCCTTGATAACTTTGGATTTAATTGAGATGAAAAATAGCTTAGAGACTTGTCTTAAAGATTGAGGAGGACTTTCTTGAAGTTTGCTTCCTAATAAATCGAAGCTTAAAAAAGAGGAGAGAGAGAGAAAAGGGACAGGCAGAGAAATTCATTTCTTCTAAGTCAACACACTCGTCTCTGTGTGTGTGTGAGAGAGAGAGAGAGATGAGAAATGGGTGAATACCAACAAAGCAAGGAAGGATAGATTTGTTCAGAGTTGAGCTGTTTGACAAGGTAAATTCTTACTTCATATTTTTTAGGCACCAAACAAATCTACTTTTTGCGTTGTTTATTCTAACCAGACATCAACTTATGATGTCTTCAAGTTGCACATTTAGTCTCTTATGTATGGATGGACTAACAACAAATATTTTCTATATTAGGATATCAATTATCTGCTGTGATGGCATTTTCAGAGCCCAAAGTAGAAAGAATTTCACTGGGATTATAACTTTGATATGCTACTCTGGCTGGCGTGTTTCTGGATACGTTTGAGAAAAAAATAACAATCTCCCACCAACATCTTTATGTGTTTGCATTAATTAAATAAATAGTACTATCTTAGTGCTGCAAAGTTCAGAATGAGAGCCCATGACTTTTAGAAAATCATATTTACTAAAACAGATGTGGACGCTCGTATTTAAACCATACTTTTTCTTTCTTTTCTCCCTTTTTACGGTGATGGAAAAAGAAAAGCCTCAACTGGATGTTGATATGGATTGATGTGGAGGAAAATAAAATAAAATTGTTGGATTTCTTTTTTTGGGATCTTAATCTCCTTGCTTATTCAATGGGAGATAACGAGTGGCAACGATGTATGCTCTCGTCTTTCTCCGTTGTTCTGTTACTGTGACTTGTTTTGACTAAGGTTCACCCATCGAGGTCAAAATATTTGTAAGCAGGAGGAGGAAGGTCAGTTACGTGTTTCAGAGTGAATGATAGGATTTTGAGTTGGGAACCGGAAGAATCGTGTTGCAAAGGAGTTCATTACTGATTCATGACTGCATTGCAATCGAGTGCTTCTTTGAGACCAATTCATATTGTTTTATGAAGCTGTCGTTAGCTCTACCATGGTGGCAGGTTTCAAAGAAATGAGAATTTTATTGAACCTTGGCTAAGTAAACAAGGGGAAAATTAAACAGACAGAAGCATAAAGTCAAGTGCCCTGCCTTCAACACTGGTAACCCACCCGACAATTAAGAGCTCCAGCCTGCGGGGACATGCTTGTTAAATATGAAGCTGGTCTCGCTACCATGCTTGATGCTTTCATGTAGCTTGCAGGACTTTTCTGGCCAGAAGGCGTGAAGAAAGCACCGTTGATCATCATGTCTCCATCTGATCTCCAGTTCCAGCTCTTCCACTCCTCGAATCCAGTCAAGCGTTCACGCCAAGTCACCTGGACGTGAAGTAAACTCTTAAGAACAAAAGGGTAAGTGAAGATGCGTTTCATTTTGCTAGAATTAAGCAAGGCCTTGCCTCCTTTATGTCACTGCTGTCTAATGCCATAAAAACATTCCCTTGGCTGTTGATTGTTGGATTGGCGCTTCCACCGATTGCGTACTTCTCCCAGCCAGTATATATATTATTCACAATGTGAAAATAACCATGCCTGCACCTGTAACACTTTGTAGATACATTTAGATAGCGATTCACTGGTAGCACCAGCAGTTTTACAGTAGGTCGTGCAGTTTTGTTATGCAATAAAGCTGATGGATAGTAACTTCAATTACCTAGGCATTCTTTGAACCAGATTTTCACCAAAAAAATTGAAGGCAATTGTGACTTGCATATTCTTGTCATCAAGAAAATCATCGCTATGACCCAGAAGCATAACCTCATCATGGTTGAACATGTAGTTGTTGGAGACTGTAATAGATGTTGAGCCAACTACAGCATCTATCAGCCCATCATGGCAATTAGCTAGTGTACAATGATCAATCCACACATCCCTGGCCGCAAATATCGATATCCCATCCCCATCCGACTTGCTTCTCGGACCGTAATGCTTTGTGGAGTCTCTTACCATGCCGCTTTGTCCCGGGACACAGCCATGAATGTAGATGTTATGTATGATTATGTTACTCACGTTTCGAATGGTTATGCAAGGGCCATCCGCTATCTGGATGTTTTGCCCTCGACCATCAATTGTTTTGTGTGAATTCATAACAAGTTCTTCCTTCAGGTTGATGACCATGTCCTGATCAAAGATGATCCACAGAGGCTCTTCCTGGATGACACCGTAGCGGAGCGTGCCTGGAACTGGGTTTACAGGGTCATCACTGTCAGAATTCGTCACCGCATAGAGGCTACCGTCTCGTCCCCCCACAGCATTTCGTCCAAACCCAATTGCGCAATCAGCTAGCACTTTCCTGTTGGTTTCCCAGTCAGGGTCGCATCTCCAACAATCATCAATAGGGTTGCCGGTTCTGCATGCATCTTTTCCCAGCTGCCTTCTCGTTGAGCTCCTGTTAGATTACACAGCGTTTTCGCTCAGAAATATTATTGAGAATATATAGCCTGAAACATTCACTTGTTGTTAGTAAAGTACTCACCACCTGGTTGCTTCTGATACTTTCATCAGAGGAGGTCTGGAGAATGTTATAGTGGCATGTGAGATCAGGACTAGGAAGAAGAAGGAGAACGTTGGCATCTTACATGTAGTCTAGGGATTGGTCTGTTTTAGGAGCTACTACACACTATGATGGAAGATTTAGATTTATATAGCTAGCAATCACAGTTGTTGTTGGTATTTTTTTTCTTGGATTGAACTTACGTTGTTTTTATATGCAAGGAAATTCCATTCACGGAAAATATACTTTGTGGGTCCAGGTGAGTCAATAAAATTTTATTGTTCTAAACTTTTACAAGAGGTGCACGTTCTGACTTCAACTCGAGACTTACTGTTCAAATAACAAGTCCTATGCGATCACACCTAATTCCGATGGACTTGGACTTGAACTTCCATTGTGTTTCCAGCAAAAGCAACAAATACCACGGTGGAGATTAAATGAAACCGGAAAAGTTGGTTTTCAATCATGATGACAAGTAATAAATGAAAAGATTATCGTAGTTGAAGTAGCAACGAGCCTTACCCCCCTCTATTTGGAATCCTGCATTGCTTTGACGTGGACGTGGTGGCAAGGACACAGGAATTTAGAGACCGAATAGTTAGCTAGCGGCATAGATGATGGTCTCGGTCTCATCCACCAAATTCCAAATTAAGATTTGAGACAGGAGGAGTTTTATTTTTCTTCTGATCAAACTATGGGGACTTAAATGAATATATAATTATTTTTAACTAGGAATGCAATTGAATTTATTACGAATATGGGGACTGGATTTGTAACTTCATCTACTTCTATGTCTTAGTCCATCTCCTATGAGATTAATCTCAAAATTACGAGACCCTCGAACTTTGTTTAAAAAGTTGCATATCTTGTGCCGAAAATAAACAAATAATTCTTCTAGAGGGCTAATTCTTGGACCACAAAAACCCAAATATTTTGCTTTATTTTAATCTTGAAACACCACCTTTAAAATGCAATATAAACCTTGAAAAAACACTTATAACCCCCAAATCACTCTAAAAAAATTAAAAAAAAATCAACCAAATCATAAAAACTTAAATAGCCCTTGTCTATTTTCACTGGCATATATAAATGAAAATACCACCTCCATTAAGTTCCAATTGAGAAGAGAACCCACTAACATAAAAATCATTATTTTTTTATGGCAGAAATGGAACTAACTGATGAAATTCTCATTTTTTTCACTGTTTTTCAATGAGTTTCTCTTTTATCTCTTAAACCTAGGGATTGAAAAATTAACAAAATAATTTTTTGGATGAAAAAGATTATAAGAAAACAAAAGGAATGAAATGGATAAAAAAAATATAATTAGGTGGATTGTAAAGCATTTCTTTTTCATGAATTTTGGATTGACCATGGAATTTCCCTATATTTAATAGTTTGGTTCTCACTTTTTTTCAAAATTTACAAACAATACCTAATGGAATTAGATCACACAAGGAGTTGATAAAGAAAAAGAATTTGAGGCACTGAAATTAACTGAAAGAACTAGGATAAATAGTGATATGTCAATATAGTTCTTTTAATATATTTGGAATACAAAGAATTTGTAGAATACAAAAGAATATGATAAATCCTTAAGTATGATGAAACCAAGCTCCTAAAATTTACAATTTAAGTGAGCCAATTTATATTTTTAATGTACAATTACTAAATACAAATATTTAACACTTAACAACCAAATGATTTTACGAAAATCATAGTTGAATTCAATAGGCAATGGATAAATAAACAAAAAAAACCTTTAATGGTTTTTCTATATTTTTATAAAGATTATCTTATTTTATTTTTAAAGGAAAAATGGTGTTACAAATCATAAGAGCTAGAAAACAAAACAATGAGAAAATTCAATAGAACAAAAATCTTCACGTTAAGACAAATTTGAGAAAAGAGTGAAGAATAACATATATTCTTAAGAAGAAGCATTTAGTTGATTTGATATATCTTTAAAGCTCTAATAAAATTCATTGCGATTAAATCTGAATTGTTTTTAAGCCAATAAATAATTAGCAATTTATTTTGACTACACAAGTCAAAACAATATTCCACTTTTCAAGAATCCTTTAATATTGCAATTATGATGATGGTTGTTTTCTGTCTAAGGATGAATATATTCTCATTTAGAACATAAACTTTTTGATATGTCTTATCACAAACTATAAAAAAAAATTATATCAATTTTTAATATTAAAAAGTGAAAGAGTTTACTTTCCTTGCCAAATAAGGATACTAAAGAGTCAAATTTCTTATTAATATATCAAATTATTAGAAATTACTCTAACAGTTTGACTTTTTATTATTCTTCTTTTCAATACAATTTGTGTTAGACATAATCATGAGTTCCTAAACATAAAATAGTGAATCAGACAATTGCATGCTCCACTTCTTGAACCTCTATTAAATTATTCAGTATAAACTCATCATCTTCTTAATGGGTGAGATCTTACACTTATTAAAAAATGTTTTACTCATCATCTTTATTAAGAATTAAGATTAAACATTTTATTGACTCTAACCTTTTTTTTCCAAATCGTTCAAGTGTCACTAACACGTTTACAATAATTATGTCTCTCACATGAATTCTCACACCTTACAACAAGATAATATATCAATAAAATTGAGGTCAAGCATTTAAGAAAGTAGTTAGTTCAAAAGTGTGAAATAATAATTTGATAAAGAATAAAGCTTTGCATTTATTATGAAAATAATGAAAGGTTTTAGATAAGATATTTTATAAGTGTTGTTGTTACCCTTAAAAAAAATCTATCTAGGATACATATAAGAGCACCTATATGGAATTCACAAACAAAATCTTGTTTGGGTACACGAGCCCATAATAGATTAAAAAAAGAGAATTTATTCATATGAATAAATTCTAAAACAAAATACCAGTTAAGGAATCACCCAAATATGTGAATCACCTTAAAACTGTAGGGTGAGTCTGTGTTTGGGGAGATACAACGAATGGCAGTTTCACAGTGGTTAAAGCTTGGCGTCTCCTTCGCCACACCAGACCTACCTCGACCTCAATGCATCTTTGCTGGTTTAAATATCGCATCCCTAGGCATGCTTTCATCCTATGGTTAGCTATCAAAGGTCGTCTGCGTACTATGGATAGATTGCATGATCGAGAGAGGCCCAGGATTTGCATCCTTTGCAGCTTAGAAGATGAAAACCACGAGCATCTCTTTTTCAACTACAGATTTTCCCATGTAGTGTGGGCCTGGATCACCACAAAGCACAAGACTCCATGGCCCAACTACCGGTGGCCTGACTTAATCCAGTGGGGAGCTGTTACTCACAAAAGTAAAAGCCTCTTCTCCAGCCTGGTTGCAAGACTCACATTAGCGGCCTCGGTCTACAGCATTTGGATGGAGTGGAACCAAAGTGTTTTCAAAGCCACTTACCGATCAGCCCGTCGAACCGCAGAGGAGGCCCACGAGCTTTTAAGAACATACCTTCTTGGGCTAAACCTCCAAGAGGCCATCCAGGACAACTGGTTCGTGCCTTAGTCTTTGGGCCGGCCAGTTGGGGGGGGGGGGCTAGGATTTTTTCCTAGTTTTCCGGGTTTGGGATGGGGTTCTTTTTCCCCTTAGCTTGTGTTAGTTTTTGGTTTTTTTAGCCTTTTTCGGCCCCTTGGGTCGTTCCTTTGCTAGCTTGGAGCCTAGGCGGGAGTTTGTTCCTGTTTTCGCTCGGCAGGCTTTGGTTTTTTCCTTTGTATAGTCTTTTTTTTTTTAATATACTGCATCAGTTCAAAAAAAAAAAACATCGATAAGGAAACCGACAGCACACTGTCTTGCCCTCTCCTTTAAATACTTGTTTGGGGGAAGAATCGCTTTCTTCTCTCCAAGGCACGTCGCTGCTGCGAATCAAACTCTCTTACGAAACCCTAACCCTCGCTGCGAATCAAACCCTCTTACGAAACCCGTTAATGGCACCAAAACGTGCTCCTCCCGTTAAAGACCCACCTTCTGCTTCCAGCTCCGAAGAAGAAGAAACTTCCAGTGGTGAAGAAGAGGCATCTGATGATGAACGAAGTCAACCCTCTCCTCCACAGCCACAAACCAAAACCATCCGAACCCAAAACTCAACCCCCAAAAAACCCGAACCCACCACTCATCAATCTGAATCTGAGCTCGAATCTGAATCGGGGTCGGAGTCCGGATCCGAATCCAAACCCGGCCAGAGTGTGAAGCCAATAACCTCCAAACCTATGGAGGAGATCCCGCCAAAGGAAGCAGCAATAGCAGTTGTCAAGAAGTCCAGATCCAAACCAGCTGTAGCCGCCACCCCGGAGAAATCAACTGCTGTGAAGAGGGGTAACGGCGCTGATCGCGACCCGAAAGACTTGAAACGGGCTAAGAGCAAGCAATCCGATCCTGAGAAGTCCGAGGATTCCAAAAAACAGCTCTTTCAAAGGTTGTGGACCGAGGATGATGAGATTTCGCTGTTGCAAGGTATAATTGATTTCATTGCCGAGAAAGGCTATGACCCATCGAAGGATACAAATGCGTTTTTAGATTTTATTAAGCAGTCTTTGCATTTTGATGTGTCTATGACTCAATTGAAGGATAAGATTTCTAAGCTAAGGAAGAAGTTTGAGAATCACGTGAAAGGGAAAAAGGGCGAAAACAAGGTTTTCAGCAAACCGCATGACCAGAAGGGGTTTGATTTGTCGAAATATATTTGGGGCAGTGAAGGGTGTATTAAAGCGAATGAGAAGAAAAACACTAATGTTAATGATAATAAAAAAGGAAATGGTAAGAAACTGGAGGCATTGAAAGCTGATTTGGGTATCGATGCGGGGGAGGAGAGAATGGAAGTTGAGATGGAGAGAGATTCAAGTGTCAAAAAGGTTTTGAAGTTTGATAGGAAAGCGAGTGTTGTAACAATGGAAGATTATGTGGTGAGATGTGGATTGGATTTTGTGCATGGAATGAAGAAGGAAGAGATGGAGGAGAAGTGGAGGAAGTTGCATATAGCTGAAATGGAGCTGTTTTTGAAGCAGAATGAATTGCTAGGAGAGCAAGGAAAGATAATGTTGTCAGCTTTTAAAGCTGACAAGGATTAGTGTGGTCGAGAAGGTGCATGTAGAGGGGTTTCATGGTCTAAGGAAGTGAGTGATCTTGTTAGCATTTTCTTTTTTGCCTAGGTTTCAAAATCAGAACAAAGTTTGGAATGTTTAGCTTCGTAGATAATATTATCCTTGGTCTTTTTGTTCTGCACAATTCTGTTTTCAAGGTTTAACTCTCATTCAGTAGTTATGTTATGTTTTATTTCTCATTTCATGGTTATTGTGTTTGATTAGTTGTTTATTTGTTATCCATTATCGCCCTGTGGTTTGGTATGTTGTTTTCTGCACAATTTTTTTACGGGTGCTCTTAATAGTCTTATCTCTGTAGTTTGTTGGGAAATAATTTGTGTCATCACCATATTGTTTGATGGCTATGTGAAATTTGCCCTCGCTTTTTGATGAAGTTCACTCAAATTATAAATACATGGTGTGTTTGCAGTAAGAATTTGCATAAAAAATATGTTGTTTTGATTTATATGAAGGAGACATTTCTCTCGTTGTTTTATTTATCCTTGAAACAAGTTCGACAGATGATTGAAAAAACTGTTGGCTTCAGATCGATTGGTGGATATATTTTCAGATTATTATTGTTGTTGTTGTTTTCTTAGCTTATCTGCCTTATGTTGGATAATATCCACCATGTGGGTTAATGATTATAGTGTGGTGGCATATATAATAAATTTCACATATCTTGGACAAAGCCTATCACAGAACAGGCGGGTTAAACCAAGAAAAGAGCCACCTAGCTAGCACTCCAACAAATGAGCAAATAGCTGACAACGAGCTAACTTGCTGCGTTGGAGTTTTTTTTATATAGAAAAAATGATTGATTTTGTGCTTGTTGTAATTGATTATTTTAATATTTAATTAGTAAAATTGTAATTGATAAAATTTGTTAGAAATAAGTTTTTTTTTCTGTCTAAAAATGATTGAATATTACTACTCTTAAAATTGTTTTGATAATGATTTAATTGGTAGATTGTACAATTAAATTATTGATGTTGTTGTTTTAGCTTATATGCCTTATGTTGGATAATATCCACCATGTGGGTTAATGATGCAAAGGGTGGTGGCACATACAATAAATTTCACATATCTTTCTCATAATATATGTTCATTAACCAAAGGTGCTTAGCTAAAATGGTTTTACATCTAGCTTTCAAATCAAGAAGACCCAAACCACCTATGGATTTCGGAAGATAAATTGATTTCCACACAATCAAAGCTGATTTCTTACCGATACATTCTGGCCACAAACAAATCCTCCCAACACTATTGATGCTACAACACTATTGATGCGGGAAATAACTAATCCTGGAATAGGAAAAACGAGTTGATTTGTCCGACCGTTGTTATGGTTTTTTTTATATAGAAAAATAATTGATTTTTTATGTATCGTAATTAGTTATTTTAATATTTAATTAATAAATTTTTAATAGATCAAATCTATTAGAAATGATTTTTTTTTCCGTTTAAAAGGAACAGTGTAATCGAAACGCAGGGGAAGTGGTCTGTATATTTTTTAATTATAGATAACTTGGGTAAATTTGTCTATCCATTTTGTTTGTAAGTTGTTTTTTTTCCCAGTAATATCATATCTAAAATATTAAATATTTTTTTTTTTACAAAAACAATCTAAAATCCAATACTCATTTTTTTTCTAAGAAATAAGTTTAAAAAAAAGAGGAAAAAAATAGAATTAAAAGGCAAAATCTTTTTTTTATAAGATTTATTCCTTATATTATTACATTAAAAGTATTTAAGAACACTTGTATTATTTTTTTGTTCTTTAAAAAATCCCAGGTCATTTTTTTCTGTCTATATATATATTTTCATGTGTTAATATTGAATAAATATTAAAATATATAATTAGTCTCACATGTTTATAAGAGAAAAAACCTAAATAAATGACAAAATAAAAATAAATATACGTAGATTTAAAAAAAAATGACTTGAAAGATAAATAAAAAAATCTAAAAAACAATAAAGAGAAAAAATAATAAATATCAATTTTAAAATGATCATCAACACAAATTACAATGTAAATATTAAAAAAAAAACCTTAACAACAATGGAAATAATAAAAATTGGTGAGACCATAATTATTGTTAGAAAAATAACATTTTTTTCCATTATTTTTTATTTTATAAGATTTATTACTCATATTATTATATTGAAATTATTTTAGAGCAATGACAATAATTTTTTCTCCCAAAAAACCTAGGTTATATATATATATATATATATATATATATATATATATATATATATATATATATATATTAAGGCGCTAATATTAAATAAAGAACAAAAAATATAATTAGTCTGATATATTTAAAAGAAAAGAACATAAAATACAGATTATTTGTTCAATGAGGTTGTGCTCATTGGTCCACATATATCTGAGTGGATCAACTCCAGCCTCTGACTTGCCCTTCTCGACATACCTTGAGGGAATGGTTGTGCTGCTTCCCCAATTCATAACTCTCAAATGATGGAACATCAACATGTATTCCAGGCAAGTCATCAACCATACCATTATCATACATGAATTTTAATGATTTTAGGTTGTAGTGGCTATAACATTTATGCCACATAAGACTGTCATCAGCTATTGCACTACACATATGCCCTTCAATTGCATCAAGCTTCAAATAAAAATTGTTTTCATTCATATCTATCAGAAATAAGACAAATCTTCTTTTTAAATGAGACTTCATAGCCATTTCTTAATATTTGTGCAACACTAAACAAATTTTGGTCTAGTTCTGGAATGTAAAGGACATTGTTGATGAACTTAGTACCTTTTTTGTGTTGACAACAATTGTCCCCTTCCCTTTAGCCTGCACAACATCACCATTTCCCAATTTGATTCTTGGTTGAATGATTTTATCAATGAAAGAGAAAATGGCCAAATGTTTGGTCATGTGGCTGGTACAACCACTATCAATCAACCTAACATTTACCCCATGTGTGTTGACATTCTGTGATGCCTAAACAAATGTTCATCATCCTCCTTCTCTTCTTCTAACACATTTGCTTGTTGTTGAATAGGTTGTTGGGCCTGTTGAGGTTGTCTATTTTTGGCTGTGCAAAATTTCTCACTATGGGCGAGGTTACTATAAAAGGAACACTTAAAAAAAGGTTTGTTTTTTGTACCAACAATCCTTCTCTGCATGATTTGTTCTTTTGCAATGAGAGCAAGGTGAAAAAATTTC
Source organism: Salix caprea (assembly GCA_964035475.1). Classification (NCBI taxonomy): domain Eukaryota; kingdom Viridiplantae; phylum Streptophyta; class Magnoliopsida; order Malpighiales; family Salicaceae; genus Salix; species Salix caprea. Next base: position 9,130,509 of record OZ037749.1, on the reverse strand, counting down.
TTCCTTGTTGTCATTTTAATTTTTGATTTTGTGAAATTGAAATGCTTTTTTCGATGCATATTCCTAGAATTCCTTCCTTTAATGTTGGCTTAGAAGGCCCCTTCTATGGCCTTTTCATCTCTCATTTGCACCCTTGTTCTTGAACTAGTAATTTACTTGTCAATTATGCAATTCAGAGATTATTCAAGTCACAAGACTCTTCAATTGCATAAATTTTGGCTTTGAATTTTTGTGGCAAAGAAACCATGATTTTGTCTACCACCTTTTGATCCTCAACCACCTTGCCAAGCAACCTTATTTGATTCACAATATCCATTAATCTGCTAGAGTAATCTTTGATAGGTTCCCCATCCTTCATCTTCATCAACTTGAATTCCCTTTTCAAGGCAAGGAGTTGAACTGTTTTGACTCTACTACTCCCTTCAAATTCTCCTTGAAGCTTGTCCCATACAAGCTTTGGTATTTCCAGATCCATAATCTTGGTGAAGATGTGATCTACAAGTCCAGAGTGTAGGCAGGTGATGACTTTGTCCTTCTTCACTTTTTCTTCTTCGTGTGCTCTCATTTGAGCAAGTGGTGGGTTAGCTGTCAAGGCTGGTGGATCATCATCAAACAATACAACATTCCATAGCCCTTGAGACCTTAAATAGAATCTCATTTTGGCAACCCAAATGTGATAGTGCTCTCTAGTAAATACTGGAATGGTAGAAACATTGTTGCTAGAGGTAGACATGTTTTTTTTTTAAAGAAATAACTCAATTATGTTTGCACTCGATCACTCTATGTTTAGCTCTCAAAACTCTCTATGTTTGTCTCTCAAAAACATCCCTCAACCCCGTAGGAAATCAGCTCTGATACCATTGTTAAATTGGCAATGATTTCAACAATAACTATTTTCAACAATTACTGTTGAATCTGAACTGTAACTATTACGAAGGAAAACTGGAAATTTCTGATGAAGAAGGAAAAACAATAATTCTCAGGAATAACATCATAAACTTTATTGAATTAGAAAATTCCTCATATAAGGATTACAGTGAACATAAATTTGAAAACAAATAGGACTCTCAACAATTTGAGAGATTATTACGTAACAGATTTGGATAAACCTGTTGTGAATAGTAAAATACAAAAATTAAAATAGTCTGCCTAATCTTCTTATCTTCAATGCAAACTTCATCAACTCTAACAATTTGGAGGTTTTTTTCGAGAAACCCAATTTAATATTTTAAGGATTTATCAAGATAAGCAGAGACCAACATTTAAATTTGCAAAAAGTTAAGTAGTTTCATTGCAAATGGGGGGCTGGTTCAAACACGTCACAATAATATTTTTGCTTGATTATCCTGTAGGGTTATATTTTTTTTCTTTGTGCAAAACCAACAACTTTTTTTATTACTATTTTTTATTTAAACCATAGGTTTAAGGTTGGATAAATCACTCAGAATTTGCAATAAAAATTTTATTTTGTCGCTGCCACGAAAATCCTTTTCTTCAAAACAATTTTGACCAAGGCGATTACGAGTGGATTCTTTTTATTAATATGATTTTTTCTCACTTTAATTCCTCATGAAAGTTGTAATCCCGCGCTTGTAGTTGAATTTTTGGTTTTGAATTGATTGATTTGGAAATCAGAATCTCAAGATATTCACGTTTGAATATCTAGTATATAAGAAGAAAATCATGTCGCGAGAATAATTCTTACCTGAGATTTGGAGGTTTTGTTCGAGATGCCCAATTTAGCATTTCAAGGATTTATCAGGATAAGTATTGACCAATTTTAAAATTTGGGAAAAGTTAATTGTAACAACCCCAATATTTACTATTAGTTTATCCATTAATCTTTCCTCCTATAAAGAGTAGATGAAGCATAATTGTTTTTTTACTCGCCGAAATGTCGAACAAAATTTTGGCAGGTCTCCCCTATATCCAGAGATCCTAAGTTATCGACAATGTACCCTACACACATTTAGAATCATATCTCATCAACAATCACATCCATGTTTGGTACAATCAACTGCATAATTCATTCTAGATTATGCTTGGGACCATATTCATTCCCAAACTCTATCTTACATCACACACATAAGTTAATAATTAAAAGAGCTAATTCGAGCATGAAGATCTTCATATACATATACATTTATATATATACATTTATATATATATATATATATATATATATATAATATAACAACATAGTTTAATATTCTAATATAATTTAGTACATTTTAATATCCCAAGCATAGGTTGATACATTTAATAATTCAGAAAAATAAAATATTACAAATATGATATTCTATACAGTTTATATGTTTACTACATGACAAAATTACACCACAAATCCCTAAGTTACTGACTTATACAAAAAAGAATCAAAGAACTTAAAATATATTCCTAACGTGAATGGGAGGGACCTGCAAAATATAAATTTTCCATATAAGTAAAAACAAATGAGTAAATACAAGCAATTTACAAAAGAAAAATTAAATAGCATATCTATCTACTTAAATCATATGAGATTCTAAATACAATCATAAAGCCCTTTTAAGGGTTGTATTTTTTTTTTGTTTCTTTTGACTACTTCTCCCCGCTCCACTTCCAAAAGACTATTGCCGACACCAATGACCTCCATTCGTGTCTTTAGTTGCCCGTCCTGGAAACAACTAAACAGTTTCATGAAAATGCCGACACGAACGTAACCGCTTGTTTCATTAACTATTTTCATAAGTAAAATAGTTAATCATTGTTCCATATTATCTTGGGAGGTTCTCAGGTATGCTGATGTCAATAATTCTTGACATCATTAACTTTCACCTCGGAAAGCTAATCAAGTCTATAAATTTTGTCGATATCGATGTCACCCGCCGATATCATTAACTATTATGAAACCGAATAGTTAATCAAGTTTATAAATTTTACTAATATCAAAATCACCTGTCGATATCATTAACTATTCTGAACCCGAATAGTTAATCAAGTTTATAAATTTTGTCGATATCAACGTCACCCACCGATATCATAAACTATTATGAACCTCAATAGTTAATCAAGGTTTATATTTCTCCTTCCATGTACCGGTAATGCTGATGTTAACCATCTTGGTTAACACATTAGCCTCCCATACTAGGGACAAACAAATCAAATTTGAGAAACAATCATTACATAAATTCGTTGTTGTTATTCATTTCCACCGAAAGAACCCATAAATTAAATCTAGTCCTCTTTTCCTATTTTTTTCCCGTCATTTAACCTTTCCTTCCCCCCTTTCCTTTTCCTCATCAATAAACACCAAATTATTTTCTTATAGTTCAATAGTTAGTTAAAATAATTATTAACTAGAGGAGATATAGGTACCAAGTACCTACCTACTATAAACACTCGACTTGTGTTCTCCTTTTGTTGTTGAACTCCTCTCGCAATTCCTCCTGAAACCACAAACAACCATCATTATTCCATATTAGTCCACATATGGTAATAATATTCATTTCTCTTTTACCAATCTTTTCTCTCACTTACATTCTTCATTATTATCCTTTAACTTTTCAGCTCATTAGTAGTCCAAGTGGACATCATGAATTCAATTTTGATCATAGTTTATTCTTTTTTTTTAAAGATCAAGATACACTTTATGATGGGCAAGAAAACAAATTCTACCCTTAATATGGCTAAATTTTGTCGTTTTATCAACTTGGCCGAATCTGCCAACAGGGGTGGCAGTTTGATCTCTCCTTAGATTTTTATTTTTATCTGGAGTTCCAGGACTCCAAATTAGGCGGGGTCAAACACGTTAGAAAGATAACACTCCTAGATACAACTTATATGAAGCCCCCCCTAGATTTTGTAGTTGTCAGGTCCAAATTCCCCAAGAAACAAGGTAACTAACCTGCCCTATTTTGCTAACGGAGAAAGTATCTCCAATTCATCTTCAATCCCTGCTTCCTCATCAGTCACAACCATGTCTTCCCTTTATTCATGGCAAATTGTCTCATTTATGTCCTCTTAAAGTCATTTGTACCAAGTAAATTAATTAAGCAAATCATAAGTTCTCATCCCCTCTCTATAGTATCTCATTCGAAGAGCATGCCCAACCTCTCTTTTATGCACTCATTTCTTCTTCTTCTTTAAGGCACTTAGATTATTCTAGTCCATTTAATATCACTCATTTATACATTTTCCCAACATTTCATGTTAAAGAACCCTAATTCCCAATTCAAGAAAATCATGAACTTCTAATCAAATTGAAGTTAATTTCATAGAAATTGGAATTAGAACTCCTTACCTGGATGGAATCTAAACCTTACTTCACAAATTTTAGAAGAATCTTAGCCTTCTTCTCCTTGTATATAGCCGACCACTCCTCCACCTCTTTTCTTCCCCAATTCTTCACTTTTCTTCTTGTTAATTCTCCACCCGATTGTGTTCCTCCACTTAATAATTCCAAGGCTTATATGGGTTTACTAATTTTAGGTGTTTACTCCTAGTTTGATGAAGGAAAAATCTGAAATCCCCCCCCCCCCCCCCCCCCCTCCTTGTTATCAATCGGCCATGGATGAGAGAAAGGGTTGGTATTTATAGTACCATCTCTTCTTAATTCTATTTTGGCCCCATCTTTCTCCTTTTTTTTCAGCACCTTTTTGATTCTTTTGTTTCTTTATGCATAAAATTTGTATTATAACAATATTTTGAATTATTATAAACCTCCCCCTATTTTTATACTTTATTCTTGGGTTTCACAGTTAAAGTGTTTCTAGGTTTCACCATCAGAAGGATGCACCATCACTCCATCAACTGCATTTGTGAACAATGTCATATCATGCGCTCAACAATCTTTGGTGACGTGAGTAACCTATGCAATTTAGGTGTGATTGAGAAGTATCTAAGTTTTTTGTGCTTGACAAAAGTCTATCCCCTACCAGTTTTGTGTTTATAACAAGGATGCCTACATGTTTTCCACATGGCCAACTTTGTATTTTCAAGGTAATACAATTTGTAAAAGTTTGGACACATGTCAATTTTCTAGTATCCTAGTCCGAGGAATTTCATCATGGATTTAGCATCATAAAAATTCCTTTTCAGCATATTCCCTTCAAGTATAATGCTTCTCACACATTTAACAATTCTATCATAACTAACATCACTTAAACTATAATTTAACTTGATGGTGAACACTTGTGTCATGATTGATAATTTACTATGATTTGTGCAACCATCTCATAATGTTTCACCAAAATCTTTTAAAAGATAAAAAAAACTCGGCCACATCTGCATTAGGTTCTTCATCTACAATTGAACATTCACATGCACCCCCTCGATTCACTCTCATTCTAATAACCATATTCCTATAAGAATTACTATTGAAATCTACAACTCCATGCATGTTGTTGGAACTAAAAATTAACCAAACCATCATATCTATCATGATCTTGTAAGGAATAAATTCTTCTCTATGTGCATACTAACACATATATTCCTTAATGAAACCTTTTTGTACTTCATACGTTTTTGAATCCCACTATAATCGTATCTGTAAATGCCTCGGTGTTACCACTAACATTAACCGACGTAACCATTTTGTGGGTAATGGTGTCTGCAAAAAACCGACAAAAATACTTGTTAGTATATTTTGATGGAAACTACTACAAAAACTCGTCGTTGGTAATTTTTGTATGAATTAGCCATTTTTTAATAATGCATTGTTCAAGATATGTGGTTTTAATTGAATGAAAGAGATGTGTTGAGGCAAGGTAAACAATAACAAGGAAATGTTTGTTGCATGGAAAATGTTAGCTGTTAATGTTACATCGTGGTTGAATTGTTTATGGTGGGATAATGAATCAAAACAAAAACAATATTGAGTTGTCAGTTGATATGGTGAATCATTTCAATAGCAAAATAAAAACAAACCGAATTATTTGACAGTAAAATGTAGTAGGATAACAATTGGAAATATGTTTGTGACTGAGTCACACGTTAGACTGAATGAGGAACCCTAAGGTTATCACAAAGAAGGAATGTTACCTTTGAAGGAGATGAAACCTTTTCTGCTGGAGTGCAGCTCTCAATCAAAGGCTGTTCTTCCAGCTCAATACTGTTTTCTATCATTTGTCTTTGGTTGTTGTACATGGCTGTCCATAGGAAAAGAGTGCTTGATGACTGAGTTAGGTGACTATTTGGGAGTGCGGTTGATGCTGTTTTTTAAAGTGTTTTTCGTTTAGAAATGTATCAAAATGATGTTTTTTTATTTTTTTTAAATTATTTTTGACATCAGCACATCAAAATAATATAAAAAATAATTTAAAATATTTAAAAAAAAATATTTTTAAAACACAATGTCAAACACCATTATTTATTAAAAAAAAATTATACATGGGCAACCAATGACAATTGATTAGATGATAAAAGCTTTGGAAAGTCTCCACTTCAACAATCGAGAGCATCAAATTACCCCCTAAGCAAAGCCCATGATGCGAAAGAATAAAGTTGATGTGCAGCCACGCCAGATCAGATGTGGGCTTTAAGTGGATCCCAAAATTATTTATAAAAAGTGAAAAGCAAATGGATAATCCAAGTCCAGAAAGCAGCAAGAGGGTTCACACAGTTGCACAACTAAAAGATAAGAAGAAGAAGAGAGGATTGGCCATTTGATTGATCGATTCAAATCAAATAATAATAAAAAAAATGATGTTCGCATCTTCATTCACTACAACGTTAATCCCCTGTCTTACGATTTCAACTTCTCCTTCATTTCCTTGTAAAACAACGAAGCTCTCGGCTTCTTGTTTTTCTCTTAACAACAATGCCGTGAAGACTACCCTTAAACCCTCCTCCCTTTCAACAGGTAGAGTTTTTGCTGCTCCTGAAGCTTTGGATTCTCAAACCACTCTAGACCCACTTCCAGGTACCCTTGACGGACCTGGCTCTGATACCTTTCAGGTCTCTCTCTAACCCTCTCCTTTCACTTTCAACAATCAAGTAAAGTATGCATTTTTCATCTCTTAATGATCAAGAAAACGAGTTCTCTGCTTTCCTGTTTTGAAAAATAATACTTTGATATTATCCTTACTCAATTCTTTTGTTAATTTTGGATCTTGTAGGTTGGAGATTCTGAGACTCCCAGGCATCAATCAGTTAGCATTGCTTCAGATGCAGACAAGGTATGTATTTTGAGTTCGTGTTGTTGTATTACTATTTGGGATACCATAATACTTCAACAGTTAGATATGTAGTTGGTTTTTCTATGTATTTTCTATCTTCAATCAAAAGTAATTTTAGTGCCTCCTTTTCATGATTCTATGTTTTCATAATGTTATCTGTCTCTCGTTTTCCATGTTGAAATATCTACCCATACCACTTATTGTTTTGTGCTAAGTAACAGTGCATGTCCTCTCAACTCAAGCCTCTGTTTGGCTGCTTATTAAGTTTCTCCTGGCTGGTGGGAAATAACATTATTTTTGGGGTATAATTTAATAGGATTTGCTCCAAATGGCTGCATTTATTTGATATACACACCTTGAGTGAGCCTACTTGTTCAATATCTTTGCATCTGTGGTCAATTGATGCCTGAATGACCCTCATCTTATTCTTTATGATCTTTTATTTTGCCTCCCTTAGCTATGTTATCACTCTTCATATCCACATGCATATCCCTGAGTGTAGAGTTTTCATTTGTCTTCATGTTTCTTATAGATGGCACCGAAGCAGAAAATCAGAATCAAGCTGAGATCTTTTTGGGTCAAATTGATTGAGGACTCCTGCAAGCAGATAATGGATGCTGCAAGGACCACCAATGCAAAGACCATGGGTCCCGTGCCATTACCAACCAAGAAGCGTGTTTACTGTGTTCTTAAATCCCCCCATGTGCACAAGGATGCAAGGTTCCATTTTGAGATTCGAACCCATCAACGTCTTATAGATATTCTGTACCCAACTGCACAAACAATAGATTCATTGATGCAACTTGACCTTCCTGCTGGAGTTGATGTGGAGGTCAAGCTCTGAAGTTAGTGAATCGTCAGTTAGGTAAACTTCATGAAACTTTTTAGTTGCTCCATATCATTTGCTTAGCTATTACTTGGCTTTTCTCTATAAACCAATATCACAGGATCCCTTGTTTATTTTCTTTTTTTTGTATCCCTCTCCCCCTCATTCTTTTCTCTTATTGCATTATGTATGCAATGCTATGACATCTGAAGTATTTAGCAACCCCATCACCCACCTTAATGTTTCCTGGATCTCTTACACGATTACTAATATGAATAGTGCACTGTCTATTTAAAAGAAGAAATATTATTTATAGCAAGTGCAAAGTAACAACTGCAATGAATTTCATGAATTTATTTCAGAGTTGCTATTTCAAAAACATTTTCATATTTAGATGCTTGGGAAATGAAGTCCTTACATATTCTTGTTGGTCATGGCTTGGATTGATTATATGTTAGTTTCTCAAGAATGAATCCCTGAACTCCATAACTGGTAGTTTCTATTGTAAATCCCATCTTTTGTGCATTGTTTTATGCTGGTTCATTCTTTGTCGGGTTGTGCTTGAAACTTGAAAATGGTTAATGACCTCAATCATCTACATTGCTTTTCATTTTTTATTAATTCATCTTCTGTACTATTGTTCCTCTTCAAATAGCTAGTCTAATGTAATATTCTCATTGATATTGTAGCTATGGTAACTTTAACATTTTGTCCTGAGGTGTCTCTATCAGCATATTTTTGTTCTTTTGACTCCCGCTTCTTGATTTAACTTTTAACAGTTCCTGATGAGTATGGAATGAACATTGTTGTACTACGTGCTGGATTTCTTCCTACAAGACTAGTCTAAGAAAAGTTGATGTTTCATTCATGCCAGTGGAAGGTGATTGCATGAACAAGATTGTGAAGATTTTTGGCCCATCCAACAACGGTTTCTTTTACCCCCTTTCCCTTCTGGTTGGTTGATTTTGTAAACAATATCATGCATGAAAAGTCACCAATGTTGGCCGGATATTGATAGTGAAATATAGGTGTATAGAGCTTTTCTGTATGTTTTTTAGGTTCTGATTTATGTTTTCTTTTATTCAAACTTAACAGCTAATGAATCAATCAATGTCGATTTATTTCCCTTTCTAGTTTAAGCTCGCTTTCTCTTTATACAGAGCATTTGTGAATTTCATTCATTAGTTTTCATTAATCTGCAAAGCATGTTGAGAATGACCTCTATTAGTAAACAATTTTTTGTTCCAGCACATTATTTCATTCACTACTGGGTAAGTTACCTGTGCATCCCAGAGGTCTTAGGAACATTGAATTTGTCTGAATTCTTAAATAGCGCAGACATAATAGTGCCTGGAGTTTTATGTCATGGTAAAATTTTAGTCCCTCCATAGGTATTCTATTTTTTTTTTTATGAGGGGAACTTCTTAGGATTTCTATTGCATCAGTATGGAATAGAGGTGAAGAAAAACAATAAAAGGCCATTATGGAAGCACAACCTCTATAAAATAAGAAACAATTACAACACTATATTAGCAAAATTAATTTCATCAGGAAGTCATCGAACACTATAAGAAAGATCATGCCATTTGATACAACTATCTCAAATGGTCTTCTCTTTTTAAGTTTTGGGACTGAGCTTAGCTGTTGCTGATCTTCCTCAAACTCATTAGAATCCAAGTCAATAATTGAATGGGTCATTACAACCTCATTCAAGTAGCCAACCGGGTAAGTTCCCTATAAAGGCTTCTTTTTCGCTCGTTTTCCCAGCATCTTTTTCATACCGAGTGACATTGTTTACAAGGATATAGATAACAATATTACTTTTGATGAACCTCTTCTAATATCTCATTGCATTCTCTCTATAATTAGCCTTTTGCACTCGTGCTCTTGCACTTGGTTTTGAGAGTCCTAAATGGGAGTGCATAGCTATCTATGGTTTCTCTTGGGTCATTAACAATTCTGGTTAAGTTAACCTCATGTTTTGCTCTATAAAGTTCTTATGAAAACGTGTTTTTATTTCCTCTCAAACTATTGATTGAATTGGGTAGCATTATAGAGAACCAGTGGAAGCCTTGCCTTTATGAAGGGATTGCTAACACCACCACCACTCTAATATGTGAATTTAGCAATATGTTCTCTTGTTGACACTTGTATTCCCTAGAGAACTACTTAAAAATCAACCATTTTTATTCCTTTGGGAATTGGACGGAGTTGATCAACCATTCAAGGTATAGACAATGGCAAATTGGTTGTGCAATGTTTAATATCTGGCTATCATCCTGCTATATGTCCAATATCTAGCCCAATCTCTCACAAGTGTTGAGCTAGTTCAATCATGTCGATCAATTCTTTCATTGTGGGTCAATAACTGGTCCTTGAGAGTTTGTGTAATTGATCAGAAGGTTGAGTCATATTTAGAGCAAGAGCTCTTAATAAATTAAATTGATTAGTGTTATAGATTAGTTAGGATTTATGGAGTTATCAGCAAGGAGATAAGATGGTGTTCAATTTGTATAGGATTTATCATCTAATCTCCTTTCTTGATATGAATAAGTCTAAATAAGATTGGACTTAAGTATTTGCATAGAACTCTAGCATTGTAACAATATATATAGGCCATGTCAAAATTGGTCTGAATGCCCTTCATGTTTGGGTTTTCATGTATTATATAGAGCAAAATACATTCTATACAAGGTAAGAAATCAAGGTATTTACAGCCTTAATTAATTTCCTAGTTAATACAAAATCAATTCCATAACTGTTACATAACCAAATCCCGTGACATCCCCTCTCAAATTGATGTTGGTCGATCAAGAAGTATCAATTTGTCAACTAAGAATTTATGCTAGTGCCGAGAGAGCTTTAGTGAAAATGTCTGCAATTTGATGTTCGTTGGAAATGAAAGGAAGTGTAATTTCAGGTCGGTGAAAAGATTCACATTTGGAGCGGCAGTCAACCTCAATATGTTTCGTACACTCATGAAATACAGGATTAGCAGCAATCTGAATCGCACTGGTATTATCAACATGAAGAGGAGTGGAATGAAGATGAGGAAAACCAAGTTCCCCCAATAACCCACAAAGCCATGTAATTTCAGAGTAGGCGGAAGATAGCATGATATTTGGATTCTGTGGACAATTTGGAAACTCTATCTTATTTCTTACTCTTCCAAGAAATGAGTGCATTGCCAAAAAAACATGTATCATCCAGTAACGGAGCGACGAGTATCTGCACAACTGACCCAGTCAGCGTCACTGTTTAATTAGTTGGGAGGTGCAGAAGACGAAGCCCGGATAGTAGCTTGAAAAGCTTGAGATTGGTGATTTTGAGGTCACACCTGACAGTCTGTGATGAAATGGCCTGGTTTTTTACAGTAACTGCAAATTTTTTTTAAACAGTTATGAGCAATGTGATCAAGCTCTTTGCAGCTGAAACACTGCAACTTGTGCATTTCTCTTCCTTGCGCTGCATAAGCTACAATAACAAGCTCAGAAAAAACCTTCTAAGAGGTCATACCCATATGAATGGATAATCGTTGCTCCTTACGCAATAAATCCCCCAAGCAGATATCCAAGGAAGGAACCAGATCATGGTTCAATAAACCGGCTCTTAACACATTCAAATTTAGGACGAAGCTTCATCAAAACTTGATCGCGTTGACTCTCAGCATGAACCGCTTGAAGAGCTGCGAGAGCCGCGGTAGGAACTTAGCATGAACAATAGCAGAATACTCACTCCAGATATTAATAAAACCAGAATAAAATTGTTCAATGGTTAAGTTACCTTGACTATAACTGCTAATCTCCAACTCTAACTGGAATTTCCGAGCACTATGATCTTGATGATAAATACGGTGTAGATAGGCCAACATAGCTTGAGTCGTAGAAAAACACCGCAGTTTAGCAACAAGATGAGGCTCAATCATTCGTAACAGCCAAGAAATCACTTTAGCATCCTAAACCTCCCATTGGGCAAATTCCTTTTCACTAGTGGGAATTTGGGTAGAGCTATTAATATGTTGTGATAATTATTTCCTTTTCAATAACATTTTAAACTTGAATTCCCACGTAGAAAAATTCTTTTCAGTAACACATAATATTAGTTTCCATAGACATGATGCAAATCTTTGGAAAATTAGCCCAAATAGTCTAAATGTCAATCCAATTAATTAAACAGACCTTGCCAATAAGACCCAAAAATTATTTTCTTCAGAAACAACCTCGGTCCAGATCCAATAGGGAATGAAGGCCTAAAATGAGAAGCCCACACAAGAAACAGAAGAGAGCCCACACTGAAAATATGGGAGAACCCACGTGTCAGAGTAACAGAGAGACACATGTCAGTGTGACAAAGGCCCACGTGGAAAACAGAGAGCCACATAACAGAATGCAAGCAAGCCCCACGTGTCAACAGATCAGAGGCAATTTTCAATGCTTGCGTGTTAATGGAATCGAATTAATTCACCAATTTGTCATCTTCAACAACAGAACAGGAGTTCGTCTTCTGCAACTACTCCGGTGACGATGCCCAGATCGTCGACCACCTTGTCAACCACCACAAAACCTTTAGCTATCACAAATAACAGCAACGTGCCTATGACAGCCCACCCACCACAAAACAGAAGACTCCATAGAGAGGGTTAAATAACTCGGTGAACTCCACTAGAAAATCACGAGAGAACCACCAGAAAATTGATGATCTCCACCTCAGGGAACAACACAAAACAACACGGCGACAACCACAACTAGGAAAACCAAAAAAAATTTGACACGGATCAAGAGAGAAACAAAATTCCAATCACGCCCGAGTGAAAAATTTACAGAGATTATTCACACAGATCAGTAGAAGCTTTGATACCATGTCAAAATTGGTCTGAATGCCCTTCATGTTTGGGTTTTCTTGTATTATATAGAGCAAAATACATTTTATACAAGGTAAAAAATGAAGGTATTTACAACGCTGATTAATTTCTTAATTAATACAAAATCAATTTCAGAACTGTTACATAACCAAATCCTGTGACAGGCCATGCTACTAGCTGCTCGGGAAAATGGTTAGCCCTATACATGCAATTTCATCACAATTTACCATACTCTCCAGCTGTTATCACTTTCTTTCACTGATTTCTTTCTTTAAATTTCAAGAACTTTTATTTTCCTTCTTTCTTAAACACTTACTTTCTTCAATATGTGATGGATGAAACAAATAACCTTTTTAAGGTTTTAGGTCTGGTGATAAGCAGCTAAGAAGATCTCACTGAATTCCTAAAAAGAATCCCAGGTTCATAGAGCTGTGAAGAGCTAAGAGAGAGGGAGGAACTAGTCAAGGGGGAACCAGTCACTGCAGTGTCCTCGGTACACGGAAGGAAGAAGTCAAGTTTGTTTTATGATTTAAATAAATGCCAACTATGTAGTAGGAATCAGTTGCTAAGAGTCCTGGTTTTATGTAGTTGTGCCAGTGTCTTAGGAGAGTTTGTTATTTCATTCCTGTATTTAAACTCTGGTATGAGACAGAATAAGCATTCATTCAATTCAATAATACAAAACTTATGGTTGATTCTCGCCTAAAGATGAATTCATTTGCCATTTATCACTAGCTTTGACAGGGACCTATCAACTGATATCAGAGTCGGTTAACAATGACAACAAACAAGGAGCGGATTGAAAATCTAGAAGTGGGGCTGGGAGGACTTCAGGATGGGATGAGTCGCATGGAGATTACCCTTGTTGACAGAATGCACAGATGGAAGCCAACATCAATAAGTTAACAGAGGCGTTACTGTCCAACAAAGAAGGATCCAGCAGCCACACCATTGAGCGCAGCGGACGATCTCGCCATCAGCGAGAAGAATTCACAGAAAGAACAGATGGGGCTAGACAGATGTTCTCATCCAAATTGGCGAAACTTGAGTTTCCAATATACTCAGGAAACGACCCCACTGAATGGTTCAACAGAGCAGATCAATTCTTTGAGTATCAAGGCACTACTGAAACACAATAGGTGTCGTTAGCATCTTTTCATCTTCAAGGGGAGGCGAACTAGTGGTGGCAATGGTTGAGACGTGCTTACAAAGACGAAGAAAGGGAGGTGACGTGGCTAATTTTTGAGGAGGAATTATGGGCAAGGTTTGGGCCACCAGAGTGTGAGGATTTTGATGAAGCACTGTCAAGGGTGAAACAGGGGGGCTCATTACGGGATTACCAAAGAGAATTCTAGAGGCTTGGTAATCGTGTGCAAGGCTGGACTCAAAAGGCACTAGTGGGGACCTTTATGGGAGGCTTGAAACCAGAAATCACAGAGGGGATTAGAATGTTTAAACCCAAATCATTGAAGGAGGCAATAAGCCTAGCACGAATGCGAGATGAACAATTAACTCGCCAACGACGTAACAGTAAGCCATTTTCCTTCAATCATAATCCAATTATTTCTTTTTCTCCAACAAAGTCACCAGCGGCCATGCCCATGAAACGTGTTGCTTGGGATGAAATGCAAAAGAGACGATCTCAAGGTCTCTGCTTTAATTGTGATGATAAATTTACTCCTGGCCATAAGAAGTGTCAAAAGCCCCATCTTTTGCTACTGGAAGGGGACGATGAGACGAGCATGAAAGATGACGAGGAATTTGTAGATGATGAACCTCAAATATCATTACATGCTCTTACTGGATGGTCAACTGCCAGAACGATGCGAATCATGGCAAGAATTGAGAATCAAGATTTGACTGTCCTCATCGATAGTGGATCCACGCACAATTTTATTAGCGAACGAATTGCTAATTGGCTACAACTTCCAGTGATACCAACACAATCCTTCAATGTAAAGGTGGCAAATGGGAACCCACTAAAATGTCAGGGCAGATTTGAAAACATATAGGTCCTAGTTCAAGGTATTCCATTCGTTCTGACTCTATATGCTCTACCATTATGTGGATTGGACTTGGTTTTAGGAGTGCAGTGGTTAGAGCAATTGGGAACAGTGGCTTGTGACTGGAAAAAAATGACCATGGAATTTATGTGGAAGAATCAAATACAGAAGCTACAAGGAATTGATGCCCAGCACATTCAACCCGCATCTCTAAAGGATGCCTCAAAGGAATTGCGCCAAGGCAAAGCAATGTTTGCTATTTGTTTGCAAACTGAAGTTGAGATACCCGTCAACAAGGTGGAGTCTGAAATGCAGTAGTTGTTAGAGGATTTCGAGGACATTTTTGAAACTCCAGATCAATTACCACCAGTAAGGGAGATTGACCACACCATCACTATCAAAGAAGGAACCAAGCCTGTCAATATCAGACCATACAGGTATGCCTATTTTCAAAAAGCTGAAATTGAAAAACAAGTTCAGACATGTTAAAATTGGGATTTATAAGATCAAGCACTAGCCCTTTTTCATCTCCTATTTTATTAGTTAAAAAGAAATATGGCACATGGCGTTTTTGCACTGATTATAGAGCCCTTAATGCAGTAACAGTTAAAGACCAATTTCCTATTCCTACGGTAGATGACATGTTAGACGAACTACATGGGGCTGCTTATTTTACCAAACTAGATTTGACAGCTGGTTACCACCAGGTTAGGGTATCCCCAAATGATATTCATAAAACTGCATTTCGCACCCATAATGGTCATTACGAATACTTAGTCATGTCATTTGATCTTTGTAATGCTCCCTCTACTTTTCAAGCCATTATGAATGCCATATTTCGCCCCTACCTTCGTAAATTTGTGTTAGTCTTTTTTGATGATATCTTGATCTATAGTCCCAATTGGACCATGCATCTTGAACATGTTCGCAAGGCTTTTGAAACTTTAAGGCAATACAATATTTTTGCAAAATTGAAGAAATGTGCATTTGGCCAACAAGAATTGGAGTACTTGGGACATATTATTACTCCAATGGGGGTCAAAGTTGATCAAACAAAAATCTAGGCAATGTTATCCTGGGCAAGACCTACTAATATATCTGAGCTTCATGGATTTTTAGGCCTTACAGGTTATTACAGGAACTTTGTTCGTAATTATGGGGTTCTTGCTCGTCCATTGACATCTTTATTACACAAAGGTCAATTTTGCTGGAATGATGAAGCTGAAGCAGCTTTTGAGGCACTAAAGACGACAATGACTTCCACCCAACCCTTGCCATGCCTAATTTTGATGAGGTTTTTGTGATTGAGTCCGATGCTTCCGGAGATGGCATTGGTGCTGTTCTAACTCAACAAGGACGCCCAATAGCTTTCATGAGTCGCGCTTTGGGGCTGTCAAAGCGTGCATGGTCAACTTATGCAAGAGAAATGTTGGCTATTGTGGTAGCTGTCCAGCTGTGGAGACCATACCTGCTAGGCCATAAATTTGTTATTCAAACAGATCAGCGCAGCTTGAAATACCTATTGGAGCAGCGTATTACTACCCCAGAACAGCAGAAATGGGTATCTAAATTACTTTGATATGAGTATGAGATAGTGTATAAGCTAGGCAAGGAGAATTTAGCTGCAGATGCGTTATCCCGCATGACAGGCAGCCCCTGCCTTTCACACTTATATGTTCCACAAATTCACATGTGCGATAAACTAAAAGACGAAGCTGTTTCCCATCCTTACATGTAGAAAATTGGCAAGTTGGCCACTGAGAATCCGGACAGCCCCTATACATGGCGTAATGGGTTGATTCACTACAAAAACAGAGTAGTGATTCCCCCCAATTCTGACATCATTCAACAACTGTTACGTGAATTCCATGATTCATATCTTGGGGGGCATTCTGGTGTATTGCGCACTTACAAACGGCTGGCGCAACAGTTTTATTGGCCATCAATGGCTCGTATAGTGAAGGAATATGTATCTTCTTGTGATGTATGCCAACAAGCTAAGTCAGACACACTATCACCGATAGGTTTATTACAGCCATTACCCATTCCATGTCAAGTTTGGGATGACATCATGATGGATTTCATTGAGGGTCTTCCACAATCTGGCGGGAAGAACACCATTTTGGTTGTTGTTGATCGACTTAGTAAGTCAGCACATTTCTTAGCATTGGCCCATCCTTATATTGCGAAAATGGTGGCTGAGAAATTCGTTGAGGGTGTGGTGAAGCTACATGGTATGCCACGTTCCATTATTAGTGATAGAGATCCTATCTTTATTAGTCACTTTTGGCGTGAGTTCTTTAAATTGTCAGGTACAAAGCTAAAGATGAGTTCTGCATATCACCCATAAACGGATGGGCAATCTGAGATTGTCAACCGGTGTGTCGAACAATATCTTCGATGCTGTTGAGTCTGCTCAAGGCCAACTTGCATGCTGCTAGCAATCACATGCAACAACTCGCTAATTCTAAAAGACATGATATTGAATTTCAGGTGGGAGACTGGGTTTTTCTTAAGCTTCATTCCTACCATCAGCAATCGGTAGTCAAACATGCATGCAAAAAATTGGCTAGTCGCTTTTATGGGCCCTATCAGATTGAAGAATTAATTGGCATAGTGGCGTATAGGCTTAAGTTGCCTGCCCAGGCTCGTATTCATCTTGTTTTCCATGTGTCCTTGCTCAAAAAGAAAGTCGGTGACGAGCCCATCGCTACGGTCGAATTGCCACCTATGACTGCTAGTGGCGAAATGCTAATCGAACCCGAGGCCATCTTAGATACTCGTTGGATCAAAACGGGGTCTCGATTTGTTGAAGAAAATCTTGTGAAATGGAAACACCTGCAAGCTGATGATGCTACCTGGGAAAATGCTTTGGAATTGCGAGAGCGATTTACCAACTTGAACCTTGAGGACAAGGTTCCCTTAAATGGGGGAGGTATTGATAAGCAGTCAAGAAGATCTCACCGAATTCCTAAAACGAATCTCAGGTTCATAGAGTTGTGAAGAGCTAAGAGAGAGGGAGGAACTAGTCAAGGGGGAACCAGTCACTGCAGTGTCCTCGGTACACGGAATGAAGAAGTCAAGTCTGTTTTATGATTTAAATAAATGCCAACTATGTAGTAGGAATCAGTTGCTAAGAGTCCTGGTTTTATGTAGTTGTGCCAGTGTCTTAGGAGAGTTTGTTATTTCATTCCTGTATTTAAACTCTGGTATGAGACATAATGCATTCATTCAATTCAATAATACAAAACTTGTGGCTGATTTTCGCCCAAAGAAGAATTCATTTGCCATTTATCACTAGCTTTGACAGGGACCTATGGTTTCTCTAGGCTACTACCTGTATATACTTAAGATTCAATTTCTAGTTGTGTATTCTCCCTATTGGAAACAAGAAATGGAAAACTAATTACTGTAATTTACTAGGAATTATCTGTGCAAGTCAACATATTAACATGCTCAGTGGTAAAGATTTAATATTTATTCCATTAACCAAAAACAAATATGCCACCAAATAAGAATACTTGATGAAGAATAAGTACAAAAGACATAGATGGGCTTGTTTCTTAACAGTGAGGAGCCTGATATTTCATCTCCATATATCCTCATGGATTAGAAGTAGCATGATAGGGATCTTCAACATCTAACTCACCCTGCAACATGAAACTCCATTTGGATCTTTTATCGTATATTAGTGTGTTCTAAGATTATTAAAATCGCGAATTTCTCATAAAATATATGATTTTACCTTTGCCTTACAAACTTAAAAATTAATTATACCGACAGTTAAATCATATCATGAAAGCACGTTCAGCCACACTCTCTTGAGAGCAGTAGCGAAAAATGTGTGGTGTGGTGTGGGTCCCGTAAATAGTTTTTAAATTCTGGAATTAATGGATCAGGAGAGGAAGTGCCGACGTGATAAGAAGAGTTTTTTTCTTTATCGATGACTATTAAATATTTTATAAATAATAATTGAGAGGTTCGGATTTTGATTGGCTCTTTGAATTTCCATGTGATATCCCTATTGTCAATGGCGTTTTCTGTAGGATAATTGAAAGATATTTATGTAACTGGAAAATGGAGGAAGGAATAATAATAATAATTATAACTTGAATGTCGGTTATATATGATCTTCTTTGATTCCTGGAATATTTGAAAAATAATAAGAATATTATACAAAAGCTAAAAGAGGATGGCGTTCTCAACACTAATGAATAGTGATTAATGAATAGTGATTTTTATTGTTCATCTAGACTAAGAGGCACTGTGGATTAAAATAGTAAAATTATTATTTTGCCCCTCTATCTACTGCATTTTTTACCCTTGGGTCTGAGGGTATTTTCGATTGTTTGTATTTTTGTTCACAGTAAAATAACTATAATATACATATATAAGACAAAACAACACAGTAACAATCGGGGACATTAAGGTTATTGCATTTTTTTTACATGGCTAAATACAAAAATACCTTTATATAAAACAAAAATGCACAGTAAACTCCGAGGGAATTAAGGTCATTGCATATTTTTTCAAATGGCTAAATCCAAAAATACCCCCATATAAAAACAAAATTGCGCAGTAAACCCTGGGGTTGGTAGGGTCATTGCACAATTTTTTAAAAATAGTCAAATACGTATATACCCTCATATAAGACAAAGTACAAGAATTGTCTATAGGGGTGTGGCGGTAATTTATCATTTTTTATTATATTTTCTAGAGAGTTACTATTTACGCGTTGCTGGACAGGCCGTCCATTTCTGCGCTCATGCAGATTGCGGATGGCGCGTGCGACATTTACCAACGCGTAAAAATACCCAACAGGAGTCTAGAATTATTCTCCTCCATGTTATCTTTCTCCTGGTACGACGCGTGCGATTCCAAGGTGGCCGAAGATATGTCGGTGGTCGGTTGAAGTTTTTTCCCCAGTTTCTCTCTCCTACGTGCGACAGTACTCGTCAAACCTGGTTGTTTATTGGGTTTTCATTGTAGTCCCTGATCTTTCAATTATTCTGTATGTTCCTTATTTTTTTATATAAGTTTTGATTTATTTCAATTTTGTCCTCAAATTGAAATTTTGTAAATATTGATTTTTCATTTCGATCCTCGGTTTTTTAATTTCCCGATTGGTTTGAAATCCTTAATATTTTTGGTATCAAAGTTTTGATTGGTTTCAATTTTATCCTTCAATTCAAATTGAATATATATTTTATCATTTTGATCCTTGTTCTTTTAATTTCCGGTTTTGTGTTGAATTCTTTAATTTTTTCGGTATCAAAGTTTAGATTTATTTCAACTTTGTCCTTTAAATGAAATTTATTATATATGTGTTTTTCTTTCGGTCCTTATACTTTTCATCTTGGATTTTATTTTAATTTCTTTATTTTTTTATATTTTTCTTAAATGGTTCCTATTTTTGTCTATATTTATATGTACATGCTCTTAGTTTTTGTTTCTAATTTTTATTATTTCCATTGTTATTAAAGGTTTTGTTTTAATGTTTAAATTTTAATTTGTGTTGATGATCATTTGAAAATTGATATTTATTATTTTTCCTCTTTGTTTTTTTTTATTATTCTTCAAGTCAAATATTTTTTTTTAAATCTAATAATAATTATTTTTGTTTTGTCATTTATTTTGTTTTTTAATTGTTTTTTTTTTGTTAATATTGTAAGGTGATGAAATTTATAATTATTATAGATAAGGCATTCAAAATAATGATAATGATTATTTATAAAAAAAAATTTCTTATAAATATGTGAGACTGATTATATATTTATATATTTATTTAATATTAGTGCCATAAAATGTGTGCGTGCGTGCGTGTGTGTGTGTGTGTATAAATGACCTAGGTTTTTTTAATAAAAAAATACTATCAGTGTTCTGAAATACTTCTAATATAATAATATGAGGAATAAATCTTATAAAATTAAAAAAAAAATTAATTTATTTTTCTAACAATAATTATGGTGTTATTGATAGTTTGAACAATAATAATTAGAATATGAATTATTTATAATAATATTTATACGACAACTATAATAATTATGATAATTTAACAATCATGGTAATAACAATGACAATAATAATCAAAATAATTCATTTGTTGATTGTGTAATTATGTATGATTATAGGGTGTGTGGGTTAATTAGTGAATGGGTGTATGTGTGTGATGCCTAATTTTTGCTTTTTTACATGTGTTAGATAATTGGATTAAAAAAGAGGAAGATACTTAAAAAAATAACCTTTTTAAATTTTATTATTATGGATAAGGATAATAGAAAAGGGATTAAAATAATTGTTTTTGCATGATTTGAGATTTAATAAAATACCATGTTTAGCAGTTAAAAAAATTACATTTACATATTTTCAAAATACTTGTTGCATGTATTTTTAAATTTAATAACAAGTTTATTAAGCTCATTAAAATCTTAATCTAAATTAAATAGACTTTGGGCCTATATACTCAAAACAAAACTTCTAACCCATCCTTCTTAGAAAATAAACAAAATTTCCAACTGGTAAATGATTAAAAAATTAAATAAAAGGTTAAAGCCCATTTCAAAATTCAATAAAAGATTATTTGAGTTAAATGGATTCACAATAAATTGTTGCCTCAAATATAAAAATAATACATTTTTTATACCTCAAATAAATTCAGAATTATTAAATAACATTAGAGATAGGAATATTAGCACTAAGATTAGTAATGATTTTGAATCCTAATATTCATTGGTGCTATAGTCAAGAATATTAGATCTCTTGCACACATAAAATACCAACCCCAATGTTGGAAGTATTTCTTAGTTGATTATTAATTGATTTTATAGTTGGGAACATTATAGATAGACCATCAATAGCATAATACAACAAACCTTTAGAGGTAAAAGACAAAACCAGCAATGCAATATTTTTTAGGTATGACGCTTTATCACAATACCATATTTTTAGTGTAACTAGTCTCATAGTATAGAATCTTTATTGACTAGTTAGGGTTTTCTACTGGTCATAATACTAGGTGACGACTCCATAAATAAAGCATTTCCCCTAAAAGAACAAGATGTTAGTATGCTATTTTTCCTCTTTTTTTCAAAGGTCATCGTGATGTCGGGTAATGACAATATATTTTCTAATTATTATTTCCTCTATGTGTAATCTATTTTAGACTCTTATTCAAAGTAGGACTTGATCTTTTAGTCAATCATGCAAACTCTTATCTATGTGCTTTATTGTATATTCTTGTTTATCATGTTCTTTATCTCTCTTAGATGATTGTCTCACGTGTGTAGTATTACAACGATCATCCTCTTAGATTAGGAGTATCGGGACTAGTATAGGTTGAAATGATATGGAACACCTGTCTTTTATCAATAAAAAGAGGGGATGAGAGTCGTCACCTAGTACCTTTGTCTTTAGGAACCATAAATGGTCTCAAAGTATGGGTAAAGGGATTGATTGTGTAAAGAGAAAGTATTAGTACCCTCGTATATCTTCCTAAGATAAGCTGCATTGTTTATTTGTCTTATGTAAACTAAGATAATAGTGTTTTTTAACCATTAGTCTATCTAGGGCTTAGAAAATTTATTCTCGGTAAGGAGGTCTTAGTTTGTATTTCTCCAATTAAGTTTCTAATTGTCTATCAAACTTCAATATCTATGCAATTATGCCCTTAACATAACCTAATTAACAATTAAATATTGCGATTTGACCTCAGGCCTTAATTTCTTTCAGTTAAATACTAAATTAACTTTAAAAATACTTTTTCTTACAAATAAGCCTTCAATAAATTCTAATTGAGCCCTTAAGCATCTAATTTTGAATTTTCCTCCTCAAATTGAATTTTTCTTGTAAATAGAGCCTTTATTAGTAAAAAAAAATACTCTATCAAATTTTCAAATTTTGTATATTTTTGTCTTCCTCAACTAGTCTTTTGAAATTTCTTATGCATTCTGGTCTTTTCAAGTTTTCAGGATTAATTTCTTGCATTCCAACCTTTACAAAAAAAGTATTCATACATATTAAGTTTACCAACACTTTATAACACAAAATACTAAGATACACTTCCTAGAGCTAGGTACAAAACGATAATAGAAAGCAGAATCTATCTCTACCGTGCAAATGATGAACCTGAAAAGTAATGAAGTTATTTAACCAATTATATAAAATCATATACAATTTATCTTCCCTCTTTCTTCTTGTTTTTTTTCTTCTTTTATTCCCTTTTATTTGTTTTGTTTTGAGAATTCTCTATCGAAACTCTTGTTCATCCTACTACCCATAACCATATGTTTTATCCTTTAAATTTCATAGAAATAATCATAACTAATTTAATCATAACTAATTTTCCCATCTACATATAATCGATACCAATATTGTTGGTATCCTTATCAACCTACAAGCAATGTCATTGAAGAAAACCCTTTTCTAGGTCCCTAACATACCCCATGTGTTTATTTATGCATATGTGACAATTCCATTCCTGGAATTCTAACATGCACTAATGTATGTGGACAATTCACAACGATCTTTTTATCCAAGATCCTTAACATAAATTAAATATGTGTTAGTTTGTGCATAGTGATCCTTATCTTTGAGATCCTGACATACATTGAATGTATGTTAGTCATTTATGGCGTTCCCTTTATCTGGAATCAAAATGAGCCTTTTAATCCGTTATTCTTTCTCTATACTTTATATCATCTATATCTTTTATCCAATCAAGACATTATTATAATTTTTTACTTTTTTGAACATAACTTATTTCTTTTCTTTTAACGCATTTAATTTAGTCACTTCATGACCTCTCTTTTTCATTTCTTTTGAATTTGTCAGCAGAAGTTGGAATCGAATCTATCACTATATTTGGAGTTATAGAACACCGCTTTTAGCGAGTTTGGTCTCGTTGGAAAGCTAAAATATAGGGTTACAAATCTCCTGAAGAGAGGAAAACTTAGTTTTTCCCAAACCTACTCAACATTTATCATTAATATGACAGACCTTCTGCTCTACATAGCCTGTCCTGCATAGTCTTGTTTGGTGACCTATAATTAGAGTTCTAAAATTCTAAATTAAATGAAACTGGTTTTATTGCATAGAAACAACCAGAACTATAACTCCTATGAAAGAAATCAATCCTAATTTCACATTTCCTCCAAATATTTTCCAAGAACCCTACCCTAATCTCATGAATAAAAACCATTGAAGTTAAGAATTCTCTTTATGAATGTAAGAAACACCCTACCAAGGAATATTCAAATCCTAATTGCTTGAACAATTAAAATCCTAATGTCGACCTTAAAGAGCCAAAGGAGAGGGGTATAAACTTGATTTCTCTTATTTGCACTTAGGCTTTATCTCCTTTAAATATATTATTTTTTACCCCTACATCTTTTCTTCTTTTAATTAAGTCACGACTATTTATATTTCTTTCAATTCACCCCTAACTTCATTATACAGCTATTATTATTTTCTCTTAATTCATTTCTTTAATTTAATCTAACCCCAGTTATCTCAATTATCTTCGAGTTAAAACTACAATATCTCAAATATTTTGTCCAAAAGTCACAAATGAAATTCTTGTTCTATTTAAATTCGTAAGTGAATTCCTCAACCTTTATTTTTCTTTATTTATTTAATTTGTTATTTACACCTACACTTATTTCCTAGGGTTGACATCACTAATTGATTTTAACTCTTCCATACCATGATTGATTCCACTATTATTAATCAATTTTAGCATTTCTTTCCATGTTTGATAGTAAACAACAACTATTTTTATTTGGTTGATGCATGGATGCTTATTTTTCGTATACGAGTAGTAGTTGTTCACTTTATAAATTAGTGGAGAACCAAAATTCATCATCCATTAGTAAAAATAGCTAAGGCAACCATTAACTAAGGAGATGGGGATTTAAGTTATTGATTGATTAAGTCCTATTCAAAATAGGAGTATATAGCATTTATTGCAACGAATGTAATGGTATACTTGGAAGTTCTAACACATATAATAGTTTAGAAGAAGGCACGCATGAGTAGAAAGTATAAACTGTTGTAGGATTCATGTTGTAAAATCTTTATCTACAACATTTGATATTACATCTATTCAACTATAACAGTCCGTCCAAACCCTAGCTCAAGAAGAAATGAGAGAGGGAACTGAAGGGAGAAGAAGGCGTGGGACTGAAGAGAGAGAGGGAAGCTGAGGGAAGAAGGTTGAAGAAGACTGGCACGAGAAATGAGAGAAGAGACGTGAAATGAAGGAAGAGATGTGCACCGGCATGAAACCTGCAAAAGCAAAGAAAAGGTAGAGTGTTAAGTGTAGGGTCAGGATTAAGTAGTACAACTTACGTGGATGGTGGGCGATGAGGAGAGCGATGAGTCGACAGCTGGCCATTGAAAGTAAAAGCAAAGTAAAACGACACCATCCAGGAGAGGGCAGTTGGCAAGGCAGCAAACGACGCCGTTGAAGATAGAACAGTTGTCAAACAAATCAGTTCAGCCTAAACAAGTTTTATTGAAATACAAGTACGAGATTACTGGGGGACAAACTACTATAAAAAAGACAGGCCTGGGGTCAGATCAAGAGAGCCAAAGAGAAATTGCTTGAAAGCAAATCACTTGATCCTAGGAGGCCCGGGTTACCTCGAATCTGCCCAGAAAAATTCCACAACTTAGAAGTTCTTAATTTAGCTTTAGTTTCAGTTTGAGTATCGTTTAAGTTTTGATAAACTAGACCAAAAATATTTGCCCTTTTACAAAAAATTTCAATAAAAAAACCCGAGAGACGGTTCTCTCACCCAAAAAAAGTTCTTTAAAATTTAAGTTTGTTGCAAGTGGCATCAGAGCCGTAGTCCACGGATGGCGGAAGGAACTAGGGTTTCACAGTTGATGGAAATCATTTTAGGAATGAAACAGCAGTAGGAGGCACAGCAGTAAAACCAGCTGACTCAACAACAACTATTAGAAGATATAGTTCAGCAGCTAAGAAATATGGTTGCCCGAATGGATCAGATAACCAAGGCACAAGGGAAGAGACCCTTGGGGTCCCCACCCCACTCTCCCACCCGATCTATGAACGGTAACCAAAGGCAAGACATGGTACCACAGGAAGGAAATCATTAGGTTCAAATTAAATCAATCAGGCTAGAATTCCCCAAATTTAATGGCGACGATCCCATAGGCTAGGTTTATAAAGCAAGCCAATTCTTAAGCTTCCACAACACTCCGGCCCAGCACCGATTGTTCATAGCCAGCTTCCAGATGAAAGGGAAGGCCATAACATGGTATCAGGAGTTAGAGGAAACCAGGATAATTACTAGTTGGGAGGCATTTGTTACAACCCTCCAAATACATTTTGGTGCCTCTGCTTATGACGACCCCATGGAGGCCCTCATCAGTGTCAGACAGACCACCACAGTGGAAATTTATAAAACCCCATTCGAGTTGCTTTCCAACTGGGTTAGAGGACTGTCAGACTCTCACAAACTCAGCTGCTTCTTAGGTGGGCTAGAGGAAGACATAAGAATGGGGGTGAGAATGCTAAATCCCCAAAACTTGGTCACAACTTACAGTCTGGCAAGGATGCTGGAAGAGAATTTGACAATCATGCGCAAATCATGGAAACCCCCCACGGTAATGGCCTAGGGCCGAACCAATATCCCAGTCCTGCATAGAATAGAGGGGAGGCCTGTCTCCATACAGAGGCTTACTCCCACACAAATAAAAGAAAAACGAGATCGGGGATTATGTTTCAAGTGTGACAACAAGTGGGGACCCGCCCATAAATGTGGAGGCCCAAGAATGTTCCTTATCGAGTAAATCAAGGAGACAGAGGGAGTCAACATTGATACAACAGGGGACTTAATTGACCTAGGCGACCCTCTAAAGGAAGGCAGAGAGGAGATTGGGATATCTCTCCATGCTATTATGGGGACTCCTAACCCTAAAACCATGCGGGTCAAAATAAGAATGAAAGGCCACGAGTTCGTAGCCCTAATAGACACAGGGAGCACCCATAATTTTATGCACCCAAGAGTGGCCCGAAGAGTAAGGTTAAGTATCACCAAACACAAACCTATTGGGGTGCATATTGCAGACGACTCGAAATTATAGAGTGAGGATAGTTGCCCGGAGGTTAAACTACTGATTTAGGGGGCCCAATTTTTCACTCAGACCTACATCCTCCAGCTGGGTGGATGCGACATCGTGCTTGGAATATAGTGGCTCAAAGGGTTAGGACCAATATTGTGGGATTTTTCCGCCCTAACCATGGAAATTCATCATGACAGCAAGAAAATCCTAATGCAAGGATTAGGAATAGAGAACTCAGAAGTGGATTGCAGCCCAACTTTTTTTCAAGAACTAAGGAGGGCCGAGGAGGGCCTAATTCTCCAACTCTGGGAAATCAGTTCCAGGATGAACATAATACCAAAACATATTGAAGAGCTATTACTGGAATTCCGAGAGGTCTTTCAGGAACCAACAGGGTTACCCCCAAAGAGACCCCACGACCACTCTATCATCCTAAAAGGTGGCACATCCCCCATAAATGTGCGACCATACCGATATCCCTATTATCAGAAGTCTGAAATAGAGAAACTGGCCAGGGAGTTACTGGCGACAAGCACAATAAGGCCCAACCAAAGCCCATTCTCGTCTCCAGTACTATTAGTCAGAAAAGTAGACGGTTCCTGGAGAATGTGCATGGATTACCGCGCACTCAACAAGGAGATAGTGAAAGATAAATTTCCAATTCCAGTGGTTGAGGAATTGTTAGATGAGCTCCATGGCTCACAATTTTTTTCTAAACTAGACATTCGGTCTGGTTTTCACCAGATTAGGATGAGGGAGGAAGACATCCCAAAGACAACTTTTAGAACCCATGAAGGGCATTATGAATTTCTGGTAATGCCTTTCGGGCTCATAAATGCCCCCTCAACATTCCAGGGATTAATGAACGATATTTTCAAACCCTACTTAAGGAAATTTGTATTAGTTTTCTTTGATGACATCCTGGTCTACAGTCATTCAGAAGAAGAACATGACCAACATCTAAGGGTGGTGCTTGAAACTTTGGTTAAACACAAGCTATTTGCAAGGCAGTCTAAATGTAAATTCGCCAGTGAAGAGATAGAATACCTAGGCCACATAGTATCTCGGGAGGGGGTGCATGCAGACCCCAGCAAGGTAGAGGCAATGGTCAAATGGCCACGGCCCAAAACTTTTAAAGCCCTTCGGGGCTTCCTGGGCCTTACAGGGTATTACAGGCGATTCATCAAAGGTTATGGGGGCATAGCTGGGCCCCTGACCCGACAACTGAAGAAAGAAGCATTCCAATGGGACTCAGAAGCAGATATGGCCTTCAAACGACTAAAAAAGGATGTATCCACACCTCCCGTTTTGGCATTGCCAGACTTTAGCAAAAGCTTCATAATTGAGTGTGATGCATCAGGGTTTGGTCTCAGGACAATTTTAATGCAGGATGACAGGCCCATATCATACTTTAGCAAAAACCTCAAGGGACGTGAAATTGCACTATCTACTTATGAGAAGGAATTTTTGGCCCTAGTCACAGCAGTGCAAAAATGGAGGCCCTACTTGTTGGGCCAGACCTTTAAGGTTAAAACAGACCAACAGAGCCTCAAATACTTACTAGAGCAGAGGGTGGGGACACCCACGCAGCAGAAATGGCTATCGAAACTAATCGGATATGATTTCATGGTGGAGTTCCGAGCAGGGAAGGAGAACCTGGTAGCGGATGCACTCTCCAGGCAAGGAGACCCAACAGAAAAAGGTACCCTATGGGTTGTTTCTATACCCCTAGTTAATTGGGTAGAGCAATTAAAAGAGAGCTACACCACAGATACAGAAATTCAAGAGATCTTACAACATATAAAGCAGGAAACAATTAGGTCCTTAAACTACCAATACAGGGGAGGGGTGTTATACTACAAACATAGAATTTACGTGAGTAAAAATAACCCCTTGAAGCAAGTTATCCTAAATTATATCCACACGACAGCCCAACTTCGGGTCACATCGGGCTAGAAAGAACCCTAAGCAGGGCAAGGAAGGACTTCTTTTGGAAATGGATGAAGGCAAAAATACAAGCATACATTAGGCAGTGTGAGGTATGTTAGAAAGCTAAAGGGGAGAACACTAAACCCTCAGGACTCCTGCAACCGTTACCCATCCTTACCCGACCCTAGTCATCAATATCCATGGATTTTATAGAGGGTCTGCCTAAATCAAACCAACACTCAGTGATAATGGTAGTGGTAGATAGATTCACAAAATATACACATTTTATCCCCCTGTCCCACCGTTACAATGCTATCAAAATTCACAGCACGTCATGAAACTTCATGGACTTCCAGAAAGCGTAGTCTCGGACAAAGACCCCACTTTTACTAGCAAATTTTTGGGTGAATTGTTCAAGGTCCAGGGGGTTAGGCTACTAATGTCCACAACCTACCATCCCCAAACCGAATGCCAAACCGAGGCCACCAATAAAACCCTAGAGGGTTATCTTAGGTGCTACGTAGGGGATAACCCTAAAGGGTGGTCAAACTGGCTAATTATGGCCGAATATTGCTACAATACTAGCTACCACACATCCATCAAAACCACCCCATTCAAAGCCACATACGGGTACCCACCCCCAAGCATCACAAATTATGTTCCCAAGTCAACCAAGAACCAAGCAGCAAAGGAACAGTTACAACAAAGGGATGGGCAAATTGCAAAAGTTACACATCATTTAACACAAGCTCAGGAAAAGCAGAAGAGGCAGGCAGACAAAGGAAGAACAGACATCAGCTTCAAAGAAGGGGAATGGGTTTACCTCAAGCTCCAGTCGTTCCGATAGTCCAGTATGCCCAGCAACAAAAACGGAAAATTAGCATATAAATACTTTGGACCTTTCAAAATAATAAAGAAAGTAGGATAAGTGGCTTACCAATTGGAACTACCAAGGGATGCACGTATCCACAGCACGTTCCACGTGTCACTACTGAAGAAATGGGTAGGAAAAAAATACCACTCCAGAGCCTTGGTTTCCAGAACTAGAACCACGACAACCATCTCAGCCCGTACCAGCCGAGATCTTGGACAGAAGGAGCTAGACCAACCGAAGAAAAAGCAGAAAAGAGGTGTTGGTCAGGTGGGAGGGTCAACCAACTGAGGATGCAGCGCGGGTGGAAGAAACATGGCTGAAAGAAACTTACCCTCACCTTGAGGGCAAGCTTTTCTAAGGAGAGAGGAGTTGTGACAGTCCGGCCAAACCCTAGCTCAAGAAGAAATGAGAGAGGGAACTGAAGGGGGAAAAAGGCGTGGGACTAAAGAGAGAGAGGGAAGAAGGTTGAAGAAGACTGGCACGAGAAATGAAAGAAGAGACGTGAAATGAAGGAAGAGACGTGCACCGACAGGAAACCTGCAAAAGCAAAGAAAAGGTAGAGTGTTAATGTAGGGTCAGGATTAAGTAGTACAACTTACGTGGACGGTGGGCGATGAGGAGAGCGACGGGTCGACAGTTGGCCATTGAAAGTAAAAGCAAAGTAAAACGACACCGTCCAGGAGAGGGTAAAAGCAAGGCAGGAAACGACGCCGTTGAAGATAGGATAGCTGTCAATTAAATCAGTTCAGCCTAAACAAGTTTAATTGAAATACAAGCACGAGATTACCGAGGGACAGGCTACTATAAAAAGACAGGCCTGGGGTCAAATCAAGAGAGCCAGAGAGAAATTGCTTGAAAGCAAATCACTTGTTCCCAAGAGGCCCGGGCTACCTCGAATCTGCCTAGAAAAATTCCACAACTTAGAAGTTCTTAATTTAGCTTTAGTGTTAGTTTGAGTATTGTTTAAGTTTTGATAAACTAGACCAAAAATATTTTCCCTTTTACAAAAAATTTCAATAAAAAACCCGAGAGACGGTTCTCTCACCCAAAAAGAGTTCTTTAAAATTTAAGTTTGTTGAATCAACCCAACACATCTCTATTTATTGATTAAAATGAATTAAATCAAAGGCATACAAGTTTAGGACTCTTGTTTCAACCTAAAGTCTTAATTAGTATTACATATTTTTAGTTTTTTTATTAGTAAGAGGTTGATTGAAAATAATTACGATTTAAATGCTAATTTAACTTATATATACCATTGCAGTTTTTTTAATAATTAAAATAAATTTTTTAAAGAATTATAAAAAAATTTAGGACCATGTTGTTAAAATTATGACTCAAGCGTAAAACTAGTTGAAAATAAATGACCATGCTATATAATTCTCCTGCACGCATGGCTAATGTCATCACCCAATTTCTGGGTCATTCCCCAAAATATACCAAAAAAAATAAAAATAAAATAAAAGGAGTCGGCGTGGGTAGAAAAATCAATGTGGAAATTTTGGTTGTTTTCGCGAGTCCAATCGTATCTCTTTTGTTCCAAAAATAGAGGAAAATACAGATTTAAGGCAAAAATAATTTATCGTTGGATAAATCTGTGTAAAAATTAAGTTGAACGACATAATTATATTTTTGTGGTTTGATTTGATTTAATCGTCGACCAATTTAAAGTTTAATTATGATCGAGAATTAATTTAAGATCCAATTGAAGAATTTAATTAAGTGCAAGGACTTAATTATACTTTAAATTGGTTAAATTAATTTTATTAAGGGCTTAATCGATGAGAAATCAAGTGTTTGAGTTTAATTCGGGTTCAATTGATGAGATTTGAATTTTCGGGGATCTAATTGAATTTTTTCAATCCAATTATGCAAAATCAGGGGCCAAATTGAACGAATTGAGAGTCTAATGGTCAATTGAGGGTTAAATCGTGCAAATCAGAAACTAGGGACCAAAATAAGAAAGGCGCGCAAAGCTAAAGATGCTCTCGAAATTCTGACGGGGATACAATTGCAACTAATTAAGGGTGCGATTGAACCAATTAAACATTGAGGGACCAAATTGTATTTTCTCACACCCTCCTAAAAATCAATTTTGCATGTTCCTCCACTGTTCCGACACCTGAACAATGCAGGAACAGCTCTGCACCATGGCGCTGCAGCCCTCAGCCCTCTGCAAAAATGCAGAGGCAGCAACACACACAATATGCATGTCTGCATTCCCCTATAAATACCCCGTTCACAACTGCAAGAAAGGGGGGGGGGAGAACACTGGGAACACAGGAGAAAAAAATTGGCAAAATACTGGGAAACGAGAGGAAAAATTACAGGGGAGGAACAAAAGCAGAAAAAAGGAGCAGAGGATGGAGTTTAATGCTAAGAGAGAGGGGGAACAGAAAAAACAGAGAATTACATGAAGGAGGGAGAAACGAAGGAGAAAAACCGGAGAGAAAAAGGGGAAGTTCTGGGAGGATTTACAAAGATTTCTAGTAGCAAAAACAAGCAAAACAAACATAAAAATCACACCATCGTCCCTAACAACCAGCTCTCTCTCTTTCTCTCGGTCTGCAATCTCTCTCTAGAACCGTTTCTATTGAATTCTCTCTCTCCACCGTTAAAACCCATTCAACCACCTAACACCACTCTCATCATTACCGTGAGCTTCCCCTCTACACCAGCAACCTAGCCACACTCTCCAGCGAGACAACAGAGACGGTGGCAGTAGCAGCGACGTGAACCCGTGGAATTCCGACGCCTCCTCCGGCCAACACAGGCCACCGTTGACGACGCCACCACCACAGAAATAATCATCTCGACCTCCTCTACCCAATGGTACTAACAGGTATACCTTTCATCACAGTTGAAAAATCCCCCTATTCATCATCTTCTTCCTCCCACTGCATGCAGGGGGACGCAATTTGCGTCCCCCTATTCATGTAGCCCCGACTTGAGTGAGCCAGGTCGGGCTTTGTGCCCGGCCCAAGTGTATAGGGGAGGTGGGCTGGCAGCCCACCTGGACTGGAGGCCCAGTCCACAAGAGGTGGGCTGACAGCCCACCTAGGCTGGACAGTCAGCCCAAAAAATTTTATTTATTTATTTTTGTGTTATTTTATTTTTAAAAATAGCAAAAAAATATAAAAATACAAAAAATTCAAAAACATAAAAAGGTGTTGTTTTCGTGCATGCGGCCGGATTCCAAAGTTTTTCCCATCATAATTTTCCTAAAAAATATGTTGCATCTTTCTCATATTTTGAAATGAAAATTGGATATCGTAACCAGTTTATGATTATCCATTGGAATTTGCCCAAGATATCAAAAAATAATAATTATTTTGTTTTAACTATCGGGGTGTAAAATTACACTGTAAAGTACAATCGTGGATAAAAAAGATTTTAACTACGGTGTAAAATTACATTGTAAAGTACATCCGCAGATAAAAAAATGGTTTTTGAAAATGCAGTGTAAAAATAGTTTTTTTGATTTAGAAAAAAACAATCAAACAACAATGCAGCTTACCTCAGGTAGGGTGCACTGGGGGTAATGCGTCTTCCCTTTGCACAACAAGTCTCCTTACCCAAGACTCTCGTATACCAATAGGTTCCTAGTGACCGTAATACTAGGTGGCGACTTCTAATAATTATAGCCATAACTCTTACGACTACAATACCTCTCTATTTTCACCGTGCGTCGTTGTCTCTCCTGAATCCAGGAGATGGTGGGCCATGAAGCGAGAAAAAAAACGACGTCAAGTCAGCTAGTCCACGTATCAAAACCATACAACTCACGACGTCCATTTTACATGGATATATCGATAGCAAGGGAGCCCGGTTAACCACGGTGGGTAGCCCACCCTTGTAAGTTTTTCGGGTCTGCTAGTGAAGCAGGGTCGGGTTCGGTCTGCCCGGAACACCCGGGCAAGTCGGTTAAAAATCGCCGCCTGGTTGTTAAATCAGAAGAAAAATAAGGGGAAAAAAACACAAGACTGAAGAAGTCGAAAACGTAGTCGTTTAGAGGTAGAGAATAAAAATCACAGAAGGAAGGGGCCTGCAAAGTGAAAAAGAGACAGAATCCACCTTAATAAGCTTTGAATGTGGTCTCTCTCTACAGTTTGCAATAGTTAGCTGCTCCGCTGCTCTCCTCTCCTCTGCTCCACCGCTACACTGCTTCTGTTACAAACGAACAAACAAAAAACCGTTTAATTCTTCCCCATTTAGGTAGGCGCTCTTTCATTTTCTTATACACACACACAAAACAGCTGTCTTTTTCTTCTTTTGCTTCAATTTCAATGGGGACTGGAGGATTAGTACATGTCACGGAGAAATTTTATTGCTATCAGTAATTGGGTGTTTTTGATTTATTAAATTCGATTAATACTGAAAGATTAGATCGTCTTTTTTTCTGTTTCAATTTGGGTTTTGTAATTAGAATGATATAATAATCTCCAGCTCTCTGGTTTTTATTATTATTATTATTGTATATAAATTTGGTTTTGGATTAGCTTGGCCTCTTTTTAGAAAATGAATTGGTGGTTCAATATACCGTTTTTGTTGTGAATTTAGTTCAGTTTTGAGTTTGCATGTTAAGGCAAAGCGTAATTTTTTTTTTTATTTATGTGCTTATGGTGGTGCATCTAGGAATCTAGTCAATGCAGTATTGTAGATTGCATTGACAATATCATTATTGGTTTTTGAATGAAAATTGTAAAACTTATCCGATATTGATGTGGTGTGCATGCCAGCACAGACCCTTGTTATACTCCAATGGTTGTTCAGGCACCTCCAAAGCCAATTCTCAATAATTTTGATGATGACGACGATGATGGGCCCATAGTTTTCAAGAGAGGTGATAACTCGACCTCTAAGCAAAATCAACCAAACCTTGAAGCAAAGAAAGCATCCTCATCTTCTCATAATTCCATTGGTCAAAGCTTGAATGCCCACAAAGGCAAATCACCTATACCATCTTCCAATGCATCCCCTGTGAAATCTCCTATAGGGAGTCCTAAAGCATCAGCTTCATCTGCCAAGGCATTGCCAATGAAGTCACCGGTGACATATTCTAGAGCGCCAAGTTCTTCATTTGATCTGTTGAAGCAAGCATCTAAACAGGTTGTCTCAAATACTGCTAAGGAGGAGACCAAACCGATTGTTGATGATGATGATTCTGAGGATGATAAGCCCTTGAGTTCTAGACTTAAGGGGAGCACAAACAATGCCAATAAGGGGGTTACTGTGCCTGATCGTGTCAAGGATGAACATTCAGATGATGATGAAGTCCCTTTATCCTCGAGGTTTGCAGCAAAGTCAAATGCAGGGTCATCAAGCTCTAAGATTATCAGTTCTAGTGAGAAGAAATTGTTGGTTTCAAAAATTCAGTTAAATGGTTCTACTGCTAAGGACAAGCAACAAAAATCTTCTGCTGTGCCAACTAAGAGACCTATGGATAATAAGGTTCCTTCAAACCAGTCTTCTGCTAAAAAAACAAAACTTTCAGATGTGTATACAACAAAGGAAGTTACTGTCAAGGCAGAGCTGAAGGCAGATGATGATGACCACCTTACAATTTCCCAGAGAATGAAGAAAGCAGGCTCCTCAGTTAACAAATCTTTGTCTGTGAAGCAAAAGGCAGCAAAAGTTGTTTCTTCATCATTCAAGAAGACAACCAAGAATAACAAGAAACAAATGCAAAATTCAAAATATTCAAAGTCAACAAAAGTACAGCCTGGCTCCAGTGATGGGCAGAAAAAGTGGACGACCTTGGTTCACAACGGTGTCATCTTCCCACCTCCATACAAGCCTCATGGGGTCAAGATGCTTTACAAGGGTAAACCAGTTGATTTGACTCCTGAGCAGGAGGAGGTGTGTTTCAATTAGTTTGTGGTGCCTTGCTATGTCATTTGTGTCCAAAAGTTAATTTCCACCGCATGCTCCTACTCTGTTTGAGTCTCTGTACATTGGAGGTTTCAAATTTCTCCCTGTATATTTGGTGCTAGCTGCATTTTAACTTTAATCTCTTAACCACAGGTTGCAACCATGTTTGCAGTGATGAAAGATACAGAATATGTTAAAAAACCACAATTCCTTCAAAACTTTTGGAATGATTGGCATATATTACTTGGGAAGAATCATGTAATACAGAAGCTAGAGATCTGTGATTTCAACCCTATATATGAATGGCATGAGAAAGAAAAGGAGAAGAAGAAACAAATGAGCACTGAAGTAAGTTGGTATACATATGGCCTTGTTTGTGATTGAGATGCAAAGCATTAGTTTGTTGTGAAAGTGAGCAATTACCATTAATTGCACGCAAGTCTGCCAACTTAAATGTTTGATATATGTTGTTGGAGTGTTGCTATTGTTGTGTAAAATTGTAGAAGTACACCCATTCCTATGTTCTCTGCCATGGAGCCTTATAGAATCTTTTCATCCTCTATCTGTAATGAAGCAGTAACCGTGGATATTCTGGCAGTTACAATGCTTCATGGAAATAACCAGCACTAAAATGTGCCATCCTGCATTTTGCATGCATGTGATCCCCCTTTGGACTTGAGAGAAAAAAGTAACCCCCTTTCTAATGTATCATTGTTTCAGCTTCACATGTGAGCAAAGTTAGCTTTTCAGGGTAGAAGCCGATTACTTCCGCCATATTCTTTGAGAATAAGTTTCACATGATGTCATTCTCTTTGATTTCAGTGTTTTATGTTCATGTAGGAGAAGAAGGCTCTAAAAGAAGAGAAATTGAAGCAAGAGGAGAAGTATATGTGGGCCATTGTTAATGGGGTTAAAGAGAAGGTAAGTATCTGTGGATCAGGCGTTTTTATTAGCTTTGTAAGGGAAATACTATATCTATAGTGAACATGTGTATGCAAACGAGTGTGTGCTCTTGTGCAAATGCGGGTTTCTGCTTCTAAGGCATGCATTCTAACCAATAATGGGTTCCTTATTGCTGATTTTATTATTTGAACTCTGCATTTTGTTTTCTTAATGCACTTCTCTTCACCTGCATTTTAACTTTTCCAACTCTGATGATTATCTCAATCAGGTTGGGAATTTCAGAGTTGAACCACCTGGTCTATTTCGAGGACGGGGAGAGCATCCAAAGGTTCCAGTGACATCTTTCTAACTGTTAATTGAGATATAGAGCTTTCAGCTTTGACTAAATTTTTTTTTGATGTTCATGATGACGAATGACTAAATTTTTCACTGCCTCATCTTTTTCCCTTTGACTGACTGTTGGTATTTACCAGATGGGAAAGCTAAAAAGCCGTATTCGTCCCAGTGACATTACTATAAATATTGGAAAGGATGCCCCGATCCCAAAATGTCCCATTCCTGGTGAAAGGTTTGGGTTCATACAATCTCTTTCAAATTGGGGAAATAGAAGAGAGACACTACTACTTTAGCTTCTGTTGATAACTAAGTATTGTTTGGGTTAGCTGAAAATTGTGAAAATATTTGCTTGGCAGGTGGAAAGAAGTGAAGCATGATAACACTGTTACATGGTTGGCATTCTGGAATGATCCAATCAATCCAAAAGAATTCAAATATGTATTCTTGGCTGCCAGCAGTTCCTTGAAGGGGCAAAGTGACAAGGAGAAATATGAAAAAGCAAGGAAGTTGAAGGTATTGATCTATACGAGCTTCTGGTTGTTGTAACCTGTGATATGATTGAGGAGCTTGCCTTTAGCTTCTGTATTTTGAGTGCAGGACTATATACACAACATCAGGACAGCTTACACAAAGGATTTTGCAAGTAAAGATATTACAAAGCGGCAAATAGCAGTGGCAACCTATCTTATTGATAAACTAGCTCTTAGGGCGGGTAATGAGAAGGTATAATAACTGGCTAAACAAGCTTATTGAACCCTTTGCAGTTGATTTTGGCTTTTAAGATTGGATGAAGCACCTTTTAATTTGGAGATTGTTCTTACTCACATAATGAACCTGGTGTTTTAAATTGACCAGTTAATCTGAGCCTTTGGGTGTCAATATGGTTCATAGAAATCCAAATGATAAGAATGGACTCAGGCCTTAAATTAGTTTGATTTAGCGCATGTCACTTGCTCAGTTTATCAAGAATTGTATCTTTCAGATTTACATGCCACTTTTCTTTTCAAAATGCCTTGACTCTTTCTTATCCTCCCTTTTCTCTGTGGAAACTCAATCTTGAATAAATTATATGCCTGTCTTTGGACAACAATTAAGGTTTATTTCTGTTAAAAGGTTTTCCGAGGTGAAGTTGAATGAACAGCTATTTTTTGGATTTTTGTGAATCAGTACAATAATTTTGACATGATGCATTTGATTCAGAGGAAATGTTATCCTAGGATAATTGAAACTCATTGAATGTTTTTTGAAGATCTAATTGCCAGAATAGTATATTCAGTATAAGTTATATCTCACTTTTAGAACTTAGCAAGTGTTCCCGTGACATTTTGTTATGCTGGTTTGTGTTTGCTTACCATGTTTCTTTACTAGTATCGAGGATTACCTGTGGCAATTAGCTATATAGATCTTGTATACATTTCAAGGGAGAACGTTATCACATTTCCATCATTCTGTAATTGGGAACCTGCAGGATGATGATGAAGCTGATACTGTTGGTTGCTGCACATTAAAAGTTGCAAATGTTGAGTGCATTCCTCCGAATAAGTTGAAGGTATATGATGGTTTTTATGTTTATTGGTGTCTCTGTACTTGGTTGCTGCAGTAGTGGGTCTAATTTTGGAAGTGTAGAGGTCAGACAACATACTATGAGTTACCTAATTTCGATTGGCTATATACATCTAACAGTGAATTACTAGAATTAACACTTGCTTCTACTTGATTGTTCAGTTTGACTTCCTTGGTAAAGATTCAATTCGATATGAAAACACAGTCGAGGTTGAGCTTCCCGTGTACAAGGCAATCAGACAGTTTCAAGTTGGTGAGTAAATGGCTGTTAAGATTATGATAGTAAAGGTAATTATCTTGTGTGAGGGATGATGAGCAGTTTTTTCTTCTTCAGCGAAAAAGCCAACTGATGATCTTTTTGACTCTCTGGATACTACTAAACTAAATGCACACCTAAAAGAACTCATGCCTGGACTTACAGCAAAAGTTTTCCGTACATACAATGCATCTATCACATTGGATGAAAAGGTAAGTTTTAAGCTGAGAGATCAATTACTACATTGAAGTTTTTCCTGTGGGCCACCTGGAAGTATGTGAATTTATATGCTCCTGGGGTTTTGTTTGGTCTATTAACAGTTATATGAAGAAACAGAAGATGGTGACGTTACTGAAAAAATTGTTATTTATAACAAAGCAAACAAACAGGTGAAGCCAGTTTGTTGCAAGAAAAGTTCGTTGGATATTATGTTGCAATATTTAGCTCCAGCTCTTGCACCTATAATATTGCCTTTTTGCTCTTCTACAGGTTGCAATCATTTGTAATCATCAACGTACTATTTCAAAATCTCATGACGCACAAATGTCAAGATTGACTGAGAAACTCGAGGAACTTAAGGTATTTAATTTTAGAACTCAACCAGAATTTTGGGCCCTCATTTTTTGGAAATTTGGGGAAAATCCACGTGAGGACCTCCTGGCATATTGGAAACTTTGCCCATTTCTGGCTGCTTGCTGTGTGTGTATTGCCAAGCCATCTATCTTCAACATATTATTGCCCTATGCATATTGGAAACTTTGCCCATTCCTGGCTGCTTGTGTTTGTGAAGTCCATGCTTTGAGCTTTTCATCATTCTGCTTGCAGGGCACACTGAAGGAATTGAAAACTGATCTGGACAGGGCCAAAAGGGGGAAGCCCCCATTGAAGGATGCAGATGGAAAGCAAAAGAGGAACTTGACTCCTGAAGCGTAATACAACCTGTGCCCTTTTGCTCAAGTATTTTGTGCATCTTTGGTATATTTGATGGTTCATTTTGATCTGCTGAATTGATTTGCAGCATAGAGAAGAAGATAGCAACAACCAATCAAAAGATTGAGAAAATGGAACTGTCCATGAAGACCAAAGAGGATCTGAAAACAGTGGCATTGGGCACCTCCAAAATTAATTACCTTGATCCCAGGATTACAGTTGCATGGTGCAAGCGGCATGAAGTTCCTATTGAGAAGGTAAACTGCTCCTGAAATTATTTTTGAGGAATGAGCTCAACTTCTTATCTTCTTAAGCCGTCAATTAGTTATACTTATAAGTTAGTTTAATTGCTTTGGATCTATCATTATATTTTAGGCCATCCTCTAATATATCATTCTAATGGATATTTTTATGCAAACTGATGCTAATACCGACATTTGAGAAATCAAACCCTATCTCATTTATTGAAAAAATAATTTGAAAAAGGTACAACAAATTGTCATATTGTTAATACACTTTTCATGGCTTTATTTTTAAATAAATCAGGTTAGATTTGAGTCTTGTTTGATGGTATTTTATTATTATTATTTTAGTTTAGATGGAAAAAACCGGATAGAGGGATAGAATGAAGAACGGCCCGCTATTTAGTACAAATTGGAGATAAATTGGGAACAAATATTGGGATAAATTGATCTAATTCTTTTTTAGAATAAAAATGTAATGGTTTTAATCAACAGTCATGCTTCTGTTTCGGTTTGTTGCCCTGTATTTGGTACCGCAGTAGTGACTGTTCAAGTGAAGTTGTTTCTTACCATATATATGTATATGTATGCCTTTGTCACAGATATTCAACAAGTCTCTCCTAGCAAAGTTTACTTGGGCAATGGACGTTGACCCCCAGTTCAGATTCTGATCGTGGCAAGTGATAATTGGTTATCCAAATCAATCCACCAAAAAAAAGAAAAAACAGGGAGAAGGGGCACCAACCCTTGTTCTTTTCTCCCTCTCGTCACAGTCTGTTCACATTTTTGTCCTCTTATTCTAGCGAGAAGTCAATGTTGTATGTTCGTCTAATCTAATTGTAGGGCAAATTTGCCCTTTCTTCATGCTGTTTAAACCATTTGACTGTGGAAAGGAGTTGCAGCAAGAATTGTTTCGACATTTGGGTGCTAACAATATAAATGTAGAAAATACATTTCAGTGTTTCAAATAGAGGTAAATTTCGCTGGTTTTCTCATTTGTTTCCTGCCGTTTCTTCCTGTCCTTGTTAGTTGGTCAGGGTTAGAACGAGAAAAGCTTTGTTAAATCTTTAATTTTGCTTCTTGATGACAAAGTGTGCCCTTCAAAGGATGTCTCCAGGACTTGCTGTTACATGTAGCTTCAACTTGTTGTGTTTGCAGGCGGCATAAAACAAAGATGCTGGGACGGGTCTGTGATGGTTGGCGCTCACCGCGTTGTGTTCTTAGAGTCCATGTAGCGTTCAACGATTGTTTCTCTTAAACCTTCATTGAATAGGCTGACAAGAAGAGATTGTTAGTTGATGCTTGCTATGAAGTTTAAAAAATATTATTACAAATGTAAAAGTTGTTTTCTTACAGGAGATGCTTTGTGTATTTCAGCTCGAATGCTAATGGAAACAGGAGATGTCTCCACTTTTCCTTCTTTCTTGGATCAAATCTGTCTCTAAATATGTTTCTATATTTTAAATTATTCTTCGGATCTATCATTTTTCAAGTAAAAAAAAACACCCCAGCTTTAAGAAATCCAAACTCCATCTACTTTATATGTAAAAATAAATAATTGTCATTTTCTTTTCATGGTTATCCTTTTTGAATTAATCAGGGTAGGTTTAATTTCTAGTATGAGAGTATCTTTGTTAGAATAGAAAAAAAAATGTCAAGTTGATGGACCGGTGAATGATATAAAGTACTTGTAGATTGTTTGTTATTATGGTGTTTTAAAAGTATGTTTTATTGAAATAATATTTTATTATTATTTATAAAATCTATTTTTGACAATATAACATGAAAACAAAGAAATACAATTATATTTGAAACGCAGAAAAAAATAAAATAAAAATTATTTTAAAAAAAAAATATTTTTGAAACATAAAAATAAATAGTTTTTTTAGACAAATGAGATACTAGGCGTAAAAATACAAGGATAAGTGAGCTATTTTTTTTTAAATAAAAAATAATTAACTTTTTTATGCATGATTGTTGAGAGAATTAAAAATTAATTTGAGGAATATTTTGA
This sequence comes from Salix caprea, assembly GCA_964035475.1. Classification (NCBI taxonomy): domain Eukaryota; kingdom Viridiplantae; phylum Streptophyta; class Magnoliopsida; order Malpighiales; family Salicaceae; genus Salix; species Salix caprea. Next base: position 9,088,657 of record OZ037749.1, on the reverse strand, counting down.
GAGAGAAAAATAATGAGGATAAATTTTCCAAACAGAACACCGATTTGAGGATACTAACTACCTTCTTAATAATTAATTCTCTTAAAAACAAAAACTCAACCTACATTATGAAATAGTTTAAATTTGAATGTTCTTGATTTGGTTTTTTTACTTGAATTCTAAATTAAATTGTGTGGGAGTTTCTCGGGATTACCTTATTAATTGAATGATTACAAAAGAAATAAAAAATCAAGTGAACCCTAGTCAACCTTCTAAACCCGCAACTCAAGTTATAGTTATGAGCTCCACTCAAATTAATTTTACTATAATATAAAAAAATATAAAAATTAACTTACCATGAAACTCAATAAAAATCTCACGCTAATTTATGAAAATTAAAAAAAAGTATTACAATGAGAGAAGACTATATTAATTATTATGATAAATAAATGAAATTATTTAGTAGTTTATAAATTGAAATTGAGTAATGGTATAGATTACCTCGAAGAAAGGATGTAGTGGGAGTGATATGGGTCTCACTAGCCCAAATCACGAAAAGTCTGATTAACTAGCAATTGGGCCAGAATCAATGGATGGATGGAGTAATTAGCATCTAAAATACAAATTCAGAGAGAGAGAGAGAGGGAGGGAGGGAAGCCGGATCTCGCGAGCAACAGCGAAGCGAGAGCCTGAACAAGGAAGCACAAGAAGCTTCACCAAGTAAGTCCCGTTACCGATTTTCTTAATAAATAAATTTTCATCTTGGACCAGAACTGATGGAGTTATTTTTCAGAAAGAAATCTGGATATACAATAAAGAGAGATGGGGTTTCTGGTAACGACACTGATTTTCGTAGTTGTTGGAATAATCGCTTCTCTTTGTACCAGAATTTGCTGCAACAGAGGACCCTCTACTAATTTGTATGCTTCCTTTCTTTATTACTTCAATTTCTTTTTTCTTTAATTTCTTAGAAAATTTCGTTCTTATTTTATTTTTTTTTCTTAAGGAAAAGCATAAGATGCGTTTGAATCAATTGAACTGCCGCTACATTTTAGTTGATCCATGTATTATTATTAAAATGAATTGTAAATGCATCTCCAACTATTAGATTTTCTTGGGAAAATCACAAATGCAGCCTGAATCCATCCAATCACTACTGTTTTCATTACTGGTTGTGTTGTTATTGATTTTCTGCAACTAATAATAATTACACAGGAGTTTTCTTCGGAATTTAATCTATATATATATATATATATATATATATATATATATATATATATTTCTAATATTAATATATCAGGGGTCATGTGGCTTTTTAAAATATTTCCTATATAGGCTAAGTAGTTCTACCTGGGGACAAAGACTAGGAATCCCGGGGCTTAAACTAATATAATAGACTGCTGTAATTTCGGTTCTCTACTGCTTCCCTCTCCCCACACTACATTAAATAGGAAGCAGTAATCTTCCAATATCTGTTTTAGTCCTTTTGATGTTACGAATCTGTAATTGCATGTGTCAGTAGTTGGGATATTTGATGAGCAAAATCACTGCTTCCCGTGCAGTTATGTTTTATTTGTTTCTTCAATTCGTGGTGAAAAACCACTTTTGATTGTATCTACTCTTTTTTTATTTCTCTGTTTGTCTCCAAGTTCATCCATCAAGTGAAGTCCACTGCCGCTTTACATTGCAAATGTCAAACTTTTGAATAAGGGAACGTCTTTATAAAATCATAAACCATCTCTTTGTTTTTTTATTGACTAAACGCTAGCGCTTTTAGTTTCATGCTACCCCCCTGCATGACATCACACATTTATGCTGTACTGACCCTGTTTTTATTTTGGGAATGCTCATTCTTGTAGCCCTCAATTCAAGTTCTGCATCCGTGTTGAAGCATGCATGATACAATTGCTCAATAAGAGATTGGATTAAAGTGCTACCCACTGCTCATGTATTTTTAAGTATCATTATCTCATTCACTAGTAATTTAAATGTTTCAGATCATTGTTTTGTCTGATCTCTCAAATTAGCAGATAAAGATGACTGCATGCATCAAGTTAATCAGGTTTAATTAAGTGAATACAACTCCTGTACGGTAGCCTCTTGTTCCGTTTCTTCTCATGCAATATGGATAATCTTGGGTTTTTAATTGCAGGCTCCACCTAACATTGGTTTTGACAGCAACAGCGTGTTGTTGGATGATGTAAGCTTGTATTTTATTTTTGTTTTTCTTTCTGCAACTCTTTTGATTTTCCATGTTGAAGGAATTTCATTTATGAGCTTCTGTGTCTTGGATATATGTGGTTAGTGTTCAAGCTGCATGCATGCATGCATCCATAAATTTAGAAGACTAATGATTATTCAAGAAAGGTAATTTATCAAGATGCTGCAAAACCATGACCATTACACAATATTATCGACTACAAGTCCTGTTTATGCCTTTTCTTGTAAATTTTCCTTAAGGTTGACTGCATATTTGCCTGTAAATTATTCATTTTTTATCCATTATGTAGTCTAGGTTAATTTCAAACTGCTGGATGTACAAATTTGAGTATCTTCTCTTCGCACGTGTTTCCTTCTCAGATAGCTTTAGAATGAGCTGGGAAAGCTTCACTTGCTAACTTTGAGGGTTCTGCTCCTTTATCATTGTGGCAACAATTAGCCTGATGGTAACAGAACCTCACATAATGTTGGAGGAGGAACTGCTATCAGTGTCATTTTTTTTTTATTTTTTTCTCATTTTACCATATGGAAACATTCATTTTTTTTCCAGTGAGACACCCTAGTGCTATGGCATGTTTGTAAAATGGAAAGAGTTATGACTTGCATGACTTTTGAGAGGCAGTCATGGAGGAACAGGTTCATGTAGATTAATGGAATCCTTAAAGCGTACTTAAGTTTGCCAAATTATATTTCTTACCCTTTTTTATGGGTGGTTGAATAATTTTCACTCTCGTCCTTGATAAAAGCGTGATGTTCATGATTTTGATGGAGTGTCAAAAGCATCAATAAGTTATTTTATTCAGATTTTACGTTCATCTGCTAGCAATGCACTTTTTTCCTTTCCTGGAACATGGTTGAGAAACCTGTTCACTCTATTTTCTTTAGAGTTCTTTTTATTATTATTATTAAGAACTGCATGCAGTTGTTTCCTTATCACTCTTGCTATAATTTTTTTATTTTTTGAATGTTAGGTGGGCCATTGTGTATTTAGCACAGATGAAACCTCTCATAGTTCCAATTTTAAGTGAAGGGGAGTGAAGTTATCCCAAATGAGCGTGCTGACCCATTTTGGTAAACAAGCATTGGTTGCTAGAGAAATTATTATTTCATGCTTCAATAATTGTCATGCATCTTCTCGTTTTGGGTTTGTATTATTTATCAGTGTGAACTTTGATTTTAAAAATAAATAAATAAATGTTGTGGTTTACTTTAGCGCATTGCAATCTGATTTAATTTATAACACTTCAGCAGTCTGTCTATCAGACCTTGTGTACAAAGATGTAAATATAATGAAATAATTGCTGCAAAAGAATATAATTGATGAAGCACTGTGTAAAATGATTTTTCTATGACCGTTACACTTTTGTACCATTCAGCTATGCTGTGTGCCAGCTGCAGAGAGTTTCATATTCGAGGGTTTCAGCATCTGATAATGATGCCTATTATTATAAGAAAACCATTGACTTCTTTTTTACGGTTGATTTATCATCACAAATTAGATTAGAAAACATCTGATTCATGATTGATGTTTAATTATTATTGAGGAATATTTTTTTTATAAAAAGTATATTCTTCTTTCTATTTATTTTTTGTGTTCTGCTAATTTGTCTCTTATTTTTGCAAATGATTTATTTTATTTTCTTAGCTTTCTAAATTATTTCTAGTTAATTTGAATCATAAGCAAAATCCATCTTTTAATTATATATTAGTTAACTGTGTTGGATTAGTATATTTAGAGCATATATACTTGTTTGTTTTAATTTAAATAGCTTGTCTTGGTTGAGTAATTAAAGCTCTAATGCTTGTATATTTGCGGGATGGTATTCTTATTTTTCTGTACTTAAAAATTATCAATTTAAGAGTTTAAATCTGCACAATTTCAATGTTCATTAATTTTTTGGCGTTGTTACTGGGATGCAAATCCCAAGCTTGTGTTTTGTTTTAGTTTTGTTTAGTTTACTTGTTACTTTAGCATAATGAACAATGCATTTTGGTGTATACAATGCTTCAAAGATGCATCATGAGTATCTTTTCAAAAAAGAATTATAGAGGGTTTTATGGATATATTTATTGTTTATGATAATTTATTTTATGCTTGTCTTGAAAACTTAACTCTTATTTTGAAAAGATGCATGAAATCTAATTTTGTTTTGAATTACAAAAGGTGTCATTTTATGTTTGTACAAGGGATAGCTTTAGGGTATATAGTTTTTGCTAGAGGTTTGGAATTTAATAAAGATAAGATAGATATTATCTTGTAAAAAAAAATATTCTTTCTAATTCTTTTACATTATGTTGATTTGCCTTTTATTTTTCAAAGTTGATTTCTTTTGTTTTGATAGCTTTCTAAGTTGTTCTTAGTTAGTTTAGATCATAAATAACATCTATTTTTTAATTACTTATCATTTAAAATACATTATGTAGGCATCTTTAGTGTTCGTTTTAATTTAAACTCGAATAGCTTATCTTGGTTGAGTAATTAAATTCTAATACTTGTATATTTGTGAGATGGTACCCTTGCTTTTCTATATTGCAAATCATTAATTTTAAGGTTTTAAATTTGCATGATTTTGACACTTGACAAATTTTTGGTGTTCTTGCTATGATACTAATCTTTATTTTACTTTAAATGTAAATCACAATCGTAATTAAAATAGAATTAAATAAGTTAATCAATTATCAATTTAAAAGTTGATTGATGTATATTAAAGATTGAATAGAGCTTCCAATAATATCTTAATCAATTTAAAAATATCATACATGATTTAACTTAACCTTCTCAGTGTAATTATTCAACTTAATCTTTAAATAAACAACTTCTCAGGGTAATCATGATAATATTCTAGGAGTAAATATGCTTGTTAAGTTTCAAGCAATGACATTTTTCTTTCGTATGCAACTAGTTGATGAAATTCTTGGTTGACAATATCATTGAAGGATAACAATGGAAACTAGAGGTGAATATTTTTTGTTCGGTTCGGTTTTTATCAAAAAAAAGTAACCAAATCAAAAATTTGTATTTTTTTTTAAAAAGACCGAACTGAACCTAGTGAAAACTGACCATTTTTGGTTCAGTTTGGTTTTTATGATTAAAATATTGGAAAAATCAAAATTGTTTTTGGGTCATCTGATGGGCTTTCTAACGGGCCTTTTGATGGGCTTTCTGATAGGCTTACAATTAATAAAAAGAAAAACTGATTTTCCTATAAAATCCCAAAGTGTTTTTAATTTTTTTTACCACCAATACAAATATTAATGTATTAAATTGTTAATTTTAATATAGTGTTTATTAAGGTTTTTTTAACTTTCTAATACTTTTTTTTTTAATTTAGCATGAGGCGAAATAATTAAAATTACACGAATGAACAAGTTAAATTTTTTTATAGAATATTGCCTTCAAAACAAACAAGCAACATTAACATAAAAAACTTTAAGAAATACACCCGATTTTGAACTAATTAGCATTCATTGCTAGATTTAACTTTCCACCAAATTCTAGAAAAAAATAATGATAGAAATGTTAGATTGGAAATAAATTGATTAATGAATCATAAAATAAAAGTACAAGTGTAAAAGAAAAATAACATGATTCAAGATTTTCATAATCATTCATCAAGGTTGTAATGTCGATTGAGATTGATCCATGATGCAACCAATTTTGACAACAAATAAGTGATATAATTTTGACAGCAAATCACAATATATATGCAACATATATTCATAATAAATTCACAATATATTTGCAGCTTTTCAACAGGTTCTAATTGGTCAGAGACTTGATGCAATATATTCATGATTCTTTATTATAAACATATATTCCACTTGATGCTTTTCCACAGCTTTTCTACTTTTCCACAGCTTTTCTACTTTTAAACACCCTTATCAACTACTCTCTTTCAGATTCTGTATTAGCTTTGACAATCAACATTTTCTGGGTTACAGAATTTGACTGGTGAACATGCATTCATTTGATACCCTACAAAATCCTAATTTTTTATCCACACTTTCACGATGATCAGAGCAGTGCTAGGTTAGTTTGCTCTTTGCTATATTATATTTAAATATGATGAGAAATTTTCAACATTATAAACCAATGATTAATTACCAACAAGGCAGCAATAGGCAACAACAATCTCTAATACCACGTATGCAACCCAAAACTAATTACTACTTAAATACGTCAACATATATCATAAGCTCAAATAAAAACAGTTAAAAACCATGAACATTAACTAAAACATAGAAATAAAATAGAGCAAATTATTTAATTACCTTTTATAAACAGGTTCCCCACTTCAAATTACCTTTTGTAAACAGAGGTAGTGCTGCTAGGATTTTCAAAGTAAGGAAAGGGAAATAAGAGTTTCAAGTCCTAACCGAGAAACAGAGAAAGTTTGTATTTATATTACTTTTTAAACCGAACTGGTTCGGTTCGGTTTATGTCAATCAGTTTTTTCTATACAAAACCAATACCAAACCAAACTGGATTTTTTTTTAAAAAAAATTAATCGGTTTAATCTGTTTTTTTGTTCGGTTCGGTCGGTTATTTTTATTTTGGTTTTCTCGTTTGGATAGTTTTTTTTTGCTCACCCCTAATGAAACCTACAAAATCTAGAATTAGAATTTTATGCATCCGTAAATATATATAAAATTTCTATCAAGCATCCATTGATGTTCATTGCCCATCTAAACAAGGTAATTATCCATAACCATTAATTAATTACCCATTTAGGTCGATTAGTTTAGATGAAATTATCATCCCTACATTTCACAGTTCTCAATCTCATGGTTAGATGATGCTCAGCGTTGAGCAACCGGGCACTAAAAAAAAAAAAAAAAAAGACAGCTCCAGGAAATAAGCAGAAAGGATTGGAAGGAACAGCTTTTCTCACGATGCCAATTAAAGATGCAGTTCACTCTCCAGTTACATCTATTAGACTACAAGAAGCTCCTAGAATTAACAGCAATAATATATTTAAGGAGGATGCAAACCTACACATCTCTTTTATTTTATCACGGTGAGGCCGGAACAGTGTCGGCGCCTGAAACATGGGAGGTAGCATCATCTTTCGACATAGAAACACAGTTAACAGGAGCAGATAGCCTACTGTCCCTCCTTCCATCTTTAGTTGTAGACCTGCTCCCATTTTGATGGGCGTTTAGAGACAGCCGCCTGCTGGGAGTTCCATTAGCACCTCCATTTGCACGGGAACCAGCCGCCTTCTTTGCGCCAACTTGTCGAGCAGGACTCGATCTCAAACCGAAAATGGGTTCTTGTTCTGTGCTTTGCTGCTCATGGAACTTCTTCTGATCCTGTCATGTCAGAGTCTACTTTTAGCAAGGTAGAAGATTGAGCAAAACTCATTCTAGGCCAAAATAAAGTAACCACAATGTGGTTTAAATGCATGCGTGTGCTTGAACATGTAATAAATTCAGACTCACCCTCATCCTTTGCTTCTCTTCTTCTCTTTCCTGCCTGAGCATGGCATATTCATCTAGCATGGCAAGGAGAGGAACACCATCATATGCAAACTGTTCGCCACGATCTTCTTCCCAAGCCCGAGTTTTAGCAACCAAGGTGTCAACCAAGGCTACATGGCCAACAAAACCGATTAAATCTCTGGATGCAGATTCCATCGCATCAACATAGAACAGTTCAAAAAGAGAAGAAAATGATGTTGATAGTGCCACCTCTGTATTTCCCTGATTTTACAGATACCTGGGATTTTGTTAACCAGAATCCGGGCTCTCTCTGCACGCTTGAGATTCAAGTGTGCACCTCTGCTGGCACTGTACCTGTTTTCATCCTGTTTCAGCAACACATTGCCATTTAAGTTAAAACCATAAACCATCAAATCAGTTGTACAAATAATTTCATCTGCTTTTAGAACACCTAGTTTGATCTATCAATATTTTCACTGTATTTACCTCATCGTTTACCATTCAGACTCGGAATTTTTCCGCTCATTTAACGTCAATGAGACAGACATCCTGTTACTAGGCAAATGTGGATTACACAATTACATAACATAAAATCATTGGCAAGCAAGATCACTCGCATAAACCTATTATCTGCCAGAGAAGCCAGGAACAATGATAATTACTAGGAAAACACAATTACAGAATTAGATACACTCAAAACATCAGCAAACAAGATCACTCAAACGTATAATCTGCAGAAGAAAACAAGGGTAAGAAAAAAATAAATATTTCCCAAATAAAAGGGGATCTATATATATCTGCTCCTGATGCAGGAATTTCTTGCGGCCCAAGAGCAGAGAGATCTCTAGGAAAAGGGCATTGAAACTATCAAAACATCAGATTTACAATATAAACACTTAGAAGAAGAGCACGGGAGAGAGATAGTAATACCCGATTATAATCTTCTAGCCAACTCTCTTCCTCACATGCTAACATCCATTTCTCAACCTTATCCAAAATTTCTTTTCTGCTTATAGCTTCTTCTTTGGCTCTTGATATTTGATTGTCCATGTCAGCCAGTAATTCAGCAGGCTCAACATTTCCAGAATCAATTAGTGCCATAATTTTGTCTCGAGCAACATCCGGAGCTATCTCTACATGAACATGGGCATATATCTCTTCAAGCTCTGCTTGCTTTTTGAAGGCAATTTCTTTCATCCTGCTGGTTTTTAGCTGATCAAGCCTTTCAACCTCAGCCTCAGCCTTTAAAAAAATACTAGTAAAATTAGCATACCGCTTTCGCAGTTTTCACCAAAATATGTGGTATGCTAATTACTTGCAGAATCCAAATACCTGCTCAATTAGATCCAGGGCCAGAGCTCTGGGAACAGTCACTTCATCAACTGAAGCCAACATGTTACAGGTAACATGGTCAAACAATTTCCTTTCTTCCATGGGAGTGTCCATCAGATTCCACAGGTCCATGAGCTGATTTGCCAGCTCTTGAAGCTGTAGTGGGAGGATAAAAATTAAAGATATTTTGAGTCTTAGTGGAGAACAGGAGGATTTGATTCAATTCAACCACACAGAAAAACATCCACCATTACAGCAGAAACCTTAGAGTTTGTTCCCTTTGGATGTGATACAAAATATACTGGTGCTGTGTGTGTGTGTGTGTGAGTAAGGAACAAATCAACATGAAACAGTGCTTGTTTCATCTGCTTTGAAGATGCCAACAGAAATCTAATGCAAATGTTCTCTTGTTGGAAGACTTGTATCTGAGTTACAGGATAAACTTATTTAACAACAGAAAAACAAGCCTTGTGGAAAGAGGATCCTGATATAACATAACTGATCTTTGTCTGTTTAAAGTTGAGCAAATTCCTGTCCCATTTCTTCATCACAGAACATACTTTTATGCTAACAATTGGTATAGAGGATAGAGGATCATTATTTGGTTAAAGCCTTCAATTAGTGCAAAAGTCTTATTATTTTTCTGGAAACATAACAAGGAAAACATACTCTTCTTTCCATAGCAACCAATACTAAAATGCAAGGGACTTGCCTTATGAAGCCTCTGCTTCTTTTCTTCTTTTAATGCTAAGACAGTCTTAGCCAGCTTTGCTAATGTATCATTGCTAATGCTTTGCATGCCATTCAAGTCATTTAAGCTTGGATGAACATCCGTTACAGAACTGAAAAAGTCCATCCCGAGGTCAGCATATAGGTCATGCACACTGCTCACAAATTCAAGGACCTTGTGCAACCTATCACTCTACAATGTAAAATAAGAAGTTAATGATTAACTTGACATATCTAGAAAGCTAGAAATTATCTGATGAACCATTACCAGGATGAAGAGATTTACCTTTTCCTTTTGAAGCTCTTGAAGTTGGGCATGATATTCATTTAACTTCTGTAGTGATAAATCAGCATCATCAACTGCAGGAATGTCATTGATATTTAAGTTCCCAGCAATTTCACCACAGATTTTTTGAATCTGTGTCTGTACATCAGAAAACTCTTTCACTCTCTCTGTTTTCTGTTCCCACAGCTGTTCAAGTACTGGTGCTATAGCTTCCAGTTGTTCCTTGATTGTTCCTGAAGCCTTCTCAGGCTGCAATTAAACCAAGGAAAACCATGAGGAGCCCAGTTTTTTCACTGTCAATTAAACCATAAAAAGTGTTTTGCAGAAACACCACGGTTGTCAAAATCGCGAATATGACACGACACGGAAGGGGCTTCTGAAACTCGGATCGTAAAATCGTACCTGAATTTTTGCGTACAAAAATCATAAAATCACAGCTAAAATCATGTAAGTAGAAAAATCATAAAATCATAAATAAAATAATTCTGAATACAATACATCATAATTATGGCCATAAAACTTCATTAGTTAAGGTTCATACATAATTTAAAATAACTTAAAAATAGATTACAAAACAATTATGTCCATAGAATTTCATTAGGTAAAAACTAATAAATTTAAAACAAATATTCTGCTGGCGTGCTATGTAAGCTAAAGTCAGCCTCATTAGCCATTACCGTCATCTTCCTCGCTATTTTTAATATATTCATCAAAAGTATTATTATTGAAAATATTATTAGTACTACTACTGGTAACAACACCCCAACACCGATATTGATAGTACTAGCTCCAACTCCAACTCCAACAAATTATTTTGACATTAACACATTAAATTATCTAAAAATACTAAAAAAAATATATAATTTAAAGCAAAAAATAACATTAAAAAATTCAATTATAAATTTTAAAGTTAATATTTAAATAAACACATGAGAATCAAGAAATTTTTATTGTCTAAAAATGATGTGTGCATGGCTGCATGCATTTAACAAACCGAGAGAGAGAGAGAGAGAGAGTGGGGGGGGGGGGGGGGGGGACAGGCGGGGGTGGGCTATGCCTAGGTGGTGCCTTGGTGGCAAGAGAGAGAGGGCTGCGTCAGTGTAGAAGGGGGGCTTGCCTAGATGGCAAGAGAGAGAGGGCTGCGTCAGAAATCAGAATGTAGAAATTAGAATAGCCTGGGATCGTAAAATCGGACCGATCCGGTACAATTTTACGATTCCATACGATTTTACTGTTTTTTGACCGAGTTTGACCCAAATCGATTTTTCCACCCGAGTTAACAAGGTTTGATGAGTTGACTCACAAAATCAAACGAATTTGCGAGTCAACTCGCGAGTTTAACAAACATGATAAACACCCATAACACTTTGCACATATGATGACACAGGATATACACGAGACTAAGTTGTGTAAAACTACTCACAAATTCTGCAAAACATTTTTCTCCAAGGGCTGATAGAAGACATGCAAGTTCAGTTCTGGCATCTGATAAGGCCTCAAGAAGCTGGGCCCTCGACTTCACAGCCTGCTCAACTTTCTTCTTATACACATCCAAGCACTCCTGTTCTATTTGAATGAGCATCTTATCTCGCTCCTCATCACTTTCACCAACCTCGTCCCAGATTTCCTACACCACATCAGAGTTCAATAAGTTGTAATTTCTTCTCGCCATACACACGAACAATCAGTAAAATGAAATACCTGGAGCTTTTGCAGTAGAGTGCCGCAGGTTGTTTCTCCAAGGAGAGGGTTTTGGGCATCTGTGACTGCCATTCACGTTAGCTTGCAACCTCGCGTCAACTACATGGAGCATTCGAAAGACATTCAGTAAGTAATCCTTGGACAGAACTATATGCTTGGAGATGTAAACCAAAGCCAAGAATTGAGACTAGCAGCATACCTTATTGACCAGCAAGAAAAGTACTTTTACCACACAAGTAAAAATACACACCTGCAAAGAAGAGCAACTAATAGGAGTAAGCATGGATTATACAATGCTTTAACATAGGTAGTAGACTATAATATAACATTCTAGCTAAATACAATCGTAAAGGCTTCCCCTTAAATACAATATATAGTCTTCTGGAACTTAAAAATTAAAAAAGCTTTTTTTTTTCCTGTCTTGCTTGCCACATTCTACGCAGCCAATCTATTTTATTAAAACGAACTTGTATATATGCAAATAACTTACTTACATCTGCCTCACATTTTCTCAGAAACCAAACAACACCTCATGTTAATGAAGTAAACCCACTCGATTAAACAACTTATTGAAACAAATCTAGATATTTCAACCTCCTCAGTAATGGAGAAAAAAAACAGAAGAATGAGCAGGCTCTCGAGCTTAAAAACTGTTGATTTCAACAAAAAATGCACCATAAGTTTTTAGCTAAAAAAACTACATTCACTAAATGAAGAGCAAGAACATGTTCAAATGCACTTAGTTCTCTCTTGATAATCCAAGAAAACAAAATAGTAATGCACCAAAAGTCGAGAGAAACAGCACAAAATAGTAACGCCTACCCAGATCGTCCTTCAAAGAAACTAGGGTTTTGAAGAGGTTATGTTACTTTCAGATCTGTCTTTTTCTCTTGTGAGTGTGTTTTGGTCACTCTTGAGAGTTGAGAGTATGTTTTGGCAGATTAGAGAAAGAGAGCGACTGACTTCGAGTGAGTTTACGATTGTCCCTGTTTCTGTTTGGCAGAGTTCGGGGAGTTTCACGATGAAAGTGTTTTTTTAATATTAGGACATAAGAAAACTAAAACAATATAATTTAAAATAAAAAAATAAAAAAGATTTAAAACCATTTTTAAAATACAATAAGAAAAAACAAAAGGACACATGTGAGTGAGAAATGGAGTGTGGGCCCGTTTAACATGTGCTGTAGCAAGAGCAGCCCGATAGTAGTATTCTTGTCCATTACCCGCGTGCTACATTATTTTCTTGAACAAATAAATAGTAATTGAATTCATGGGATTTTTTTTTTTTTATAATCAGGGTGTTCGGGCCAGCTTGCGCGCATCATAACTAAATTTCCGGGTTCATTGAATATCCTGCAAGCTCAATGAGTAAGTAAGACACCGCGGGGTGACAAACATGTCTGGCAAGGCTTGAACCTGGGGTGAGAGGAAGGGAAAAGTCTTTTTTGATCACCAGACCAAGACCCTGCTGGCGAATTCATGGGATGTTAATCAGTAATAACGAGGTAACTGAGTGCTTTGCTGGGTTTTTTTTATATAGAAAAATTGATTGATTTTTTATGTGTTATAATTAGTTATTTTAATATTTAATTAGTAAAATTATAATAAATAAAACCGGTTAGAAATGAGTTTTTTTCCGTCTAAAATGAACATTGTAAACAAAACGCAAGGGAATTAGTTCATATATCTTTTAATTGTAGAAAACTTGAGTAAATATGTCTACCTATTTTGTTTATGTGTTGTCTCTTTTTTTATGTAATATTCGATCTGAAATATTATGCATAAAAATATTGTAAGAGTAATTTTTTAACAAAAACAACCTAAAATCTAAGAATTAAATTTTTCTAAGAAATAAAACCTAAACAAAAGAGGAAATAATTAGAATTAATAACCAAAATTAAGATTATATATATATATATATATATATATATATATATATATATATATATATATATATATATATATATATATATATATATATATATATATATATATATATACATGGACAAAAATAAGGACTATTTAAAAATATATCTAAAAAAAAAAACATAAAAGTTAAAAGTATATGGGCCAAAATGAAAACAAATTATGTAACTAATTTTAACCGAATGGATAAATTAAAACAATTAAAAGTGTTGCAAGGAAAAATAATTAATTCTTTTATTTCTTGATTTAGTTTTGATCCATTTATTTTTTTAGTAATTTTGGTATAACTCTAAATAATTTGTTTGTATTTATATTCTTAGGTTTGACTTTTAATTTTTAGTTTTGTCTTGATTCCAAAGTATCACAACATCGATTAATCAATTATCTTTATTATTATTTTTATTATTATTATCATGATTGTTAAATTGTCACAATTATTATAGTTGTTATCGGAACAATTATTGTAAATAATCAATATTCTAATCATTATTGATAATATTATTATTGTCACTATCATTATCATTATAAAAAGAAATTCATTTTTTTTCAAGATTTGTTCTTCATATTATTATATTTGAAGTATTTTAGAATATTAAGATTAAATTAATTTGAGACTTTTTTAAAAACAAATTACTTCATTTTATATATATATATATATATATATATATATATATATTAAGGTTTTCATATTAAAAAAATAACAAAATATATAATTATTTTTAAGAGAAAAATCCTTGAAAATAATCGTTATCATTATTTTAAACGCATTTTTCATAATAAAATGAATATATAAAAACCTAATATACAATAATAATTATTATTACTATTATTGTAAATAGTTTTGCTATAGTAAGAACCGAAAGTCTTATAGGCTGATTATTTTACTCAGATATATAGCATTATAAAAAAAATCTAAGACCATTAACATTTTGTTGCATTTTAAAAAAATTGTTTATGGCTACAACAAAATGGAGGGCAATTGGCTAGTATATTTTTTCATTGTATATAATTTGCCCTAATTTTTTGACATGTTTCATCTACGTATGACTTCGTATATTTTTTGTTCATGTAATGTTAGATATGAAATATCATACATAAAAAAGCCGCAAAAGTCAATCTTTAACAAAAATAACATCAACTAATGAATTATTTCGATTATTATTGTCATTGTTATTATCATGATTGTTAAATTGTCACAATTATTGTAATTGTCATTATAAATATTATTGTAAATAATTAATATTCTAATTAGTATTGCTCATACTATCAATGACACCATAATTATTGTTGAAAAATTAAATTAAAATTTTATTTTATTTTATAAGATTTATTCCTCATATTATTATATTAAAAGTATTTTAGAATACTGATAATTATTTTCTCTTGAAAAAATCTCAGGTCATTTACACACACACACACACACGCACACACACACACACACATATATATATATATATATTAAGGTGCTAATATTAAAATATATAATTAGTCTCACATATTTATAAGAAAAAAACTTTAAAATAATCATTATCATTGTTTTAAATGCCTTATCTATAATAATTAGAACTTTCAACACCTACAATATTAACAAAAAAGAAATTAAAAAACAAAATAAATGACAAAACAAAAATAAATATGATTAGATATTAAAAAAGTATTTAACCTAAAGGATAAATAAAAATAAAAAAGAGAAAAAATAATAAATATCAATTTTCAAATGATCATCAACACAAATTAAAATTTAAAACATTACACAAACACTACAAGCTATTAAATTAAATGGAAAAAAGTTGATGTCATGTAATTGAAAATGTTGCAAATAATCAAAAAAGGATTGGTGTGTTTAAAACCTTAATAACAATGGAAATAATAAAAAATAGAAACAAAAACTAAGAGTATGTACATATAAACATGGAAAAAAGAGAAACCATATAAGAAATATATAAAAAATAAAGGAATCAAAACAAAAATGAAGATTAAAAGTAGAAGGGCTGAAATGCAAAACACATAAATAATAAATTTAATTTAAAGGACAAAATTGAAACAAATCAAAACTTTGATACCGAAAAAATTAAAGAATTTAAGACAAACCCGGGAATTAAAAGAATGAGGACTGAAATCAAACTAAAATATATAATCAATTTGAATTAAAAGATTCAATTGAAACAAATCAAAACTCTGATACCAAAAATCTTAAGGACTTCAATCCATTCTGGAAATTAAAAGACTAGAGACCGAAATGAAACTACAATACATAATCAATTTCAATTGAAAGACAAAATTGAAACAAATCAAAACCTATATTACAAGAATAAAGACCATACAATGAAAACTCTAACTTGTAAAATCGTATAAACCATGTAAAATTGGTTTAGAAAATCAAAATTCAGTGAAATCGTGAGTGACTATCATAAAATCAGTAAACACAGACTGATTTTACAATCTTGCCAATATGCAAATGTGCAAGCTAATTAACTTTTGCTCAGTTTCCCTCATTAGATTCATTTCCCTTTCCGTACTTTCCCTTTCCCTTTCTCAATCAATTGTCAAATGTCTGTTGCTTGTCAATCGTCTATAAGCTCGTCATCGTCGATCCTTTTATGTAGTTGGTGCAATCAACATCCAGCAACTCAACAAAGTTAGTTTTTTGCACTTCACCTTCTCTATTTTGACAAGTTGAGCTTGCCACTACTGTTGTGCTTTGGTTTGGAGTGCGAGAAGACTCGAGCAATATATTGTACTATACAATGTGGCTAATTTCCAGGCTAGAGCAGCTTAAATACATTTATGAGAAGCCCTATTTATTGAGTAGGATAACAAGTGTTGTTAGTAGAGTATGAGATCGTTTTTATGACAAGGAAAGCCATAAAAGTTAGTATAATTGCCGACCATCTTGCAGATTATACCGTGGAAGATTATGAGCCTCTAAATTTTGATCTCCCTGATGAAGACGTGCTGGTGATCAGGGATGACGTTGGGGCAAGAGAGTAGTGGACATTGTATTTCGATGGAGCATTAAATATATCGTGAAGTGGGGTTGAAACAGTAATAATTTTCCTAGATGGGAAGCAATATCCTTTTTCAATAAGGTTACAATTCGAGTGCACTAATAACATGATCGAATATGAAGCTTCTATCATTGGTTTAGAGACTGCTTTAGAGCTCAGAGCTAAAAACGCTTGAAGTCTTTGGGGATTCCATGTTGATCATCTACCAAGTGAAAGGAAAATGGAAAACTAAAGATGAAAAGTTAAAACTTTACCAGAACTACCTTGTAAAGTTAGCCGGTGAGTTCGAGGAGGTAAAGTTCACTCACATGAGTAGGGATAAAATTCAGTTCGTCGATGCTTTGGCAACTTTGGCTTCAATGGTACAAATTTTTGCTAGAAAAAGATTCATCCAATCGACATCAAGGTTTGAAATCATCAAGCCCATTTTTGCACACTCAAAGAGTCACCAGATGGAAACCCATGGTATAATAATATCAAAAGATTCATCCAACACCAAGAATACCCCCAAGAAGCTTCTAAAGTAGATAAAGAGGCCTTACAAAGGATAACCGTTAATTTATACTTGAATGGCAAAATCCTATGCAGGAGGTCGTTTGATGGGAACTTACTCAAATGTCTAGATGAGAAAGAATTTGGCAGATTTTGAAAGAAGTTCAAGAAGTAATTTGTGTCACCCATGCCAGTACTCATACGATGGCAAGGCAAATGCAAAGATTTGGATATTTTTGGTTGATTATGGAAAGGGATTGTGTGACATGTTAGAAAATATCATAAGTGCCAGATTTATGATGATAAGATAAATGCACCTCTAAAACCTTTATTCAATATGACCTCACCATGGCCATTTGACATGTGGGGATTAGATATCATAGGGTCAATTAACCCGAAGGCAAGTAATGGGCATAGATTCATTCTCATGGCAATTGATTACTTTATAAATGGGTGGAAGCTAAATCCTATGTCCATGTGACGCAAGAGGTTGTCAAAAAATTCATTGAAAGGGACTTGATCTATCATTATGGTCTACTTGCAAGGCTGCTAACTGCTAATGCTCAGAATTTTAATGGAATGTTTATTGTCGAACTTTGCACCAAGTGGAAGAATAAACATATCTACTCCTCTCCTTATAGACCAAAGATGAATGGAGTTGTCGAAGAAACCAATAAAAATCTTAAGAAAATCATCCAAAAGATGATTGTCACTTACAAAGATTGGTATAAAATGCTCCCATGTGCTTTGCACGCATATCACACTACTATTAGAACTTCCACAGGGGCAACCCCATATGCTTTAGTGTATGGAATGGAAGCAATCACACCTTCAGAAATGGAGTTCCATCACTAAGGATCTTAAAAGATGTAGAGTTAGATGAATCAGAATGGGCAAGGTTGAGGTTCAAATAATTAAACTTAGTCGATGAAAAGAGACTAACAACTATTTACCACCACCAATTATACATGGGTAGGATAACAAAAGCTTACAACAAGAAGGTTAAGCCAAGGGTATTCAAAGAAGGTGAACTGGTATTGAAGAAGATATCATTAGCATTAGAAGAAGACTAGAGTAAATAGGTGCCGGACTATGAGGACCCATATGTGGTGAAGAAGGCTTTTTCGAGAGGAGCCTTAATTCTAACTAGCATGGATGGAGAAAATTTGCCTAGGTCCGTAAACTCTGATATTGTGAAGAAATATAATGCCTAATGTATTACTCATGTAGCTAATGAAATTGAATTTTGGCCATGAATTCTTGGTGTATCTTTCTTTTCTATTTTTGCATGATCTTACACTTTATTAAAAAATTTGGCAAATCAAAGTCCAGTACGAAAGAAAAGTCAAATTGATGTTTGTTTAACAAGTGAGTTCTTGAAATTCACGTGATTTCATTAAAAGGGACCTCATAGCTTCAACGACCCACATAATAACACCAAGCTCTTAACTAAACAAATAATAATAAAAATATCATTTAAATGGAAAAACAAAGCTTACCGATCCTGGATGCATGTTTTTGAAATGCGAAGAGGCCATCTTTGATATGCCTTCACAAGTCTCAAATATCCCTTGCAATCCTTATTTGAGCATAATATTTTTTTTTCTTGATTATCAACCTTGACAAGGATCACACCCTACACTTGGGGAAGTATGAGGATCAAAAAACACTTTTAATTAATAAAATGGTCCTCAATGACAAGAGATGCCCAAACAAAGCTGGGGGCATAAGCATAAAAGAGTTTTGATACACTATAGCAAATCAAGTCAATATGATGGTAGTGCTAAAAGCCAATGATAAAAAGCCCTAAATAAAATACTTGGGGGCATGTCAAGGCAACATGATGATAACGCTAAAAACTCATACTAGGGGGCATGTCAAGCCAACATGATGATAATGTTAAAAAAATCATGATAAAGCCCAAACAAAATACTAAAGAGCATGTCAATCATTATGCAAATCAGTTATGAGGACTAAAACGAGTTTTAAGAGTAAGCATTAGTGATCCTTAATCTAGAAAACCCTTAAACACTTTTTGAGCCTACAAATATTTTTTTTCATAGGTAACGACCTAAGCCTGCGTTTCAAGCCTAATAAAGCCCTTTCTGATCAAATAAAGGTAATCTGGATCGATAGACAATGCTTTTTTCCATTTGAAACAAGCCTCACAAATGCTTGACAAGACCTGATTAAAACCTTTTTAACATGCAAGACATGAAATAAGCTTCATTTCACATTCCTGTCAAAAACAACATAAAACCTGATAATGAGATCAGTTGAACTCTTTTGAGAACATGTTTATTTAAACAAATATTAAAATGGTTTTTGTGCTAGGAATGACTTTGGAATTCCAAAAATCTTACATGAAAACAATATATGCAAATAACCAATCCTTTCCTGCAAACACTTTTAGCCTAAAACACTTGTGAGGCATAACCAGACTAGGGGAAAATCTAAAAATGCAATTGAAGTTGATTTATTCGTTCCCTTTAAAGGAATGTTGAAAAAAACTAGAGTCCTTAAAAGAGGGGCATATGGATGTCCTGAAGGTCTGTCACCTCCAGAGGTCAAAATCATAACTTGCGGCATGAGTAAACAAAAGTGAGAGGCCGTTAAAGCTAGAGATCAAAACCCTGAAAAGAGAAGGCCATGAAGAAGAAAAAGGACCTATATTTTCTCAGGTAAGTCAATGTGCATCATCATGCATTGTTGCGATGTTGTGGTCGCACAAATTAATTACCCTAACTTAAAACAAATCAAACAAGATAGTATAGAGCAAGCAAGGGGTCGATCCCATGAGGACGATTTAGTTCAGATTTTTGTGCTATATGTTATGCAATTGGGGGGGGGGGGGGGGGGGGGGTTGGAAGTTGTCTAGGCTAGGCTAAAGCAAACTAAGCGAAAATTATATCAAACTGAAATTTATCAATAAAGCAAACCTTGGTCGCAAATCAACATCCACCTATAGAAATCAGAACTGATCATGGAAACGACACATCAATTTATATTCTGAATATTTATCTCTTCTTAAAATTGGTTCGTTAACGGATCCGCCGTATAACTTACCCTAACCATCAAGCAACCACACTGTCCGCACTAGTAATTTGATTCAATGCCAGCATTAAAATCTAGATAAATTGATCAATTAAGAAACATAATTGTCCGCAATATATGTTTAGTTCGATTGAATGTTCTCCCTAAGATTAATAACATAGATTGACTACAATTATTAACTTAGTTGCTTCATAAGTTCATATACCACAACTCCGGTTTTGATATCAAACTTAGCAATCGATTGTCTACAATAATAATTTCGAGTCCGCTCTTAGCAATTAAATAAACAATCATAGGAAAATAAGCATAGGAGAACAAACATATTCATCATATAAACTGAAAAATTGAGGTAAAAATAGATCTCACAGTTCTTGAAATCTGAAGGTTTCCGTGTCCTTGCAACCAAGCAAAAGAGTCTAGCCTTGCATGTTTATTGAACAACTAAATAAAAAGATGGAAGAAAACATGATTTAGGGTTTGGAGGAGGAAGATTTGTGTTTTCTTTGGTGCTGGCCGCCACTTCCTTGCTCCTCTCCTCCTTTATATATGCTTAGAAACCCTAGTGTCTATTTTACAAAATAGTCCTTCCTTAAGTTGGCAGAATTTAGATGTTCCTTGTAAAATTTATATCTCCTTCATAACGCATCTTTTTACGTTGAAATTTGGAGCTTTTTTAGGTATTTGAGTCCTGAATCCACTCTGTAGCTCCAGATATTGAATTTGGAATGGAAAAAGGTCAACATCGGCAGATTGCAAGATTTGACTTTGAAGGCTGCGATTTTCATGCTCTTCCTTATGTTATTTCTTTTTCCTTAGCTTCACAGAAATTTATGGATGATATCTTTCGAATGCCACTGGAATCATTTCATTTCGATCTCTAGAGCTTCTGCTCTGCACAAAACATCGATTGAAGGTCAAATCTGTCAATTAGCTCCAATTACCTCATTTTCGCATCTTTTATCCAAAAATACCTTCAAAACATAAAACAAAGAATATCAAGGCATTTAATACACAAAACATATGCAAAACACTAGGTAAATATGGATGAAACTATCAAATAATATGGTCGCATCAAATACCCCCACACTTAGCTCTTGCTCGTCCTCGAGAAAGGATAGGTAAAAAATTTAAATTAAAAATAAAAATAACCATGATCAATCTCTTATTTTTCTACGTTGTGTTTACCAACCCTTCACCGTAAATTAAAATACTATGTTTTACAACCCTATTTTTCTTCCTCTCTAAGTATGGTTTTTTCCAATTCTAAACCATCAATTAGGATAATGCACTTCTTAGTCATATCTTTCCTCTTAATTGGATGCGCCTTTCCAACCCTTATCCATCCAACCTAGAATAGTGTGCTTCTTAGACCAAACTAACTGTTCCTTGTTGAGTGCGTTTTATAGCTCTTCCCGAGAACTCAACCATATCTCAATTTAAAAAGCCTATTACGACATTTCTCTCTCTTTTTTTCTTTACAACACTCACTATAAAAAATCCCCATTATGACACTTTAGTCACAAGCATTGTACAGAGAGGGATAACTGTCATAACCCATTTCTTGGCTATTCCCCAAAATCTACCTAAAATAAAACAAAATAACAAAGTGAAATAAAAAGGGCTAGTATTGACAGAAAAATCATGGAAATTTTGGACGTTTTCAAGAACCCAATCATACCTCTTTTGTGCCCAAAAATAAAGGAAAATACAGATTCAAGGCTAAAATAATTTATTATTGGATAAATCTGCATGAAATTTAAGTCGAAAGGCATAATTATATTTTTATGGATCAATTTGATTTAATCACCGACCAATTTAAAGTGTAATTATGTTTAGGAATTAATTTAGGGCATAGTTAAAGGATTTAATTAGGCGCAATGACTTAATTATACTTTAAATTGGTCAAATTAATTTTATTATGAGCTTAATTGATGAAAAGAAAGTTTGGAAGCCTAATTTAGGTTAAATTGAGAAGATCAAAATTTTTGAAGACGAAACAATTGTGGGTGAAATCGGAATCCAGAATTGAAGAAACAAACATTAATTCTAGGTGAAATCAGAATCCAGAATTGAAGAAACAAACATTGTTCATCCTAGTTTTCAGATAGAAAAACTCCTTTTTATCACAACCCATTTTTTGTCTTATATTTTATATTTTTTGCCTTATATTTTATATTTTTTGCAAAAACAATGGACAAAGGCATTACCGACAGCCATGCTTGTGACATGCTGACAACCATTGTTCTGGACATCACTCCCATTCTAGCACACATTGAGTCTATATAAAGGGGGGAAAACAAAAAAAGGGAGGACATAGATGAGGGAAAAACTACAAAAAAAATAACAGGGAGCAGAATGGGGTAGACGATAGCACAATAAAAATTACAGCGTAACCACTAGCAAACTCCATTTTCACTCTTCCTAGACGCCGGTAGGGTCATGTCGGTAGCTCTCTCTCTCACACAGTGCAACTGCAGTGCTCTCTCTCTTAGTCGACAGTTCCCTCTCTCTAAAAAACCAGTCACGTCGGTAGCTTTCTCTCTCCTCCAATAGCAGCTGGCAGACCACCTAACAATCGACAGACCACCTAGCACCACCAGCAGCTTCTCCTCCACGGAAGCAACGCAGTCATGGCCAAGGCAACAATAGCAGTAACAGCGACAATGACATCAACCAACCAACTTATGACACCTCTCTAGGCCATCACAAGCCACAATTTCCAATGCTATCACCACAGGAAGAACTACCTCGGCCTCCTCTACACAGCGATAGTGACAAGTATGCCGGTCGTCACCCTCCACCAACCATTGTTTTACTGTTCACCATCGTGGTGAATAGTGGGGGAGTAAATTAATTCACTCCCTCGTCCCACTGTCTTACATGTGAACAATGCGACTTAC
Source organism: Salix caprea (assembly GCA_964035475.1). Taxonomy (NCBI): domain Eukaryota; kingdom Viridiplantae; phylum Streptophyta; class Magnoliopsida; order Malpighiales; family Salicaceae; genus Salix; species Salix caprea. The sequence continues at coordinate 9,065,589 of OZ037749.1, read as the reverse complement.
ACCCACTATTCACGTGCAACACAATGGGTCGGCAGGGCTTGGCCATGTTCCTGACTAGGCCACCAAATGATTGGCCAATCAACCAAGCTATGTTGAACAGTAAAACAATGGTTGGGCAAGGACAAAACGATTCAAAAACTTAGGTGTGTATGTTGATTTTGGTCTGAAAAGCATCGAAAGAACACTAACTTATGATTAAGTGTTCAATAAAGCAATAAGAAGTAAGATACTTGTTTTGTTCTTCTTATAAGTGGTTGAATCTATCAAGAATCAAACAAGAAACAGTGAAGACTCAAATTGAAAGGTTTAACCTATGATTAGATCGACTCTAATACAACTGATGCGAAACCCTAGCGGAATTTAATGGAATTCGCGACCCCAAGATCAATCTAATCCAAGTTTGTTGAGATTTGAATGAGCTTATCATAATGGAAAACTTGCTCCAACACAACAAGACTAAACAAACTCCATCACAATGTCTACACCTGAAGACGAGCAAAGAAAGTATAAATTCAAAACAAAGAATGGTGAATTCTTTGAAGAGTTGAAAAGTTCAATCAAGAACTAAGATATAGCAACCAAAAGTCAGCTACAATGCTAAAACTAGCCCAAACTAATTAAAATAAACAAGTTTAAACTCAAACAAAATGTCTCCTCTCAAATAAATAAAGTTCTTAGCCCAACTAATTAAATAAGACAAGTTCATTGTTTCTGTATTTTGTTTGGCAACAACAAAACTCAACTTAAAAAGAATGGTTCTATCTTGTTTTAATGAATTAGAAGGCGATCCATATACCATTGAAAGGTTTGGAAGTCTAGTTTCCAAGCCAACTGGAGTCATAACGACGCTTGATTTGTAGCTCCATTTATGACCAAAAAAGTAACGAAATGTCAAATTATCCGAATCTAGTCTTATTCTTTCGATTCTTGTGTAATGGTCTTGGTTGTACAAACAATCTTTTCTTGAACATGAATCAGATTAATCAAGGTCTGCTCTATATTATTACAAATCCTCTTGAAGTCCACCTTAAACTATGTGTCTTGAAATAGTCCATTAAATGCTTTTTTGAACTTCTTAGCCCCAAGTTTCGTAACTAAAAACTCTGATGGATCCTTAGATGGTTGAATCGCATTAGTGAGTTTCTAATGATTTTTTTTTCTGGGTAAGATATTGATGACTTATTGTTTTAGTTAATTGTTACTACATATTTTTTTTGTATATCATTACCCATGATTTAAATCAGATTATTACATTATTAAATCTAATTAAGTTGATAACCCGAATATTATATCTAAGTTAAATGTTGAAAAAAAGATTTGATAGCCCGAAATAGCGTGGTTCACAGGTCGACTAATCACCTAGATTCCCAGTTTTCCAGATATTATAATTTGTTTTTCTTTAAAAAAAAAGACACTCACTTTCATCGAATCTGACTTTCATCAAATCAGATATTGTCGGTACACGTTGCCGATAATTTGTCACATTATGTGAGAGCGTCGAGGGAGAGAGGGCAGACCACAAAAAAGAAATGAATCAAGTAATTATAATTTGGTAATAATAATATATAGCTAGTCAGTAGCCAGTGGTATATAAATTGATGAAGAGATAGAAAGAGAGAGATTCGGAGAAGAAGATACAAAAAGGAGGGAGGGGGGAGGTGAGAAAGAGATGTCAGACCTCGACAGACAAATTGAGCAGCTAAAGAAATGCGAGCCATTGAAGGAATCGGAAGTGAAAGCACTTTGCCTCAAAGCTATGGAAATCCTCGTCGAAGAGAGCAACGTTCAACGCGTCGATGCTCCCGTCACTGTACGTTTATTAATTTTTGAATGTCTTCCTTTTGCTATGTGAGGTAAAAAGCCTGCTGCTAATATTACTTTTGGATTAATTCTTGAAGTCTATTATTGATTTTGTTTCATCATAACCTGGTGTTTTACTCCTAATTCTTACTAATCTTTATTTGCTGAAATACTGCATTCAAAATTTGAATTTAGGGTTTTATTTTACTAGAAATGTCAAAACAATCGAAAAACACCTGAAAACATCATCAATTTGGTGTTTTTCGTCTTTTTCCAAACTGCCATACCAAACACACACACAGTTTTCTAATTTTTATTTTGAGATTTGGTTTAATGTATTTGAAAAGCTCTTTTTTCCTCTCTAGAGGAATTCAGTTTAGTTTATTACGAGTTTCCTTGTGTGTGTTAAATTTTGATAGAAATATGGAGTTATGTTTATGTTTAATAGGTACGAGACGTGAACCTTGGTATTAGTACGAAGTTTTATTTTATCATGGAGCAGATATATGCGCCCCCCCCCTCTTTTTTTTTTTCTTTTTAATATGAAATAATTCAAGATTTTAACCATTTTATTTAAACAATTAGGCAATTATAGAAATAGTTTCGCATCTACTGCGAGTCTGTTTTTGTTTTCTGTGTCGAGACTGTCTGAGTTAGCTGCGCTCATGCACAACAGCTGAAGATAATGTTGGACCCTTTGGCTTAGAATGATTTATTGTATACAGTAGGTTGGTACTTCATTTGTCTTAGGTGCTAATGAATTGTCATTTGGGCAAGTCAAAAAGCGGATTTAGTTCTGGATGAGTCTAGTATGACTTTCTTAGTACTTGCAATTGCCTTTTTGATGTTAATATTACATTAGGAGTGATATCTTGTTTCTGAACCCAAGAAACACAGTTCCTTCTTCAAATTATGGCAATGATATCTTGTTTCTGAACCCAAGAAAGGTAGTTCCTTCTTCAAAGTATGGCAATGAATTTTCTTCCACATGTACATTTCTTAAAATGAGGAACAACCAAGAAGCATATCTTATGATTGTTTTTGTCCGGGTAATTTAAAGTCCTATACATCTCCTATGCTGTGTGTTTAGAAAGATATTACTCAATGGATGTTTTGTCTCTGAATGAATGGGCGTAAAATCTTAGATTGTCACATGGAAAATAGTTTTTACCCCATTGTATATTAATGTTATGTTGCCTACTTCATGAGCATTTAATGGCATGTTATATTGTAATATTATTATTATTTTGTTTCACAATGGCCAACTTCTTGACATGCAAAATTATTTATTTCAAACAGTTTCTCTGAGTCGTATTTACATAGAATGGTTTAAACAGTGTTTATTCTGTATACTAATGTTTGAGGATTTCAATATCTGTACTAAGATTATACAATTTTCACCATGCATAGATATGTGGAGATATTCATGGACAGTTTTATGACATGAAAGAGCTTTTCAAAGTAGGAGGGGATTGCCCAAAGACTAACTACTTGTTTCTTGGAGATTTTGTTGACAGAGGATTTTACTCCGTTGAGACATTTCTGCTTCTACTAGCCCTTAAGGTACACAGTATTATTATTATTATTATTATTATTATTATTATTATTATTATTATTATTATTATTATTATTATTATCTATTGGAATTTAAGGTACTCTGTTGAGACATGTATGCTTTTATTATTATGAAGGTTCTTTCTCTTACTGATACACAAACATTTCTTAACTATATTTCTTCTAATTCTTCATCACCCTACCATTCTCTTCGGAAAGTTTCATGGTTAAATGCCAATAGATTGACTTCCAGAGTATATCTCCTTTTCGGAGTTGTTTCTGGATAGATTGTAAAAAAAATATAAATTAATCATGACTTTTTGGAGATATCACTGTCTGGGAGTATATTAATTTAACCTTTGCTTGATAGGCCATAATTACAGTTCAGGGGAGTTTTTTATTTGATGCTGGTGCGAGGTGTGTTTGATCATGCCTACAATGTATTTGGCATAAGAATTCATGCATAATTGGTAGTTGGTCTGATAATTAGTTCCATTTCTGCCACCTAAGAACTTCTTATACAAAAGTTAAACTTAAATTGATAAAACAAGACAGTGACTGTTAAAATAGGGGTGTGCATGGGTTGGGTAAATTTCTTCTTTTTTTCCCCGGCTTCCAATCCAACTTTTCAATTTTTCCAATATCATAACCTGACCTGATCCATGAAGTTAGAAACCCAAGCGGTTTTTGAGGCAATTCGGATAATTTTTCTGTGGATAATGCTTATAACCATGAGCCTTGTGGGACTAAATTGCAACAAGTTTAATCTACAAAAACCAAGATAAACAGTTTCCTTCCTCACCTGAACAAAGCATGAGCCACAGCTTGAAAAAATAAAAGACAGAAGAATCACCATCTTACTGAAATATGATGTAAATGGATTGGATCTATTTTACAATATTAATATATATATATAATTCACTGCTTCCAATCAAGTTTCTAGTTTATAGTTTGAGCAACTATACTTTTATTCTTCTAAAGAAAATGCCCATCGTTACAAGTAGCATCTGATGACAAAGAGAAGATTATTTGTTTTTCATGAGCCCAGCAGCTGAGAAGCAGGGCATCAGCGTGAATGATTAAAATATGTATTTATAAGAGGAGGTGTGCTATATAGGACTTAAATTTTTTATTCATATTGAGGTGGCGCCTAAGGATATATATATATATATGTATATATATATATATATATATATATATATATTGAGAGAGAGAGAGAGAGAGAGAGAGAGAGAGAGGTAAAAGCCTTTTTTAAATTGATTTGAGGAACTCAATAGAAATCAAAATTGACAATGGTTGTTAAAAAGCTTCCTGAATAATAATCAATAAATTCAGTAAATGGCATTTTGAGATTCTGTAGTGGCAGGAGCAATAAAAGAACGGGCTGTACTAATTGGACTAGGGATAGAATACATTAAGAGATTGGAAATTATACGTAATTTTGAACTTAAAAGCCTTGGTAGTACAAAATTTGACATCAATATCTTGGATGTATGAAGCCAAAAATGAAGCTGACCAAATTCATTGATGAACTAAAAACTTGATGCTAGAGGTCATTGAGAAGCAAACCTAATCACCTGATGATCTTCTTAAGACCTTTTCTTTCATGTCATCATCGTGGCCTATGGTATCTTATATCAAGCTGCCAAACAATTGCTGTCTTGATGGGACTTTCAGCTTGCATTCAAGCTTGCATCGTGAAACTTGGCTTGGTATTGTATAAAATTCACAGGCATCAGTGATTATTTCTGTTCAATGAGTAATTAATATTCCATCAATTGTCTTATGAACTCTCTCTCTCTCTAGATAATAGCTTTTGTATTATCAGGTGAGGTATCCAGATCGGATAACGCTCATTAGAGGGAATCATGAGAGCCGTCAGATAACTCAGGTTAGATCTGCTTTGGTTATTCTTGTTCAACTCATATTTGTTAAAGATTTTGACGTTGGTTCTTTCATCACAGGTATATGGATTTTATGACGAGTGTCTGCGTAAATATGGCTCAGTGAATGTTTGGAGATATTGCACCGATATATTTGATTATCTAAGGTATGTTAATAATTTAGGGAAAACAAATTTATCCAGAAAATGAGGGGGTGTCAGGGGAGAGAGAGAGAGCAAGATATATATGAGTTAGCAAGGTTGGATGCTATAAAATCTAGTAAGAATGGAGTTACAACTGAGTTTTCATCAGGTGGTTGCTCTGGATGTCCAACTGATGATTGATGTCTGCTATCTAATAATGGCCTTTCATTTGATGTTCATCCAATTGAGGATCATGTGGTGCAGTGGTACTTGTGCAACGAGAGTTGCAATTGTGTTAAAGCTATAAGTTTTCTGACGTTGACAAAATCCATTCTGTGCTGCTGCTTTTCTGCCATGTCAGATTTCTCTGTATCTGGTACTGGGAGTTTACTGACAAGTCACATTTTTTATTAGACATTATTTACCTCGTGTTCCTGATTTGAATGTGCTCATATTATGGTAGAATTGGGAGAAAATTTTAAAGCTTCTTTCTTTTCTACTGTCCTGTCATATCATAGCAAACTGATAATTAAAGGATACTGACTAGTGAGGTACATACTATTGTCATCATCCTTTAGTTAACCTGTGTCCCTTTGTAACACAGTCATGATGCATCCAGCTCTTGATGGTTATCTACCTTCTGATGGGTGCCCTGGTCCAACTGTGCTTATATTGTGGCAGGGTTGGAAAAAAATATTAAAGCTTCTTTCTTTTCCATGGTTTAGTGTGATGTTAGAATGATAAATTTTTCCATTGGTGTGATTCAATGTAGGTACGAGTACTACTTGCCTTATGGATAGAAAGTAAAGTTTGCTGTTAACAAGTTTCATTTATATGTTTGCTTGCCATGTCACTGGAAGTTCCAATGGACCTTCTAAAATCAACTTAAGAATCTGTTATTGTTTTTCACCCATTTAAAATGCTTTAAATTCTAATTGTGATGTTGGTTTATCAGTCTGTCAGCACTGATTGAGAATAAGGTTTTTAGTGTCCATGGTGGTCTCTCTCCTGCCATATCAACATTGGACCAGGTTGAAGAATCCATCCAGCTTGGTTTTTCTTTTCTTTTTGTTTTTTTCTTTCCACCGAAGATTTGTGGAAGAAACCGCTAACACAACCCATTTTCCAGATCCGAACAATTGATAGAAAGCAAGAAGTACCTCATGATGGTGCCATGTGTGATCTTCTATGGTCAGACCCTGAAGATATTGTTGATGGTTGGGGGTTGAGTCCACGTGGTGCTGGTTTTCTATTTGGTAGCAGTGTGGTCGCTTCTTTCACCCACTCAAACAATATTGATTACATATGTCGTGCCCATCAGCTGGTTATGGAAGGGTATAAGTGGATGTTCAGGAACCAAATAGTCACTGTCTGGTCAGCTCCAAACTACTGCTACAGGTAAATTAGCATATAAGATTTCCCCCCTTGTTTGCTCAATGGTAATGTGCTTTTCCCTTTGAATATGTTGCAGATGTGGTAATGTTGCCGCAATCCTTGAGCTGGATGAGAATCTTAATAAGAAGTTTCGCGTGTTTGATGCTGCTCCACAGGTTTGCACGAGCAATCTCTAGAATTTTACCTTGAAACACGTTTAAAACCAATGCCTATGGCATTTGATCATCAAAGCAACAGCAATATCAGATTTATGCACACTGCCATATAATAGTCTGGATACATCCGTTTCATGAAAAATCAACTTCGCGATTGAAGTTTTTTTTAACTTGGATTGCATATGTTTATTCACTAAACGGACACATATAATTACCTCTAAAAAGGATAGGGATAAAGTATTGCAAGTTGTAGAAATGCTTTTAGAAACATGCACTTTCATGCATGTGTATGGAAGGTGTCGTATTTGGGTGGGTGCTACCTCTATGCATTGTCAATGTCGTTTTATGTTACGTGCCTGAAAAACTAAGAAATGGATGCAGGAATCAAGAGGTGCACCCTCCAAAAAACCAGCACCTGATTACTTCTTATGATATCGATTACATGAAGTTTAATCACCAGAGACAAGGGGAATTGATGCTGGAGAAAATTTATGGTGAAGAAATCTCAGAAATTATTGGGAAGGTTACCCTAAGATCAACTCTTGAAATAATCAGCAAGAGTTGTATTTTTTTTACTCGCTTGGATTGTTAGGGTTTGCCATTCTTTTTGCTTTAACTTCCACCAATTTTTTGATGGCAGTGTAACAGTAATTATCTCACGCAATGTGTGATTATGGGACGCCCTTCCTTCATCTGCAGGATAGCAGCAGAGGCAGTGGGTCTTGCATAATAAGAAGGTTGCTACCCTTGGATTGCATGTGAAGGTAAATATGAGTTTGGGAAAAAAGGAAGGGAAGAAAAACTATTCCCGTGAACATTGAGCATTCGAGATTTTTAAACAAGACTTGCTGTTTATTTTTTTATTTTTTTTTTATTTTTGTGTTTTAAAATTATTTTTTTTTTAAATTTTTATTTACATCAAATTAATTTATTTACTACTTTCGTATTGGTAAAAAATGATGGAATGTAAAAGGTATCTTATTCAACATTAATTTCAGAGCCAAATGAACATGCAATTTGATTAAAATTACAACACATAAAACTATCTCACCATAACTTGTAAGGACTTGCTAAAAAATAAATGAAGTTTAGTGATCAAAATGAAAAGAGATTAAAATTTAAAGGAAAAAAGAGAGGAAAACACTTGTCATTTGTTAAAATTCTCTTTTTTCATTGGCGACTTTTTTTTTCTCTTCCTGATTCATCAAATGATTAAAATTAAAAATTAAAATATAAGTATAGACCAAAACATAAAATTTAATCATTTCTGCACAATAAATGCATGAAAAAGTTTAATTTATTTTTAAAAGTCAAATTTAAAAGTAAAATTAAAAATTAAAATACTTTGTTGTAAAATTGATCTCTAATTATTGACCAACAAATCAGAACAGGCAATCTAAAATTGATAATAATAAATTAAACCATGTAAACATAAGTTTTAAAGATTTAATTAATAATAAATTTTCCTGACTTCTTACCTTTGGCGACTCTTGAAAATCTTTAATCCTTTCTAATGGGTTTTATATTGAGATTTTTTGTTAAGGAAAAAGAATATATTTAAGCATGGTATTTTGGATAACTTCTGTTATTGTCAATCGTTGAGTCCCATATTTCTCCAAGTGCTGGCTAGTTCAATCAATGTTTTTCTTATGCATTAAAAGAGATGCTAAAGCATGCGGCATAAACCCTGTTTACCAAGGCTAAGGGAACCATGATTGTTAAATTCGTGAATTGACTTGCAAAATCGTACAATTTTGCAAGTTAACTTAACAAAACCTGTCAAATCGGGTAGAAAAATCAGGTCACATTAAAATCGGATAAAAATTACAAAATGACGCCTATCCACCCCCCATAGCTGTGACGCCTGTCCCCCCCTCTCCATCAAACATTGATTAAAATATTAAATTAAAGAAACTCTCCATCAAACATTGATAAAATATTTAATTAAAGAAAGGAAGTCCCATTTCACGTAGACTTTTTGATTAAAATATTAAATTAAAGAAAGGAAGTCCCATTTCATGTATACACCATTTCTTAGACAATAATTTTTTTTAATTCTCATGTATTGATTTAAATATTACTTTTAAAATTTATACTTAAATTTTTTGAAATAAATAAATTTTTTAGTTTTTTTACTTTAAATTAAATTTTTTTAGTGTTTTTAGATTATTTTCATGTGCTGATGTCGAAATAATTTGTTGGAGTTAGAGCTAGCACTAGCAATATCGGTGTTGGTATTAGTGGTAGTACTAATAATCCTTTCAATAGTGATGTTATTGATGCAAGGCTTAAAATAGCGAGGAAGATGAAAATGAGGTTGATTTTAGTTTACATTGCACGCCAACTAAATATTTGTTTTAAATTTGTTAGTTTTTACCTAATAAAATTCTATAGATATAATTGTTTTGTAATGTATTTTTAAGTTGTTTTAAATCATGTATGAACTTTAACTAATGAAGTTTTATGACCATAATTATGATGTATTGTTTTCGAAAATATTTTACTTACAATTTTATGATTTTTCTACGTACATAATTTTAGCTACGATTTTGTGATTTTTGTATGGTAAAATATCAGTTACGATTTTATGATTTTACAATTCCGATTTTACGATCCGAATTCAGAAACGACTTTTGTGTTGTATCAAAAAAATCACGATTTTGATAACCTTGTAGGGAACTATGGATTGGAGTAGTTCCTCAAACACACATCTTGCTAACGTGTTCAGGAGTTTTTGTTGACTGGCTTGGTTTTGGTTTTTGGTCTGGGTTCTTTTTTGTCGTGGTCAGGCGTGGCGTTGTTGAGTTTTATAGGTATTGGCTGTGGAATTTGTATTGTTTCTGACTGTGGGATGTGGTTGGGTCTTCATGGGCCTATGGAATAAAACATGTAATTTCTCAATATATGGTCATCGTTGGGCATGTTGCTTTGCTCGTTTGGTTTGCTCTTTGGGTTTTGGGTATGAGGGTGTTGATGTTTGGCACAAGGTTGTTAAACACTCGAGTTGACTCGTAAAATCATATGATTTTATGATCAACATGCATATACCTTGCAAAATCAGGTTAAACCTCGAAGATCAGTAAAATCATGAGTTTACTTGGTAAAACTGGTCAAACTTGTTGACCTATAAAACTCATACCGAGTTTACAATCTCCTAGTGCCAAGTAAATAACTTTAGTTTTGTTCTAGGGAGCCTTTTCATCAAGCTCAATTAACTCGATGCAATGCGAGTCAAAAAGTGCAACGAGCACCAAGTTGGAGTTTATCATTTAACAAGTTAGATTGAGAGATCTTAAACACAAACCTTCAAACTCTTGTGAGATTGAGAGACCCTAAAACACAACCTTCAAATAATTATCATCTAAATATAACACATCCAATATGAACTCATAAATGCCATTTATTGCAGCTGCAACTCCAGTATTCGATGGGATAAATTATCAAGTATAGGCTGTCAGAATGGAAGCCTATCTTGATTCTAATGATCTATAGGAAGCAATTGAACAAGTACAAATCTATGGAAAGTAGTTGAACAAGCATATGAAGTTCCAATCCTGTCAAACAATCCAACTATTGCACAAATAAAAAATCATACATAAAAGAAGCAAAGAGCATTGAAAGCAAAAGTAACTCTATTTGCAACAGTGTCACCCACCATTTTTTACAGAATAATGACTCTGAAGACAACAAAGGAAATATGGTATTTTCTGAAAAGAGAATACAAAGGAAATGAGAAAATCAAAGGGATGCAAGTGATGAATTTAATATGAGAATTTGAGTTACAAAAGGTGAATGAATCATAAACAATCAAGGAATATTCTAACAAACTTTTCAGTATTGTTAACAATGGAAGACTCCTTGGCACTAATTTTTCTAATTTTAGATTTGCTCAAAAAATTCAAGTAAAAATTCCAGAGATGTTTGAGACAACACTCTCATCTTTAGAGGAAACTCTAAAGATTTGTCGGGCATTACCCTGACAAAATTGTTGAGTGCACTGCAAGCGCATGAGCAAAGAAGGTTGATGAGACAAAAGAGAACTATAGAGGGTGCATTCTTTGTCAAATCCCAAAACAACCGTGATGGTGAGAAAACATAGAACAAGAAGGTTGGAAGCCCTGCATTCAACACCAGAAATAATAAGATCAACAATACCCAACTTTCCTCTCTACCCTTACTACAAAAAAAAAATCATCCTCAGAATAAATGCTGGTGGAGACCTGATGCACGTTGTTTTAAGTATGGTTAGTTAGGGCACTTGGAAAAGATATGCAAGACTCAACAACAACAAACAAAAGCCAAGGTTGTTGATGATTAACATCAAGAGGAGCATCTATTTGTGGTATCATGTTTAGCCACAAACAAATTCACAAAAATTGACTCATAGATAGTGATTGTACAAATCATATGACTCATGATAGAAAGCTCTTCACTGAGCTTGATAGTAATGTCATTTCCAAAGTCAAGATTGGAAATCATCTAAAAGTAGAAGGTAAAGGAACAATAGCCATTGAAACTCAAACAAGTTTTAAATTAATTTCAAATGTACTATATGTTCTTGAAATTAATCAAAACATATTTAATGTTTTCAGCTGCTAGATAGAGGTTATAAGGTGTTATTTGAAGATAAAAGTTGTGTGAGCAAAGATGTTGATGGCACATAATTTTTAATATTCAAATGAAAGGCAAAAGTTTTGTACTGGACTTTAAATAAGAACATGTTGTTGTACACAAAGAAGTCAATAATTCAATATTTAGGCTCAAGAGAATGGGGCATTATTGTTATGAAGCATTATTTTTCATGGAAAAGACAAACATTGTGAAAGGTAGCAAAATTTAGGAAAACATTTTCCTACATGTGTTGCCTGTCAATATGGAAAGCTATCAAGACTTCCATTTCAACAAAGCAAAGCCTAGAGAGCTACATAGAAGTTGCAATTAATTCTCATAGATGTTGGAGGACCAATAAGCACATCATCCCTAAATGGCAGTAAGTACTATGTTGCCTTCATCGATGATTATTCCAAAATATATTGGATTTACTTCTTGAAATTCAAAGGTGAAGTTGTTGACATATTTGGTAAGTTCAAAGCTTGGATTGAAACTCAAAATAATTGAAAAATTTAGGTAATTAGATCCAATAATGGAATTGAATAATACACTTCTCAAAGATTTAATAAATTTTGAAGATGCAGACATTGAACATCAATTAACAATACCATATTCTCTATAATAAAATGGTGTTGTGGAAAGAAAAAATAGAACAATGATGGAGATGACGAGATGCTTGCTTCATGATAGAGAATTACCCAAGAAATTTTAGGCTGAGGTAGCAAATACATCAGTATTCTTGTTCAATAAATTACCAACAAAAGCTTTGCAAACAAGAAAGACTTCATTTGAAGCCTGGTTTTGCTACAAACCAAAGCTAATTAATCTCAAGATATTTGGTTTTCTATGTTTCTCTTATATTCCTAAAAATAAGAGAGATAAACTGGACAAGAAAGCTGAATCTGGGATTTTAGTAGGCTATAATGTTGTTATAAAAGCCTCTAAAATCTTCTTACCTTAGAGAAACAAAGTAATCATCAATAGGGATGATCGATTTTTCAAGTCTTACAGTTGGAATTGAAAGGATGAAAAAATGATTGAACATCAAGATTAGAAGAATGAATATATGATGAGCCTATGAGAGGAACTAGGACTCTTGCTGACATCTATCAAAGATGTAATGTTGCTACAATTGAGCCTGTGAATTATGAAGAAGCAACAACTGATCAGAAATGGTTACATGCAATGAAGGATGAGCTAAAGATGATTGAAAAGAATCAAATGTGGGAATTGGTGGACAGGCCTCAACACAAAAAACTATAGGAGTCAAATCAATTTTTAGAACTGAATTGAATTATGATGGTTTTGTGAATAAATACAAGGCAAGGCTGATTGTCAAGGGATATGCTCAGATGTTTGAGGTGGATTTTCCTGAAACATTCACTCTAGTGGCAAGGATGGATACAATAATGATAGCACTGACTGCATAAAAGGTTGGAATTTACATCAAATGAATGTCAAGTTAGTCTTTTTGAATGGTTGTTTGGAGGAAGAAATCTTCGTTGAACAACCTGAAGGTTTTCTTGTTGCAAGATAAGAGAATCAAGTATATCAACTAAAAAGCCTAATATGACTTAAAGCAAGCTCCAAGAAGTTGGTACATTAGAATTAATACTTACTTTAGGCTTTATGATGTGAACCCTAGCGGAATTTAATGGTATTCGTGACCCTAAGATCAATCTAACCCAAGTTTATTGAGAATTGAATGAGCTTATCACAATGGAAGACTTGCTCCAAGGCAACAAGACTATAAACCAACTCAATCACAACGCCTACACCTGGAGATGAGCAAAGGAAGTATAAATTCACAACATAAAATGGTCAATTCTTTGAAGAGTTGAAAGTTCAACCAAGAACCAAGATGAAGCAATCAAAACGGATACAATGCTGGAAAATATTGTTCAAAAAAGTTTCCTAACATTATTCCTAAAGAGTATTTATATTCCAAGCCAAAACCCTAGTTTCCCTAATGGGTCTCACATATGCCCAAATTAAATAATAATCAACCCAAGCTAAGACTAGCCCAAACTAATTAAAATAAACAAGTCTAAAAACCCAAACAAATTGTCTCCTCTCAAAATAATTAAAATTTGATAGCCTAACTAATTAAATAAGACAAGTTCGTTGTTTCCGCATTTTATCGGGCAACAACAAGACCCAACTTAAAACAGATGGTTCTCTGTTGTCTTAATGAATTAGAAGGCGTGACATATACCGTGGGAAAGGTATGGAAGTCTCATTTCCATCCCAACTAGAATAACATAAAAATGCGATCTGTAGCTCCAGTTATGACTAAAAGCGTAACCAAAGGTCAAACTGTCCAAATTTAGTCTTCTTCTCCCAATCTTTGTGTAATGGTCTTGGTTCCACCAACAAGCCCTTCTTGAACATGAATGAGATTAATCAAGGCTTGCTCTTTATTATTAAAAATCCTCTTGAAGTCCATCTTAGCCCATGTATCTTGAAGAAGTCTATTGAAAGCTTTTTTGAACTTCTTAGCCCTAAGTCTAGTAACTGGACAAACTAGAACCTCCAATGGTTCCTTAGATGGTTGGATCGCATCCCTTTATAAGAAGTCTAACTGAATCTACTCTTCACATTAAAGGAGATGAAAGAGAGATACTTGGTGTATCTCTTTATGTTGACGATTTGTTGATAATAGGAAGTTGCAAAGAGCAAATTGACAAGTTTAAAGAAGAGATGAAGTCTATTTTTTAAATGACAAACCTTGGAGGGATGACATTCTTTCTTGGCATGCAAATATTTCAAAAACAAAATGAAATATTTCTATGTTAACATAAATTTGCAAAAGAAATTCTCAAGAAGTTCAACATGGAACAATCCAAGCAAACTACAACACCAATGAATCACAAGGAGAAGTTCTGCAAGGAAAATGGAGATGGAAAAGTAGAAGAAAATTATACAGAAGCCTAATAGGTTGCCTAATGTATTTGACAACAACCAGACTAGACATCAGGTTGCAAGTCTATTATCTAGATATATGCATTGTGCAAGTGAAATTCATTTTAAAGCAGCAAAGAAAATCCTTAGATATATAAAACGCACAATTGATTATGGGATCAAATTCAATCAAGTTGGAAAATTCAATCTTCATGGCTACTCTGACAATGATTGGGAAGGAAGTATAGATGACATGAGAAGCACCTCTAGTTATTGTTGTAGCTTCGATTCATGTGTCTTTTCATGGAGCTCAAAGAAGCAAGAAATTGTTGCTCAATCAACGATATAAGTTTGAATTAGGAAACTTATTGACAAATTTGGATCTGAAGCAAAATGAAAGCACACAACTATTTGTTACTACTGCCTCTGTAAACCAAGCAATTTGAATTAGGAAACTATTGACAAATTTGGATCTGAAGCAAAATGAAAGCACACAACTATTTGTGGACAACCAAGCTACAATATCAATTTCAAATGGCCTAATATTTCATGGTAGAACAAAATATTTCCAGATTAAAATTTTCTTTTTAAGAGAAATTTAGTAAGAACTAGAAGTGATGTTGTTTTACTATAAAACAGAGAAACAACATGCAAACATCTTAACAAAAGCACTTCCCAAGCTTAAGTTTAAGTATTTGAGACAGATGTTGGGAGTTTGCAGTTTTAGAGTCAAGGAGGATAGTTGTTGACCAAAATGACTCTAGAAGCAAAATAAAAATCTTGGTAGAATCTTAGTTTGTTTTGTGTAATAGAAAGTTAGATATGCATGGAGAATATCTTGTCATTATGTTATTTTTTTATTATATAAATAAACTTGATGAGATATAATAAAAGATGTGCGTTCTGCAGCATCAATATGCAAAGATTTTTTTACTCTTCAATATAGAGCAACAAATACAAAGTTTTTTTCTTGCTTGGCTAGCTGTGATTATGGTCTGCAATTTCTTACCTTTCATTGCATTTCAGAAACTTTCTCTGGTGATGATGCTCTTCCTTCTTTTGCTTTAATGTTTGGCTCTTTTTCTTTAATTAGTTTGCAAATGGACCATCATTGATAGAACCCCACTCACTGTTTGGTCATAGGATTTCCAGTCGTCTCTTTTCTCTAATTTTCTTTCTAGTCAGCTTTGTTGTGCCTAGCCCCTTTGCCTTATGTTGTTAGATGATGTTGCAGTGTGCAAGCAACTTTTGTCTCACTGAAGACATGGACAAATATTTGCAAATTAGCCATAGGTCCCTGGTAGAGCAAGAAACCCCATTTCAGTTTGGACTTTGCTTTGGTTAATTATTTGATTCTACAAGATTGTAGGCTCAAATTCCTAGAATAGCTTCCTAAGCTGTGTATAAATATGACCTCTGTAAACCATCTAGTAGGTGGTTAGTGGTAAAAGCTTAATACTAAGAGGTTTGCTCCCCCCTGTGGTCTCAGATTCGAGCTCTATAGTTGCTAATATGATAGCCACTAGAGACTTACATGATTGTTAACTTCAGGGCCCGTGGGATTAATCGAGATATACACAAGCTGACCCGAACATCCATGTTAATAATAAAAAATACCTTTCTATTGCTCTAACAAAAGACAATTAACAATGAATTATCCCTAAGTTTGTTATGGTATCAGAGCAGTCGATCTTGACAGTCTCTTGCCCTAATTCTATCAATCGCTTCCGCAGCAACAACCATCACACGAAACCCAACAACCTTTTTCTTTTTATCACTTATTTTAATCTAATCAGCCTTTACAATAACCAACAATCCACACCATTGAACCTAGGCCAACCTATAATTCCAAAATAAATACAATACTAAGAGGAACCTGCAATAAGAAGCCAAAATAGCAAAGACCACCATTGATGTCACCACAATATTCAAGAACCCCCTTTCCACAATTTCCCACTTCTCATCACATGTAAGCCAATATCATGGCCAACAACGATGCATCAACAAACACCAATGAATCCTTGGTGTCGAGAGGCTTTAAAACTACCACACAAATTGTCTCGTTGCAAAGTTACAACTCCAACTTCTTCACAAGAATCAAATTGGATGAGAATAATTACTCTTTATGGCATCAAATCATAGAGAAGAAGAAGATAGCTGAGCGAGAAAAACATGGCCACCTAACCAATGATATAGCCCAACATGCAATCATAGATCCCATATTTGAAAAATTGCATGCATCAAATTGCCAAGTCAAGAATTGGTTGTTCGACACCATGCAACCTAATCAAATTAAACGGTTTATTTGTTATGAAACAACAAAGTATGGGAAGCAATCAAGCAAACCTATTCAGATGGGGTTGATGAAGCTGAGATTTATGACCTTCA
The DNA here is from genome assembly GCA_964035475.1 of Salix caprea. Lineage (NCBI taxonomy): Eukaryota > Viridiplantae > Streptophyta > Magnoliopsida > Malpighiales > Salicaceae > Salix > Salix caprea. The sequence continues at coordinate 9,048,759 of OZ037749.1, read as the reverse complement.
TAAAAGGTCATTCATAATGAAGTAGAGTGGTGCATCAATCGCCAAATACTAAGCTCATTAAGATTTTTCAAGAGCTTGATCAATTAAGTCCAAGCACCATGGAGCATCCCACAAACATTGAAACTAGAAGGAAAGAGGTTGATCATCTCTGAGTCTATATATTTCTTGCAGGGTTAAACATAATTTTGATCAAATCAGAGGAGAGATTTTAAGGATGGAGCCCAAGCCAGAACTTGAGGCTGTATATGCACATATTAAAAGGGAGAGTAATTGACGGGGAGCCATGTCAGAAGTTGGTGAAACCACTAAAGCCATAACCTTGTCTATTTCTAGATCCAAACAGTCTTGATCAAACAACTACAATGTTGACCCTACTCATAATCGGCCTCAATGAAGTGTACCAAAATGTGGTTTAGATAACCACACCATTAAAGGTTGTTATGAGATCATTGGTTATATAGAAGGATGGGTCCATAAAGGGAGCATGAAGGCTTATTTGCATCAAAACCTTCATCAAGTATATCTAGGTTTAAAGCCTTATCCATTTCAGGTACATCTCTTAGATCTTCACTTACTTGTAATAGATCATGGATACATTGACATTACTGATCATATGACATCTAGTTTTACTGGGTTACACTCTACCAAACCTTCAAACCAAACACATATTATTAGTACAAATGGAATCACCTCCCAAGTTATGGGAAAGAGGTCTTTATCTCTTACACCCTCATTAAATCTTAATCATGTCTTAGTTGTACTTTCACTCAACTATATCTTGTTATTTGTGTCTCAAATCATTGATTCCCTTAATTATACCATGTGTTTATGGGCATTGTATTGTTTATTTTAGGATCTTCTCACCAGGGTCATGATTGGATGTGATACTAGGAGGGAAACATTGTATTATCTGGACTTGACAGAAGACAACAGTAAAAGATTGAGTCACACACATCATGTGAGAAGAGGCGAGTCATTTAGGATGAAGAAAATTTGGTTATGGCATAAAAGATTAGGGCATGCTTCTTCGAGTTATCTGAAACTTCTATTTCCAAACTTGTTTTCCCAGTTTACAGAACCAAACTTTCATTTTGAGACTTGCATTTTGGCAAAAAGCCATCGTATTTCTTACCCATTAGGATTGAATAAAATTCTATACCTTTCATGATTGTCCACTCTAATGTTTGGGGACCATTATGAGTTCCCACTATTAGTGATTTTAAGTGGTTTTGTTACATTTATTGATGATTGCACCTGGATAACCTGGGTTTTCCCTTAAAAGAACTTCCAAATCAAATAGATCTTTGCTAGCAACGGTGAAGTCTTAGTTGTTGAACAAGCAATGAGGGGTGAAGCCTAGTCCCTAACGAAAAAGTCTGTCGCACGTCGCTGCGCGGCGTCCTGAGAGGGATCCTGGCTCTCTTAATGGAGTTGAGAAGGAGTCACCACCTGGCTGTTGAGGGTCGCTATGAACACCCGGTTGCACTGGTCTGGTCAGAGATTCAAGGGTAGAGGTCTGGTTGCGTAAAGGGAAGGTATTAGCACCCCTAGTACGCCTTACCGGAGGTAAGCTGCATTGTCTATTTCGATGTGATTTTGAATGCTTCAACGGGTCGTATTTATTCACATGAAAAATGTTTCGATTGAAAAAGGAATCGGTCACCGCTCAGAATAATCCTGTGAATTTTATTGATTATTTAGGATTTATTTACATCCCCACCGAATATTTTGGATATTAACCCGTTAGGATTTATTTATCCAAACACTGACAGTGAATAATAACATATCATCCCCGTCGAATATTTTGGATATTAACTCGTTAGGATTTATTTATCCAAACACCGACAGTGAATAATAGCATATTATCCCCGCCGAATATTTTGGATATTAACCCCTTAGGATTTATTTATCCGAATACCGACAGTGAATTATAAATTTCCAAAAATAAGATTTTTATATTTTTGATATATTGGCCAATAACCTTTGGATTTTTACAAACATGTTAAAAAATCTTAAAATGTAAGAAATGATTTTTCTTTGCAAAATCCATGCTAAAACACATTTTCTCTTCAAACTCCAAGATAATATTTTTTTTTTTTGAAATAATTTTTTTTTTAAAAATATGCTAGTGTATTGGTCATACACAAAGAAAACACATTTTTTTTTATTTCGTTTTATATTCCATTTTTCTTAACAGAACAACATAAAGATGAAACACAACACCCAACACACACACACACATTCTCTTTTTTATTTCTTTTTCATTACATTTTTCAAATAAACCACTACTCACACACACATTATCTTTTTTATTTTTTCTTGTCACATTTTACAAATAATAATTAAAATACAATACAAATTGAAATAAGCACATAAACATAAAGAAAAATTACATAAAAGGCCTTAGGGGGCAGTTCTGGAACAGTGGCCGCAGGAGGAGGACTGGTGGCGCATCTGCCGACGCGCCGCCGTCACTGGCGGCGCGTGGTTCCACGCGCCACCGCCGGTGAAGGTGCAAAACAGGAGTGCACAGATCTTCTTCTTTCCTTTCTCTCTCGCCGGAGATGGCCTTCCAGTGACCTGCAAAGCAACAGAAAACACACAAACAGGGCAGTTGGGGAGTTCTTCTCATCTTAGTCCCTTCTTCTTCTTCTTCTTCTTCTTCTTCTTCTTCTTCTTCTGCTTCTGCTTTGCCGGTAAGGGTATTCATAATGACTTGCAAACAGAAACAGCCACACAAACACAAACACAAGGAAAAAAAATCAATCGGTTCTTTCCTTCAAGTCTTGGCTCTATTCTCGGTGATCTGTTCTTTTTGGATCTGTTTCTTCTTTTTCAAGGGGTGGCTGAGCTGTCCATGGTGGTGCTAAACGGCATGCCCAAGAGGAGAGGAAGGGTGGCTGATGGGTGTTTTGGGTGTGCAAACAAGGTTGTCGTGGTGGCTGGGAGGAAAACCCAATTGGTGGGTTGTTGTGGTGGCTGGTTGGCCGTCACTGGCTGGGAGAAAAGAGAATGAGGGAAAAATGAAAGTGGGGCTCAGGTCTGGTGAGGTTGAGAGAAGAAAGTGAAGAAAGGGAGGGGGATCGTGAGGGCTCTGTCATGGCTGAGGGGAGAGAGGAGAGGAGACAATGGGGAAGGCTGGTGTTGTGGTGGCTGGACTGGAGACTGGGAGGAGAGTGTGGTGGCTGTTGACTGTGAAGGGATTGTTGTCGCCGAGAGTGGAGGAGAATGAAAGGGAGCAGGGAAATGGGGGTTATGACTAGAGAAGGAAAGGAGAGGCCATGGGGGTTGCTGGCTAGAGAAGAGGGAATGGAAGGTGAAATGAGAAATTTGTGGGGGAAACTGGGGGCTGCAGCCCCTTTGGGAGAAAAATATATTTAGGGTTTTTTATGTTTAGGGTTTTGAGGGTGTATTTTTTTGGTCCCCTTACTTATGGCTGATGCCTTCCTATTTATAAAGTTTTTTTTTTCTAGCCAAAATTCCTAAACCAGCCCTCAGCTTGCGCGCCTTTTTCAATTTGGTCCTTGATTTCCAATTTGTGCGATTTGACCCTGCATTGACTGTTAAATTCTCAATTTGTTCGATTTTGCCCCTATAACAAGATATTTTTGGATTTTTGTCTTTTTTAATATTTTTTTTGGTTTTTCTGAAACATAAAAATAAGGGGGTCAAAAATTGGGTAGCAACAGATGCCCCCTCTTTACAATGCTTACGACTAAAGTCTTGTAAAAGATTTTAAATAGTAAGTGTTGTAAAGAAAAATAGAATGGTGTAGATGGTCTCATTGTGATGGGGGACCTACCCGGATGGAAGATGGTGAAAAGGTGAAAGGGTCTTATTATGACGAGTGACCTACCCGGATGAAATTGGTGATGAGGGTCTCATTATAACGGGTGACCTACCCAGGTTAGAATAGTTAGGAGGGTCTCATTGTTCTGGGTGACCTACCCAGGTTAGAAGTTAGAAGGGTCTCATTGTTCTGGGTATCCTACCCGGGTTAGCAGTGTTAGGAGGGTCTCATGTTTTTGGGTGACCTACCCGGGTTAGCAATGTTAAGAGGGTCTCATTTTTCTGGATGACCTACCCGGGTTAGAAGTTAGAAGGGTCTCATTGTTTTGGGTGACCTACCCGGGTTAGAAGTCAGAAGGGTCTCATTTTTCTGGGTGACTTACCCGAGTTAGCAGTTAGAAGTGTCTCATTTTTTTAGGTGACCTACCCGGGTTAGCGGTTAGAACGGTCTCATTTTTCTAGGTGACCTACCTGAGTTAGAATGGTCTCATTTTTCTGGGTGACCTACCCGGGTTAGCAGTTAGAAGGGTCTCATTTTTCTGGGTGACCTACTCGGATGGAAGATGTGGGAGAGGGTCTCATTATTACGGGTGACCTACCCGGATGGAAGATGGAGAGGGTCTTATTATTACGGGTGACCTACCCGAATGGAATTGATGATGTGGGTCTCATTATTACGGGTGACCTACCCGGATGGAGGATGGAGGAAGAGGGTCTCATTATACTGGGTGACCTACTCGGATGGAAGATGGAGGTATGGGTCTCATTGTTCTGGGTGACCTACCCTGATGGAATTGATGATGAGGGTCTCATTATAACGGGTGACCTACCCTGATGGAAAATGAAGGAAGAGGGTCTCATTATACTGGGTGACCTACCCGGATGAAAGATGGAGGTATGGGTCTATTATAACAGGTGACCTACCCGAATGAAAGATGGTGAAGATGGGGATACAATTCATGATGATGTATGTATACTTACCTGAGAAATATAGGTCCCCTTTCTCTGATGCTCCATTGTCGTAGGATGCCTTTATCTAGTCTCCAAAGCTTTGTTGTCATTCATTCACGCAATCTCAAGCGCATTGCTTATTCTGGGCTATCTGCAATGATCTCTGTTTTCATTGCTTACCAAGTTTAACATTGCCCCCAAGTGTGGTGTTGCTTGATTCATCGTGAAGGAGTGTAACAAGTCATCCATTTTCTTTGATTCTTTCAATAATAGTTCTTTGATTTGTGCGTGTTTTGCTAACAATCATTGCAAGACTTGCTAATGCTGACCTCATCTTCGGTTGTCGATCAGTCATGGAGTTTTCATCAATTGAATTGTATTTATTCCAGCATATGTCATCATTAACCTTCATGAAATTGTCAAGTCATCCAGAAATGCATCCAAAACTCATCGGTGCATGCTCCATGTTATCATCAATAAATGTCTCTCAGCTCGTGAGAAGAGATGTAATGCTATCATCACCTACATTCATGCAATGAATTGCGCCTTGAATTGATGCAATTGTTCGATCATGCAATCTGAAACTCTTCATTATAGACTTAATTTCTTCTGAACAAATTCTTCTCATTCCATGCAAAGAGTTACAATGTTGTCATTAACGAGGTTCTTTCTGTCTCTCATGTTCATGTGGTGAACTAGACCTTAAGTCGATGGGCTTCAAGTAGTGAAGTGAAGCTTGAATCGACGGACTTCAAAATAGATTATCCCACAATCAACCTTTATGGCGTGCATACTCTTCAATATTTATCAAAATGTACCCATGTGACAATATCTTCTTAGAGACAACCAAATCTGCGGGTAAGTCAATATTTCAAAATCTGAAGATGCCCTTCAAATGCAATCTTATTCTCAATCACTTTTGGAGCTTATCAAACCATCACTCTCTATTAAGCAATGTTGCCCTGAGTTGAATCTGTTGGTGCTCATTGATGAATTTCACTAAATCATTATTTGCTTGTGCTTCTTTGCCCCCAAGCTGATGTGGAATTGTTTGTATTCCTATCAAGATCCACACTGTGCCCTCTGAATGCTGAGCTTTCCAATCAAGAACTGTCAATATCAAGGATTCTGCAAAATCCAGTCACTGTCTTCTTTGTTTGTAAATCTTTTTGTTCTGAAATTACATCACCAATTTAAAAGATCATGTGCATCCAAAGTCTAATCCTTGAAATAAAATCAAAGAGATGTCATTTGTTGAAAATCAAATTCATTTGGTCAAATATCCAATACACGATATTCAATGCATGCAAACCTGTAATTATCTTGTATTTTTTTGCAAACAGTAATTGACCCATTATGAGATTGAAATCGTCTTTTATGGGTTTTTTATGTTTCAATTCTAATCTCGGATTTTGGGGTATGTCATTTGATGATACATGATGAAGTGATAATTTGTGGCTTTCAAACAATTTAGAGTGTCGAGTAAAAACTTGAGGCTCAGTTGAAAATTTGTCTCATTTTTCAGTACTTTATCAATATGCATAACAACTTGTAACTTACTTTGTGAAATTCTAACCCTTATGGAAAAACTCTAACAAATTTGGAGAGCGCTAGTTATTAGTTAAAATTGCTTGCTTGATCAAGAAGGACTTTTACAAGCATGTAATGAGGCTATGGTTCATGGCTATAAAAGAAATGGATATTCATAGGCTCAAAAAGGTGTTTAAGGGTTTCAAAGACCTAGGATCACCATCATTTAGTCGTTAACTCCTTTTCTTTTGTTGTCTTTGTAGAAGAGACGACATCAAAATACGTTAATTATCTTAACGTGATTTTTTTTATCAATCAACCAATGCACTAAGAATCTCTACAACCATGTCATTCCTTTCATTGACAATTTCAAACTTAAAAGGGAAATACTAAAACTCGAATCATCATTTGTCATCTAATGTTATTTCATCTCTTGTTGCACTCAATATAGTCTAACAAAACAATTCTGCAAGATCTTCATTTGATGGATAAATTATCTTGAAGACTCGATAATGTTAAATAACATTTGTTCTCACGTGAGGTTTGACCACGGATACCAATGGACATGGTATAGTTCAATATTCTCTTCTTTTTTTTTTCTTTTTTTTTCGTTTTCCTTTTTTTCAATTTTTTTTTAACTTGTCCTTAGCATCGACTCTTGGTTTCTTGTCATGCCCTATCTCAATTTGATTGTTCTCCCATGTTGGGTTTTCATTCTTAAAACATCCCCCCTTCTATTGATTCTAATGTTGTCACTGTATCCTCAAACTACAAATCTATTATTTGCCCCCAGTGTGAGGGTGTGATCCATGTCAGGTGCTTTCAAAGAAATATAATATCAGGCTCAAATTGGGATTAACAAGGGATACATATTTCAAGAATAGTGAAGGAAATAACAAAGATGGCCTTTTGTCATTTCAAGCAAAGTTGGTTTTAACAGATAAATTTTGACCTCGTCCAGTGTAATGATTTGGACGTGCAAGAGTCATGATTCACGGGTCCATAACTACCGAATCCATTACATGTCAATATGCATACTAATAAATCTTAGTTCTATGATGTGGTTCAAAAACTCGGCGTATGGGCTCAAAAAATTGTTCGGTCATCTGGTATTGGTCATCATGTCTTTTAACAAAAGTTTGGTGAATTTTGCAATCAAAATACTTTTAATTTTCAAAAATGATAAACTTTAAATTTTACATGTTGGAGTTTGATCAAAATATTTTGTCAAAAATAAGAATGTCAAACATCTCTTGATTTCAAAACAACAAAAAGACAAGGAAAACACATGCTTCAATAAAATGATGATTTAACCCCAAAACAAAGTGATAGCCGATGGGATTCCATAAGACAATTATTGACGGTGCGACACTTTTCTCAGACTTTTCAAACAATCATTTATGTATTGTCGCTGCTCATTGATCTTGCTTATGCTCGTGATGATTTATTGCTAACACTGCTGCTGATAACACCCCCCACAAAACATGATTTGCCTTTTGCTAATTAATTTTCACGCTTGATCACTGATATTCTTGCAACTGTTCATCTCTCTCATCTGGATTATGTCGCAAAAGGAAGACAAATTTTTTGTGTTCCTCATTGGACATAAAAAGTGAATCAAGCTTGGAAGCACTCTTGACAAAACACCAAAGTGCACAAATCATGCACAATTTCATTATACGATAAAAAGAGTCTTTTGCGGCAAATTCGCTTCTTTGAGCAATGTAATCTTGCAGTGCGCATGCTTTGACTTCTCAGACACCGGAACAGATTCAACACTACCATATTATGTTTTCACACTCAAGATATTTGTCTTTGCTTTAAAAGACAAAATTGTGCGCAAAATAACATGGTCTTCTGTGCGTGGCGGCATAAAACTTCCTGATTTGACAGTGCCGCAATAACTCCACATGATGAGGAGAGAGATCAATTGATATTTAAATGGACTTACAACTTCTTCGACTGATACCTTGCTTTTTGAAATGGACTCGTATATGGACTACCCACACCCCTTCAAAGGAAACCCGAATTTTCCATAATCTCCATTGATGATTGCATTAACACTTTGCAGATAATATCTGGGCATATGTCCCACCTGATTTCACTAGAGAGCAGAGAACTCTGTTGTTGGCTTGCAGAAGAAACATGAATGATGGCTCTGTATCGGTGTCAGTTCTTTTCAGCAATGTCAAATGTCCAATGACTCTTGACCCTTCGGAGGACGATAGATTGAGGGACCCCTATTTCAAAACTGTTGGAATGCATGTTGAAATGTATATGCATGTTTTTTGGTTTCTTAGTTTTTTTTTTTTTTTGACAAACTCACCCTTTAAGGAGTGACACGTGGTCGTAACATGCATTCTAAACAAAAACTGTGAGAATGCATGTTGAAATGTATATGCATGTTTCTTTTTTTTTTTTTTTATGGACTCGACCTTCGAGGAGGGACACGTGATCGTAACAATTGCATGATAAACAAAAACTGTGGGAATGCATGTTGAAATGTACATGCATGCTGTCTTCTTTTTTTTTACTCACCCTTTGAGGAGTGACACATGATCGTAACAATTACATGATAAACAAAAACTATGGGAATGCATGTTAAAATGCATATGCATGTTTTTTTTTTTTTGACAGACTTGCCTTTCGAGGAGTGACACATGCTTGTAACAATTGTATGATAAACAAAAACTATGGGAATGCATGTTAAAATGCATATGCATGTTTTTTTTTTACAGACTCGCCTTTGGAGGAGTGACACATGCTTGTAACAATTGTATGATAAACAAAAACTATGGGAATGCATGTTAAAAATGCATATGCATTTTTTTTTTGACAGACTCTCCTTTCGAGGAGTGACACATGCTCGTAAAAATTGTATGATAAACAAAAATTTGATTTTTGCTTAAACCCTACAATGCAAATTTCCTAAGTGATGGCTACTGTGTCACCCAAAAGTCTTGAATTCAAGATGCTTCAAGAAGGGTTTGCCTTAATGCAAAATAAAATGAAGAGAGCATACACCCTAATGATTGGTTCTAATCTTTGCACAACAAATGATGAGTTTGCTACTTTGGCCTCTAAACAGGGTCTCTTGCTGTCCCAGTGATCACCTTCGTGAAGGCAATATGGGGGCTTAGCAGATAATGGGATGGTATGTATACCAATCACTACCACACTAAGCACTCAACGAAGAGTTTGCTACTTTAGTCTCTAATCAGGGTCTCTTGCTGTCCCAGTGATCGCCTTCGTGAAGGCAATATGGGGACTTAGCAGATAATGGGATGGTACGTATACCAATCACTATCACACTAAGCACTCAACGAAGAGTTTGGTTTACACAAACTTCAACCTTGACTCAAGTCATAGGTAAGCTGCTAGTCCCCCACGTAACTTAAAGTTGCAAACCACAATGATGTAACTCAAATAAATTAACAATGCATGAACATATGTACATATGCACGAAATAAAAATGCGAAAAATTTACTAAAAATAAACACATAAAATTCAAACAAATTGAAACAAATAAATCACATCAAAATATTCAAAGCCTAGTCCAATATTTTTCAGAAAAAATACCGTCCCCAGCGGAGTCGCACGTCGCCGCGCGGCGTCCCGGGAGGGATCCTGGCTCTCGCAATGGAGTTGAGAAGGAGTCGCCACCTGGCTGTTGAGGGTCACTAGGAACACCCGATTGCACTGGTCTGGTCAGAGATTCAAGGGTTGGGGACTGGTTGCGTAAAGAGAAGGTATTAGCACCCCAAGTACACCTTACCTGAGGTAAGCTGCATTGTCTATTTCGATGTGATTTTGAATGCTTCAACCGGTCGTATTTATTCACATGAAAAATGTTTCGATTGAAAAAGGAATCGGTCACCGCTCAGAATAATCCTGTGAATTTTATTGATTATTTAGGATTTATTTACATTCACGCCGAATATTTTGGATATTAACCCCTTAGGATTTATTTATCCGAATACCGACAATGAATAACAAATTCCCAAAAATAAGATTTTTATATTTTTGAAATATTGGCCAATACCCTTTGGATTTTTACAAACATGTTGTAAAATCTCAAAATGTAAGAAATGATTTTTCTTTGTAAAATTCATGCTAAAACACATTTTCTCTTCAAACTCCAAGATAATATATTTTTTTTTGAAAGAAATTTTTTTTTGAAATATGCTAGTGTATTGGTCATACACAAAGAAAACACATTTTTTTTATTTCATTTTATATTCCATTTTTCTTAACAGAACAACATAAAGATGAAACACAACACCCAACACACACACACACACACATTCTCTTTTTTATTTCTTTTTCATTACATTTTTCAAATAAACCACAACTCACACACACATTATCTTTTTATTTTTTCTTGTCACATTTTACAAATAATAATTAAAAATACAATACAAATTCAAATAAACACATAAACATAAAGAAAAATTACATAAAAGGCCTTAGGGGGGCAGTTCTAGAACAGTGGCCGTAGGAGGAGGACTGGTGGCGGTCTGCCCACGCGCCGCCGCCGGTGAAGGTGCAAAACAGGGGTGCGCATATCTTCTTCTTTCCTTTCTCTCTCACCGGAGATGGCCTTCCGGTGACCTGCAAATCAACATAAAACACACAAACATACACAAACAGGGCAGCTGGGGAGTTCTTCTCATCTCGGTCCCTTCTTCATCTTCTTCGTTTTCCTCTTCTTCTTCTACTTCTTCTTCTTCTTCTTCTTCTTCTTCTTCTGCTTTGCCTGTACGGGTGTTCATAATGACCTGCAAACAGAAACAGCCACATAAACACAAACACAAGGGAAAAAAATCAATGGGTTCTTTCCTTCAAGTCTTGGCTCTGTTCTCGGTGATATGTTCTTTTCAGATATGTTTCTTCTTCTTCGAGGGGTGGCTGAGTTGTCCATGGTGGTGCTAAACAGCATGCCCAAGAGGAGAGGAAGGGTGGCTGATGGGTGTTTTGGGTGTGCAGACAAGGGTGTCGCGGTGGCTGGGAGGAAAACCCAACTGGTGGGTTGCTGTGGTGGCTGGTTGGCTGTCACTGGACGAGAGAAAAGAGAATGAGGGGAAAATGAAAGTGGGGCTCAGGTCTGGTGAGGCTGAGAGAAGAAAGTGAAGAAAGGGAGGGGGATCATGAGGGCTCTGTCATGGCTGAGGGTAGAGAGGAGAGGAGGAGACGATGGGGAAGGCTGGTGTTGTGGTGGCTGGACTGGAGGCTGGGAGGAGAGAGTGGTGGTTGTTGACTGTGAAGGGATTGCTGTCGCTGAGAGTGGAGAATGAAAGGGAGCAGGGGAATGGGGGTTACGGCTAGAGAAGGAATGGAGAGGCCATGGGGGCTGCTGGCCGGAGAAGAGGGAATGAAAGGTGAAAAATGAGAAATCAGTGGGGGAAACTGGGGGCTGCAGCTGCCAAGATGGGGATGGCGGCTGCAGCCCCTTTGGGAGAAAAATATATTTAGGGTTTTTTGTGTTTAGGGTTTTGAGGGTGTATTTTTTTTGGTCCCCTTACTTATGGCTAATACCTTCCTATTTATAGAGTTTTTTTTCTAGCCAAAATTCCAAAACCAACCCTCAGCTTGCGCACCTTTCTCAATTCGGTCCTTGATTTCCAATTTATGCGATTTGACCCTACATCGACTGTTAAATTCTCAATTTGTTCAATTTTGCCCCTGTAACAAGATATTTTTGGATTTTCGTCTTTTTTAATATTATTTTGTTTTTTTTCCCGAAACATAAAAATATATTTTGTTTTGAAATCAACTATGGTTATCCACTTGAGCAAGTCTTAGTTCGGGGCCAAAATATACCAAAAGAAAGTTTATCTTTGAAAAGATATGATTGTTTAGCTTATTCTTTCTTTAATAGTAATTTTAATAGCTTTACCTATTTCTTATCATTGTTCATGCGATGTTGCTAAAAGCTTTGATAATTTTGCTTCTCATGAACAATCAATTAGTATTGTTTTAGTTGGCTTTCATGCTAGCGAATTTAAAGTTTGTCTTATCAAACATTGTTATTTACGTTTCCACGTTACTTATCCATCAATTTATTTTGCTTGACCTTTATGCCTTTTTCTCATTGTCATTGGCTACCTTTTAAACATACTGTTGAAAAGATAAAGCATATCTGCAGAATTGATGAAGGTTGCTGATGAAGAATTCCCACCATAATTCAAGTTGTGAAGAATTTATTATGAAGAAGGACTCAATCACTTGTACGTGATTGAGTAGGACTCAAACTCTTGTATTTCCTATTTAATAGCTGCGTGAATGTATTTATATAAATGCTCTCCAATTGTACAATTCATAATACAAGAAACACAGATTTCTGTCAACTTTGCTTTCCAGTTTTTATTTACTCTGTTTTCATGGTATCAGAGCATATAAAAATCCAAACACATTAAAACCGAGCTTCCATAAAAATCAAACCCAATGGAGAATGATACTAATTCAAACAGTATCAATCAACAGACTACACCTCAAAAAGTATCTTCCTTAAACTTAGATCCTTCTGACCCTTTTTTATCCATACATCAGATCACCCAAGCATGACACTTGTTCCAACAGTTCTTGATGGAACTAATTACGCAATGTGGAGACGTTCCATGCTAATAAGCCTCAGTGCCAAAAACAAATTGGGATTCATCAATGGAACCATTCTTATACCAGGTATTGCTGATCCCAAATACATGTTGTGGCAACGTTGCAATGACATGGTTCTCTCTTGGATTCTTAATTCCTTAAACCGAGAGATTGCCAACAGCGTTCTCTACGTTGAAACTCCATCTGAAATATGGGTGGATCTACAAGAACGTTTTTCACAAGGTAATTTCTCCCATCATTATCAAACTCAACGTTCCATTGTAGAATTGCAGCAAAACCAGAATTCCATCTTCACGTACTACACCAAGATGAAGACACTATGGGATGAACTGAAGATGAGCAGCCCAGTCATTCAATGCACATGTGGTGGAATGAAACAACTGACAAACACTGAAGAAAAGGTGAGACTTAGTCAGTTTCTTATGGGATTGAATGAAAGCTATTCTGCCATCAGAGGACAAATCATGCTCATGCAACCTTTACCAACAGTAAAGAAAGCATACTCTCTTTTGTGTGAAGAAGAAAAACAAAGAGGACTGGTTGAACATAAAGGTAATGAACAAATTCATATCATGAATGTAAAGAGATCAGGTCCCACTGCACAAAGACAAGACCTCTCCAGAAATTGGATGACTGGCACATCAACCATGCAAGGAACAAAGAAACGGCTTCACTGCACTCACTGTGATGGAACTACACACACAGTAGACAGATGTTTCTATTTAATTGGCTTCCCCACTGGACATGCTCTTCACGGCAAGAATGTACAGCCTCGAAATAGAACTCACAAAGTTTTTGCAAATCAAACTGGGATTGAAACTTCTCATACCAAATCTATACAAACTCCTGACCAGTCTTCCCAATTCACCCCTGAAGAACTTGCTCAAATCAAAGCCTTTTTCCAAGCTAGAAAAACAGTCATATCTGCAAATTACACAGGTAATCACACTCCTTTTTGCTCATCGACCACGACACAAAAATCAGAGGATCCACAATGGATAATTGACAGTGGTGCCACCAATCATATAGCAACTTCAGTCGATGATGAAGACACTGTCCATGTGTCCTCCCAGGTCACCTTACCAAATGGTTCACATGCCAAAATTACAAATTCTGGCACTGCACACATAACTGAAAACCTACATATTCATGATGTTCTTTGTGCACCCTCATTTCATGTGAATATTCTTTTAGTTAGTCAACTCACAGCTGCCCTTAATTGCTCGGTTCATTTTTTTCCCACTTTCTGTATATTGCAGGACCTACCTACGAAGAGGATGATTGGCCTGGGGAAGCAAATTGAGGGACTATATTATCTCATGCCACAATCAGAATCACGTTCTTCACCAATCGCATGTCATGCTCTCTTTCCATCAGCAACCGTGTGGCACAACAGATTAGGACACCCTTCCAAACTGCCCTCCCAGTGTCTATCCAAAGTAATTCCATCTTTTATTTATGATTCACAACATCTCTGTGAAGTTTGTCCTTTGGCAAAACAAACAAGACTATCTTTTCCAACAAGTTCAATTCAAAGCATTAATTCTTTCGAACTTATACACTGTGACATTTGGGGGCCTCAAAAGATTGCAACACACTTTGGTGCACATTATTTCTTAACCATTGTGGATGACTACACTCGTTATACCTGGATTTTTCTTATGAAATTCAAATCCGAAACACAAGGGTTGCTTAAATTATTTATCAACTATGTGCGCATACAATTCAACTGCCAAGTTAAAAGTTTACGAAGTGACAATGGGCTGGAATTTATCTCTTTAAAACCATTTCTTTCCACCCATGGTATTTTACTTCAAAATTCCTGCCCTTATACACCACAGCAAAACGGCGTAGTTGAACGCAAACATAGACACCTTCTTAATGTTGGTCGTGCCTTAAGATTCCAAGCCAATTTGCCATTACAATTCTGGGGAGAAAGCTTGCTCACTGCGACCTACCTCATAAATCGACTTCCCACCCCAGTTTTGAATCATAAGTCTCCATATGAACGTCTACATGGAAAACCTCCCACATACACCCATCTCCGTGCCTTTGGTTGTCTCTGCTATGCCACCAACTTGCAACCCTTAAACAAATTTTCTCCAAGAGCTCGTCGAGGTATCTTCATTGGATATCCACCTAATCAAAAGGCATACAATGTTTATGACCTTGCTACTGGACAAATATTTGCTAGCCGAGATGTAATTTTTCATGAAAATTCATTCCCCTACTTGAAACATACTCCAGCCAATTCCAGTTCATCACCATCTCTTCTGTCCAACTCACTCCCTGGGCCTTATGATGACATAATCCCTCTGCAGTCACATGTTCCCTCTTCACCATCCAACATCATTCACCCAGATTCTACCACACTCCAGCTAATACCTTCACCATCCTCTCCAGATACTTCCTTACCACACAACTCACCGTCATCACCTGACTCTACAAATTCAAACACCCCTAACCCCTATTCATGTTTTTCGTCGCAGTGAAAGGCCACGACAACCATCTATTCTACTTCGTGATTTTCATTGTGGTCAGGTTGGTATGCTCCCACACTCTGCTTCCCCACGCAAGTCAGCCTCTTCAAAGTCAGGTACTCAGTATCCATTATCAAGCTTTATTTCATATCAGTCATTATCTCCTTCTCATCAGATATTTGTCAACAATATTTCTAGTAATCTTGAACCAACAACATATGAGCAGGCACTCAGTGATCCTAAGTGGTGTGAAGCAATGAAAACTGAACTCAGTGCTCTTGAAAATCAGAAAACCTGGACCTTGGTTAAATTACCACCACACTGTCGTCCCATAGGCAGCAAATGGGTGTTTAGAATCAAGTACAAATCTGGTGGCTCTGTGGAACGCTACAAAGCACGTCTCGTAGCCAAGGGATTCAATCAACAAGAAGGCTTATACTATCATGAAACTTTTGCTCCTATTGCAAAATTAACTACAATTTGATGCCTCCTTGCACTGGCAGCAGTCCGAAATTGGCCTCTATTTCAGATGGACGTCAATAATGCCTTCCTTCATGGTGATCTACATGAGGAGGTTTATATGAACCCACCACCTGGCCTTTGCCGACAAGGGGAGAAGCTAGTATGTCGGCTGCATAAGTCCTTGTATGGAATCAAGCAAGCACCCAGAAATTGGTTTGCTAAGTTTTCAGAAGCCATTAAAAAGGTTGGGTTCTCCCAATCACACTCAGATCACTCTCTCTTTGTGCAACAACAAGGTTCCACTCTCACCATTGTCTTAATATACGTCGACAACATAATCATCACTGGAAACGATGATAAGAATATTCAAGAAATCAAGTTGTTTCTGCAGCAACAGTTTCATATAAAGGACCTTGGAAAACTGAAGTATTTTCTCGGATTGGAGGTGGCAAGATCAAAGGCTGGCATAGTCATCTCACAATGAAAATACACACTGGACATACTTGATGATGTTGGCTTCCTTGGAGCCAAACCAATTGACTTTCCCATGGAACAAAATCTGAAGCTCACAAATGATCAAGGAGAAATGTTGAAAGATGCCTCACACTACAGGAGATTGGTAGGGAGATTAATCGACCTCACAATTACGAGACCAGACATCATGTACTCAGTCAATATTTTGAGTCAATTTATGCATGCACCCAGAAAACCCCATTGGGATGCTGCTCTTCGGGTAGTGAGATACCTAAAAAGCAATCCAGGAAACGGGCTATTATTCTCTTCCAACAGCTCTCTGCAATTAAGAGCTTATTGTGATGCTAATTGGGGAAATTGTCCCATGACTAGAAGGTCCACATCGGGTTACTGTGTATTCCTTGGAGATTCTCTCATTTCATGGAAGACAAGAAAACAAAAGACAGTCTCCAGGTCATCTGCTGAAGCAGAATATAGGTCCATGGCTGCTGCGACATGCGAGCTCACCTGGCTTAGATGTCTATTTCATGATCTACAGGTACACTTAAAACCAATCACCTTGTTTTGTGACAATCAAGCAGCCCTTCATATCGCTGCAAATCCCGTATATCATGAACGTACAAAGCATATCAAAATCGATTGCCATGTTGTGAGAGAAAAGATTCAAGCTGGGCAAATAATTACAAAATTTTCACGTCTCATCTTCAACTGGCAGATATATTTACTAAGGCCTTAGGGGGAGACAATTTTAAGAGATTAACAAACAAGTTGAACATTCTCAACATCCATGCTCCAACTTGAAGGGGAGTGTTGAAAAGATAAAGCATATCTGCAGAATTGATGAAGGTTGCTGATGAAGAATTCCCACCATAATTCAAGCTGTGAAGAATTTATTATGAAGAAGGACTCAGTCACTTGTACGTGATTGAGTAGGACTCAAACTCTTGTATTTCCTATTTAATAGCTGCGTGAATGTATTTATATAAATGCTCTCCAATTGTACAATTCATAATACAAGAAACACAGATTTCTGTCAACTTTGCTTTCCAGTTTTTATTTACTCTGTTTTCACATACTTTTTAGTTTTTAATGTTTCCTTGAGATCTTTTGATGTTTTTCCTACCTATCTTTCTTATCTTTTTCATCATCGTGTAGCCTAATTTTTAATCACTTTGTTCTATTTGTTTCCTTTTGCTGAAATTCTTCCATATAACCATCAGCATGCCAACTCTTGTTTTTCTTCTATTGCTTTACTTCATTAACTAGATGAACTCTTCGTGTTTTATATCGAACAATAACTTCTTTTGCTCTCAATTATGACACCCTGACCGTAGAAGTTCAGCAGTTCCCTTCTTCCATAAATGCTTTTAGATCCATCGAACAACAAATAAATGGAAATAATCAAGAAAATTCTTTGTATGGATCCATATTACTACAAGACATTTCAACAGTTAACTTTGCTTTTTCTTTCTATGGTTATCTTTCTTTCAACATTTATTTTTTCTTCATTAATACACATTTAGCTATAAAAGTTCAATAGCTGACGATGATCTTCATAAAGGTTGGTGGTATCAAAGTTGCCCTCAATGCACTAAGTTATTGTCTGGAAAGGGCACAACATTTAGATGTATTGAACACAATGGAGTAAAACTCTTTCCATGGTTACAATTTGTTTTTATTGCTAGCCAAATCTTTGAACTTTTTTTATATAGCATTTACTTATATCTTTCTATCTTTCATTTACACACTTTGGTTAGGTTTAAGGTTGATAGTGTTATAACTGATGGCAATGACGTTGCGACCTTTATAATGGGTGGTGAAACTGCTGAAAATTTCAATGGCTCCTCCGCCCACCATTATCTGTATGACAAAGGGTTTGTTGATTGTATTCCACCTCCTATTGGTTGATAAATTAAACAAGATGAAGACAACATCTATAGCTGATCTCGCTAGTGCAGCACGAAGCCATCAATCCTTCACTATTGAAGGTGATAAATCTCTTCAGAGGTTGAAAAAACCACCTTCTTTCTCTCATTTAAAAGATGTTGCTTTTCATTTCAACGTTATCATTTTTTCCCTTGTTTTTATAGGTGGCAGAAACATGAGTAATTTTTTCCCCCATTCGTAGCTCTGGATCAGCTACTCTAAATGATCCTGCAACTAAAACTCAATTAATTGGTTGTGATTCATATACAATCTTCGAGACACATGGTCTTCCAAGAAAGCGCCAGCGTCCCTCTCAGCTGGACGATAGTTAGGTAACAGCTTTATTAATTAACCTCACCAACCCTGCTGCCATGTTTTGCCAAAATTCCTTTGTCAAAACAAATGACAAATGTCTCTATTTGAGTCTAAGGCTTTTATAACAATTAATCCTTTGTCAACTTCTTTTCCTCAAGGTTTGTCTACACAAATCCTTTTTACTTTGCCTATTTATGTACGTGTAGAAAATCAAACTTCTTAGGAAATCCCTTCACTTGACCTTGCTATTAGTCTAAAAACAAAGAGTGCTGAAGTTTTCTTTTACGATGATGCATCATTGTTGTTGTTTCATAGTATAGAGATATTGAAGAACAGGTAAAACCAAGCAAGCATACTTGTTTTATTGATTTAATCACTCTTTTACGTTTTGATAACAGATTTCAAAAAAATAATGACATGATTTCAACACAAAAGGTGCTATTCTATAGCAGCTTTATTAGCAACTAACATTCTAACTTATTGGAGAAAAACAATCTTCTCAGCATCGAAGACCATTTCTTCCGCAGCAAATGAGGTAACCTTCAACACTCCTCCTTACTTCTTTTGCTGCAGACTCCTATTTTATCCCTAAGAGTTTCCAACCTTGTTTTGGATAGTGGCTTGGTGAACAAATAAGCAAGTTGGTCTTCTATCTTGCAATAATAATTCTTCATTTTTTCAAACTTCTCTCATAAAATAATACGTGAGCTTGAAGCTTTGCTTTTCCATGAAAAAATGGATTGTTTGATATTTCAATTGCAACTTGATTATCAACATAGATATTAGTAGCCTTCCTTTGCTCTATGTATAAATCTGCTAAGATCTTCCTAAGCCATAAGACTTGATTTGCAGCTATAGTTGCTGCAATATACTTTGCTTTTATAGTTGATTGTGCAATAATTTCTTATTGTTTTGAACAATAAGAGAAAATTCATGTTCCAAAACTAAAACAATATCTAGAGGTGCTCTTTATTTCATCACAACTGTCATCCCAATCATTGTCAGCATATTCTTGTAGCTCAAAATTTTCAACACAACTAAACTAAATGTCATAGCTTAGTGTACCTTTTATATATCTCACTACTCTCTTTGCAACCTTGAAGTGTACTTCACTTGCACAATGCATGAACCTTGATAACAAACTTACAACATGCATGATATCAGGTCTTGTTGCTATGAGGTACATCAAACACTCAATCAAGCTTTTGTAAATTGCTTCATCTACTTGTCAGCTCCATCTTCTTTACATAACTTTTCTTCCAAGTTCATAGGAGTGATCATTGATTTGCATTCTTCTATTTTGATTGTTTTTCAAAATCTCTTTGACATATTTTGTTGGCCAATAAAGATCCCACACTGGTTTTGTTGCACTTTTATGCCTAGAAAATAAGACAATTCACCAAGGTTTGTCATCTCAAAGACTTCCATCATTTTTGCTTTGAAGTTGTCTATCATACTTGAATGGTTTCCTGTAACAAATAGACCATCCACATAAAGTGAAACAACAATGTAATCAGTATTTGAATTTTTGATGTATAAGGTTGATTCACTCAAACTTTTCTTAAAGTCATATTTGAGTAAATGCTCATCAATCATCCTGATATACTAGGCGCTTGGAGTTTGTTTCAATCCATATAAGGCTTTCTTCAATAAGAAAACCTTTTCTTCTTCTCCTCCAACAATGAATCCTTTAAGTTGTTCCATGAAAATCTCCTCCTACACGTAGCCATTCAAAAATACAAACTTCACATCAAGTTGAAATATTTTCCAACCTTTGTGAGGTGCAACTGCTAGTAGCATTCTGATGGTGTCTAATGGTGCCACTAGTGCAAAAATCTAAGAAAAATCCACACCAAAAATATGTGCATAACCTTTGACCACCAGTCTGGCTTTGTGTTTGTTGATGGTGGCATTTGCATTCAATTTTCTTCTATAAACCCGTTTTACCCCAATAAGTATTTTATGTTTTGGCATGTCCACCAATTCCCGTGTTTGATTCTTGTCCATCCTTATCTCTTCTTTCATTACTTCAATCCACTTTGGATCATTTTTGGCATCCTTATCTCTTCTTTCATTACTTCAATCCACTTTGGATCATTTTTGGCCTCTTGAATTTTTTTGCAGGCTCAAGCACAACTACATTGCAGCTTTGATAAATATCTGCAAGCAATCTAGTTCCTCTAAGCGGTGCTTCATCAACATAACCATTAAGATCTTGCATGATCTCCATGCTTGTACTGCTTGATGTATCTTTGAAGTTCCACTTTTTGGTTTCAATGAACTTGATGTCTCTGCTAACTATCACCTTATCTATTTCAGGGTGGTAAACTCTATAGCTTTTTATAAAATTGCTATAGCCAAGAAAAATGCCAGCTTCAACCTTCCTTTCATGTTTATCTCTTTTCACTTGAGGGACATAAGTGAAACATAAACATCCAAAAACCTTTAAATTTTGAAATGAGGTTTTATAACCGTGCCAAGCTTCATATGGAGTCTTGTGTTGTAATGCTCTTACTGGTAGCTTGTTCAACAAGAACACAACAGTGTTCATGGCTTTTGCCCAAAACTTTTTGGGTAAATCTTTCTCAAATAATTGCTCTATTTTTCCTCTCACTGACATCATTTTATTGTGTTGTGTAAAGAGTAGTGTATTAATGTTCAGTCCGCATCAAGACAAAACTTGGCAAACTTGTTTGAAGTGTATTCAATGCCATTATCAAACCTTACAACCTGAATCTTGTGACCACTTTGATTTTCAATCTAGTTTTTAAACTTCAGAAAAACATTTGTTACCTCAACCTTAAACTTTAAGAAATAAACCCAACACATTCTTGTATAATCATCAATTAAAACAATGTAATATCTACTTCCATTTAAGGATATTGTCTTCAGAGGACGAACAACATCAGTATGAATAAGCTAAAGCTTTTCGATTGCTCTCCAAGCCTTATTTTGAGAAAATGGAAGTCTATTCTACTTACCATACTAACAAGAAGTACAAACTGTGATTTCTTCTTCCAGTTTTGGCATTCCTTGCACCATCTTCCTTCTTTGCATATGCACCAATACTGCTCGATTAAAATGCCACAACCTTTTGTGTCACAAATCTATCTTATTCGTTGTGTTCGAAAGGGCACCTGACTCCTCTTCCATCCAGTCTAGTGAAAATCTTTTTCCTTTCATTTTTATAGTGTATATTTCTAATCTAGTAGGATCATAAATTAAGCAATGTTTGTTTTTTAATATAATTGAGTATCCTTTTTCAAGAAGATGACCAACACTCAACAAATTCTAATCAATTTTAGGTATGAAAAGAACATCTAAACTGAGTTTTATACCTTGAATTCCCTTTGATAGGAATATATTATCCATTGCCAATTCTTAATTTTGAGACACTTGATTTATCAAGATGCTTGAACAAATTTTGATTGTTTGCTTTAAGCCAACAACTATCTATAAGCCAATAATTACTTGCATGTTTGCTTGTAAAGCAAGTGGCCATAAACAGCTCCTCCTCCTGTTGTTGATCAACAACTTGAGCTTTACCCTCTTGCTAATTAGTTCTACTTTTGCAAATCTTTTCCATATGTCCCACTTAATTACATTTCCTACATTTAATATCAGGCCTCCACCAATAATATTTTTGTAAGTGCTTTATTTTCTTATAGTGTTGACAAGGAGGAAAATTTTCAATTCTTCTATTGCTGCTACAGGCTCCTTTATATTCTTCTTATTTTTGTCTTTGTATCCTTCTTGGACTTGCTTTTTTGTTTGAAAAGCTCCTTCCTCAAACTCCTCTTGCCTCATTGTTCTCCTTTGTTCTTGTGCCTGTAAAGCATTGAGCAATTGTGCGAAACATATTTTTGACAAATCTTTGGATTCTTCTAATAAAGATATTTTTTACTCAAATCTTTTAGGTAGAGTTACAAGGATTTTTTTCAACAACCCTTTGATGAGGAAGATCTTCCCCCAATTGTCTTACTTTGTTGACTATGGAGACTAATCTATCAGAGAAATCTCTTATTGTTTCTGTTTCCTTCATCTTCTGCATCTCAAACTCTCTTCTCAAATTCAAAACCTGTGAATTGTTCTCTAATTCCCATGGAATTTCTCATTAAGATAATTCCATATTTGTTTTACTGTATCAAGAGCAATTATTCTTGGAAATATTGCTTCAGAAACAACAGCATAGAGACATGTTTTGGCTTTGAACTTCATGGCTTTTATTCACAATGATTTTTTATTTGAGCTAGAGTTGGATCTTCAGGAAGAATCTAAGGATCATCTTCATTTTCTGCAGCATCTCAGAAATCGTAGGCTTGTAAGTATGTTTTCATTTTTATAGCCCATATTTGGTAGTTTACACTAGTAAATATTGGTTGTGTTGCAAGAGAATAAGTGTTTGACGCCATTGAAAAAATGTTAAAAGGTTTCTCATAGGTTACTCTCTTCTCACAAGCTGGTCCCTTAAGATCAAAAGCTCTACCAATTTGTTGTTGTTTGACAGTATAGAGTATTGAAGAGCAAGTAAAACCAGCAATATATCTTCTAATAGTTATTGTGAATGCAAGCATACTTGTTTTATTGATTTAATCACTCTTTTATACAAGATTTTTGATAACATATTTCAGAAAAATAATGACATGATTTCAATTGAAAAAGACCTATTATATAGCATCTTTATTAGCAACTAACATCCTAACTTATTGGAGAAAAAACTTGACTCAATCTTCTTGACATCGAAGACCATTTCTTCAACAGCAAATGAGGTAGCCTTCAACAATCATGTCTTTCAATGGTTGTCATGCTATTACTTTAGTCCCACATGGTGTGATGCAGAAAAATGTTGAGTTTCACAATAATGCCTTCTCTGATGTGTAAAATCAAAGTAGTCTCAACATTTTATTTAGTCGCAGATTGGTCCTTTTATAGAGCCTTGTTACAGCAACAATAACAGAAAAGGAACTACTAACAAATTCCAGCTACTAACTAATTTAGTAACTAAAATAATAATCAATTGAAATACCAACAAACTTATAACTATTTCATAATAGACCCAACAAACCCTCCCTTAAACTGAATTACCCAACAGTAATCAGTTTAATGGTATTATGCCCACACCCATCATTTCTCTCAATTTCACATAGGCATCCAGCTTCAATGGCTTTGTCATAACATCTACAACTTGATCATGAGTTCTGCAGTACTTAAGCTCCACTACTCCTTCCTTTGTCAAGTCTCGCAGAAAGTGATATCGTATGGCTATGTGTTTGCTTCTCCCATGCATCACAGGGTTCTTAGACAGTTTAATTGTAGAACAATTATCACAGTAAATGACACAGCTTCTTTGATCCCAGCTGAGATGTTTGAGGATTCTTTGGATCCATATGACTTGACAAGCACAAAATACAGCTGAAATGTATTCTGCCTCTGTGGTCGACAAAGTCACCACAGCTTGCTTCTTGGAGCTCCATGACACAGCTCCAGATCCCATCATAAACACATAACCTGAAGTGCTTCTTCTATCGTCCAAATCCCCAGCGTAATCACTGTCAAAATATGCAACAATACTGTCAGTTCCCTCTCCTTTCTTGTAACAAACCCCCAGTTCACAGGTACCTTTAAGATACCGTAAGATCCTTTTTACTGCCACCATATGCAGTGTTGTAGGTTTCTCCATGTATCTACTCACCAAGCTCATTACATATGTTAGGTCAGGTCTGGAAACTATAAGGTACATCAGACTCCCAATCATCTGTTTGTATTGAGTAGGATCAACTTTGACTCGCCCTTCTTTGGTCAGTTTGAATCCAGGAACCATAGGAGTCTTTGTGGCATTACTGTTTTCCATGCCAAATTTCTGTAATATCTCTTGAGCATATTTTTTTCTGACTAATGTAGATCCCTCTCTCATTCTGAGTTACTTCCACACCTAGGAAGAATTTCATTCTCCCTAGGCCAGTCATGTCGAACTCCCTTTTCATTGAGCATTTAAATTCATCCATCATACCATTGTCATTGCCTATGTAGATCACATCATCTACATAGATGCTTACAATTAATAGCTTTCCTGCTTCCTTGGACTTTGTGAACAAAGTATGTTCACTTGCACATTCCTCAAACCCTTCTTTGAGAAAATATGTCTCTATTCTGCTATACCAAGCCCTTGGGGCTTGTTTCAACCCATACAAAGCTTTATTCAATTTTAATACCTTCCCTTCTTCACCATTCTTCACAAACCCTTTAGGTTGTTCTACGTACACATCTTCCTCTAGTTCACCATGTAGAAATGCACTTTTCACATCCAATTGATAAACATACCAATCATTCATTGCTGCCATTGCCAAAATTACTTGAATTGTGTCCCACCTCGCAATTGGAGCAACCACCTCTGTGTAATCAATTCCATGTTTCTGTGCATACCCTAACGCCACTAGTCTAGATTTATACTTATCCACCTCTCCCTTCTCATTCAACTTTGTTTTATACACCCATTTCACTCCTATGGCTTTTGTTCCAATTGGCAGATTAGTCAAGCTCCAAGTTTTGTTTCTTTCAATAGCCTGCATCTCACATTCCATTGCCTTTGTCCACTGTGGAATCCCTTCTCCCTCTTCATACGAGCTTGGATCTCCATATTCAGTATACATGACCATGGCTTGCATTGCATCATCATCAGATAACCCTTCTCCTGTCACATGATCAGCCATCCAAGCTGGTTGCTTGGAAATTCTCCCCTGTGATCTGCTTGATTCTGCCAAGCTACTGCCAGTTGCTACAGTAATGTTACTGTCAGTAACTCTCCCTTTGTCAACTTCAACTATCCCACTGTCACCTCCAGTTTCCCCTGTGATTTCTGTTTCCCTTTCAACTTCAAGTATTCCAGTACCTGTATTGTCATCTGCATTGATCAATTCTTCTGCATCATTCACAGAATCAGTATGCAGTGTACTGTCTCCAGATTCTGTGTTACTGTCCCCCCAATCCAATAAAGCCTCATTAGCACCATATTCATCAATGTTCCAATCCCAGCTATCCTCCTCATCAAACACAACATCTCTACTTATTACAACCCTTTTGGTGACAGGATTATACATCTTATAAGCCTTTGATTCACTACTCACCCCCAAGTGCACACACTTTACACTCTTGTCATCCAATTTCCTTCTCTTTTGATCTGAAACATGTACATAACCAATACAACCAAATATTTTGAAATGCTCCACAGATGGCTTTACATTACTCCATGCTTCTTCAGGCACCATATCACTCACAGCAATAGTTGGGCTTCTGTTCAATACATGCACTGCCCAAGTTGTTGCTTCTGCCCAGAATTCCCTTGGAATTTTCTTCTCGGTCAATAGGCTTCTAGTCATGTTCATGATACTTCTATTCTTCCTTTCTGCAACCCCATTTTGTTATGGGGAATATGCAGAAGTTAGCTGCTTGGTTATCCCATTAATCTTGCAAAATTCAAGAAAATTTTCTGATGTAAACTCCCCACCTCTGTCAGTTCGCAGACAATAAATCTTCTCATTACTTTCCTTCTCTACCAGTTTTTTGAAGTTCTAGAAGGTATTAAATGCTTCTTCCTTCTCCAACAGGAAGTATATCCAAGTTTTCCTTGAGAAATCGTCTATGAAGGTAATCAAATACCTCTTGCCACTCATGGATGCAGGTGACACTGGACCACAAATGTCTGCATGTAGCAGCTGCAATTTTCCAGTTGCCCTCCATTGACTCTTCTTGGGAAATGATTCCCTGTGTTGCTTCCCTTTTAAGCACCCTTCACACACCTTTTCAGGAGATTTCAGTAAGGGTAATCCCCTCACCATGTTTTTGTAATACAACACTCTCAGACTTTTGTAATTCAAATGCCCCATTCGTGAATGACACAGCTTAGCATCATTTCTGGTTGCAGCAGTTCTAAAACATGCAAGTTCATGATCTACAGGTTCTATATGATTCACAGAAGCAATCAACACAAACATCCTATTGGCAGTCATCTCACTCCACATAATGAGTCCCCTAGAGAAGTGAAATAATTTGCATACATTGTTCTGTATCAGTATAGCTAGACCTTTCTCTTGTAGCTGTCCTAGACTTAGCAAATTATTTCTCAATTCAGGTATGTAGAATACTTCAGTAATTACTTGAACCACTCCCCTTACATTCATTCTAATACTTCCTCTCCCCATTACTTTCATTCTAGAAATTGTTTCCCAACTTAACAGAATGTCTATATTTTTCATCTAAGTTCTCAAACCATATTTTATTTCCAGTCATGTGGTTGGAACAACCCGAGTCTAAGAACCATACCTCATTTCTTTGTGCTTGATGCAATTCCACATGAGTCATGAGCAGCATCTCCTCCTCTTCATCCAATTCTGTATAATTGACTCCTCCTCTTTCCCAATTAGGGCATTCATACTGAAAATGCCCTAATTTATGGCATTTGTAACACTCTATCAGCTCCCTATTAAGCTGTTGTCTGTCTCTTCCTCCTCTTCCCCTACCTTGAAACCCTCTGACTACACCTCTGCCTCTTCCCCTAGGTGCTCTATAGTCATGCACAACTTTAAGTACTTGATCCTCCTCTTTGTACTCCTGCATTCTTTGCTCATGAACCAACAGGCTGCCATGGAGTTCATCAATGCTTAAGGTGTCTAAATCATTTGACTCCTCTATAGAACAGGTGACGTAGTTATATTTCGAGGTCATTGACCTCAAGATTTTTCCAACAACCACATTCTGCTGCATCTTTTCACCATGAGCTCTCATTTTGTTGACCACAGTTAGTGTACGAGACACATATTTATCTACCTTCTCTCCCTCCTTTATACTTAACAATTCAAATTCTCTCCTTAGGGCTTGCAGTTGTGATCTGCGTACCTTTGTAGACCCTTGGTATTTTTGCCTCATTGACTCCCAAATTACCTTTGCAAACTCCTTATCAAGAATCGTCTCCATAATCTCTCTATCAATTGCTTGAAATAGAAAGTTCTTGATTCTCATATCTTTGAGCTTG
Source organism: Salix caprea (assembly GCA_964035475.1). Lineage (NCBI taxonomy): Eukaryota > Viridiplantae > Streptophyta > Magnoliopsida > Malpighiales > Salicaceae > Salix > Salix caprea. Next base: position 9,021,189 of record OZ037749.1, on the reverse strand, counting down.
GCATCTTCTACAGTTTTCCTCAAACCTTCACTTGCAGTTCCTTGGGTAACAGTTGGAACACCATCCACTACGAGGTTCCACAGCTCCTTGCTTCGTAGGAAATTCCCCATCATCATTGACCAATGATCGTAGTGTCCCACAAATTTGGGTATGGATGCTTGCACAAATTGCTCAGAATCCGTTGTCATTTCTTGGCAGAATTCTTCACGCTCTTCACAATCACTCTGTGTTCTTGGCAGAATTGCTCACGCTCTTCACAATCACTCTGTGTTTCCCACTGTTTTCCCCAAATTTCTTGTTCTCTCAGTCACTCTGTGTTTCCCAGAATTTCCCCCAAATTTCTTTCTCTCTTAGTCACTCCGTGTTTTCCCTTTCTTTCACTCTAATTAGATCCCTTCTCGAAGACTCTGATACCAAATGTTGAGTTTCACAATAATGCCTTCTCTGATGTGTAAAATCAAAGTAGTCTCAACATTTTATTTAGTCGCAGATTGGTCCTTTTATAGAGCCTTGTTACAGCAACAATAACAGAAAAGGAACTACTAACAAATTCCAGCTACTAACTAATTTAGTAACTGAAATAACAATCAATTGAAATACCAACAAACTTATAACTATTTCATAACAGACCCAACAAAAACAACAAAAATATATTTACTCAATAGATTTGAAAACAATGCATTAGAACTTTTACAAATTTTAATTCTTAAAAGTCTAAGATTTGATGGATTCAGCAACAACCTATGCTGTTAGTTTTGTGCCATATATTTTACTTAATTGACGCCAATCTGTTGCTTCAACTTCACTAGCACAGAAGTCTGTTGTTATTGTTGTTGTTTTTGTGTAAACTTAAAAAGTCTACACAGTAGATGTAAGACACAATCTGAACTAGAAAAAACCTCGGCACCTTCATTTATTGTTGCCATGTTTATCAATGCATAGTCACTTGGATAAGCTTTTTAGCTGTATGTTTTTTAAATCTGCTTCGACCTAACGGCAAAAAATTGGCTCCACCATCCTTTCTTCTGTACATTTTTTTTTGGTTAATTTAATCCCTAGCAGTGTCAGTTTCTTTTCCATTTGCAGGGTTTCTCCATCGACAACATCGCACACACTTTTGCAATATCTTTTACATTCCCCTCTTGACTGCTCCAACTACACTTTGCTTTGTTCTCTTGCAATGCATTGTTGCTCTTTAACATTAATGTGGCATCGTTTGTTGTTTATTAATAAAATGCACGAGCCATTGGTTCGTGTTCTGCCGCAACGAGAATTTTTGTATCGTTTCAACATATGTAATTTTTTGTTTTATATTTTGGTTCTTATTCTTTTATTTTTTGGTTTACTTTCGATCCTTATATTTTTTTGTCCTTCTAGGATAATTCTTAATTTTTTGTTTGTATTTATGTATTTATACTCTTATTTTTTACTTTTAATTTTTATTGATATTTATCTTTGTATTAAATGAAGTTTGCATTAAAGAACAGAGTAAGTTTAGCTCTGTTAGCATGAAATAAGAGTGAAATGAGAGTGAAACTCTCTTATACATGTAGAGTGAATCTTTTATTGTTAATTAGTTGTTATTTGTGTTTTTTTCATCTATTTTGTCTATATGTAGCTTCGTATATTTTTAGTTTAAAATAATTTTTATTTAAAAGAAATTAAAATATTTTTTATTCTTTAAAGATTTATTCTTCATATTTTTATATTAAAAGTAACTCAGAACACTGAGATTAAATTAATTTCATATTTAAAAAAAACTTAGTTCATTTTTAATATATATTTTAAGGCATTAATATTAAACAAATATCAAAATATTTAATTAGTCTCACATATTCTTAAGAAAAAAAACCTTAAAACTAATCGTTATCATTATTTTAAATGTCTTATCTATAATAAAATAAATATATAAAAAAACTAAATAATTGAAAGTTTTGTAGGTTGATTATTTTGCTCATATGTATAGTATCATAAAAACAAAATCTATGACCATTAACATATTTTTTTCATGTAAACAAACAATCTAGGCTCATATGTCATTGCTATTATCATGATTGTTAAATTATCACAATTATTATAACTGCTATTATAATCATTCTTGTAAATAATTAATAATTTTATTATTATTGACAATACTTCATTATTGTTATAGAGAAAACATATTTTTTATTTTTTATTTTTAAGATTTATTCTTCATATTATTATATTAAAAGTATTTAAGAATAATGAGATTAAATTAATTTGAGATTTTTTCATAAAAAAACACAGTTCATTTTTTTATATATATTTTAAGGCTTCAGTATTAAACAAATATCAAAATATATAATTAGCTTCATATATTTTTAAGAAAAAATAATCGTTATCATTATTTTAAACACCTTATCTATAATAAAATGAATATGTAAAAAAAAATTAATAGTTTGTAGGTTGATTATTTCATTCAGATCCATAGCATCATAAAAAAAATTAGGAACATTAACATTTTTTTACATGTTAAAAAATTTGGATCGGGTTGCAGCAAGGCATAGGGTAAGTGGCACACATATTTTTTCATTGTTGATAATTTGGCCCAATTTTTCCACCCGTTTTGTCTACGTGTGACTTCATATATTTTTTATTTACGTGATATTAAATCTAAAATATCATACATAAAAAAACCGCAAAAGTCCATTTTGAACAACAACAACATCGACTAATGAATTATTTTGATTATTATCTCATTGTTATTATCATGCTTGGTAAATTGTCACAATTATTATAGATGCCATTATAACCATTGTCCTAACCCAATTTTGGGTTATTCCCCTAAATCTATCCAAAAAAAACAAAAATAAAATAAAAGGGGCTAGATTTGGTAGAGAAAGCAAGGTGGAAATTTTGGATGTTTTCGAGAGACCGATCATACCTCTTTTGTGCCCAAAAATGATAGAAAATGCAGATTCAAGGCTAAAATAATTTATTATTGGAAAAATCTGCATAAAAATTAAGTTGAAAGGGAAAATTATATTTTTATGGGCTGATTTGATTTAATCGTTGACCAATTTAAAGTGTAATTATATTTAGGAATTAATTTAGGGTCCAATTGAAGGATTTAATTAAATGCAAGGACTTAATTATACTTTAAATTGGTCAAATTAATTTTATTAAGGGCATATTTGATGAAAAGTCAAGTTCCCGAACTTAATTCGGGTTTAATTAAGAAGATTGGAACTCTCAGAGATGAAATTTGTTTTTACCAAGCTAATTGGGTTAAATCGGTGGTGAAATTAAACAAGGGAAAAAAAGTCTTTTTCTCGGTTTTCCCGTCGAAAAAACTCTTTTTAATCACAACACATTTTCTATGAGTCTATTTTATACTTTTGCAATATTTCTGTATTTTTAATATTATTACAAAATTTTGACAAAAAAAATGGTCTACCGAGGCCTTGCCAGCAACCATGCTTTTGCCATGCCGACAACAATACTTGTGCCATGCCCTCCAACCCACCATTTTTTGCACTGCAACACACCATCTTCTAGATATCACTCACATGCCTTGCAACCTACACATTTAGTATATTAAAGGGGGGAGAACAAAGGAAGAAGGGGGAGGAGAAAAAATGAGGGAGCAAATTTACAGATGACGGGGGGGAAATGTTTACAGAAACAGGGTGAAAATGGGACAGGAGAGCATGAAATAATACACAAAGTCACAGACAGATAATAGGGGGGCACAAACAAAGGAGAAGATTGCAACTCAAAAAAAAATACAAACAGCCACCAGTAAAAGTCCCCCATCCTCTTCCTCTTCACCGGTAGCCACTCCCGGACACCGAAAGACTCTGACCAGAGCTGAACCAAACAACACAGGCCAGTACCAGCTAAGGTTGTCAATTCCATTCTAATTCCTCTTGCAATGACCGACATATTTTGTTCCATTTGAAAAAACAGAACAAACCATAGCAAATTTTATCTCGCTCAAAATTTTGGCCCGTTCTGGAAATTCCACCCAAATTCTGCCCAAAACATTTTGGTTTTGTTCCGCTCGTTTTGTTTTAGCCAAATAGTATTTTCTTAAAATAATGAATAGTTTTACAATATCAATCATATCTCGATTGTTATATTGAGATGAAATTGTATGAGGAGTCTCTTGACATATTTATATATATTATGTTAAAATTTCAGAGCAATTAGAGAATGTAATAATCTTGTGAGATTGATGATGATATTCTCGTAATATTATACATGTTCATAATTTTGTTCAGAAAAATCATTTTATGGTGTCTCTTTTTAGATTAAATTTTCTCATTTTCATTATTCAACGAGTTTATTACGAATTGAACTATATAATTTGATTTGGTTTATTTAAGGTTATCATGATCTTCTAACGGAGGTCACATTTGAAAAGTTTAACCTAGGTTCACCCGAGTTCATTCAATATATCGTTGTTTCAATATTTTTTAAGATGTGAACTTTATTTTTTTATATTTTTATCATTTTTTCATGTTATCTTGGAACTCATCAAGTCGGTCGAGTTATATTAGTTCAACTCTAATTTTTTTACTAGTGTTTGAAATTTAAATTGCACAGTTTTAAATAATTTTATATTTGGATTTAAACTATTTTTTAATTAATAAACTTAATTATATATATATATATATATATATATATATATATATATATATATATATATATATATATATATATATATATATATAAACATAGACAGTATAACCCCAAATCAGAGTGTCGAAACGCTTCACAACCGAAACATTCTTTTTCAATTGAAAAAACACCAACCAAAACAGAATGGACAAACTTGGTACCAACTCGTCTCCTTTGCCAGCTCCAGCAGCACCCCCCCCCACACACACACCCGTCCGACAAGCACTAGTTGTTCCCTTGGCACCGACAACTTCTCCTCCATGCCAGTAGCTCCCCCGGCAAGCCTAGCTCTTCTTCTCCAGCTTTGGTGATGCAGCAGCACAGTCCAGCAGCCCCACCTACCCCTCGGCCACCATTTCCGACGACACCACCACAGAAAGTACCACCTCAACCCTCTCTACCCAGCGGTAGTGGCAGGTGAGCCTCTCTTCACCGTTGGTCAACCTCCCTATTACTATTCACGTAACACATGAACAATGTAAGAGTTAATTAATTCACTTTGCATTGTTCACACACTACATGAACAATGTAGTTTTGTTTTTTCTTTTCTTTTCTTTTTTGTTTTCGTCTTGATTCGGGTCTATTATCAGCCTAAACTGGGCTAGGTCCGACCCAAGTCCAGCAAAATTGGGCCTTTGGGCCCAACTTGGCTAGCCGACCCATTTAGTTGGGTCAACCCCTGTCCGATTTTTTTAAAATAATATAAAAAATTTGCATTTAAAGAAAACAAAAAAAATATGTTGTTTTTGTGCATACGGTTGAATTCCAAGGTTTTTTCAGGCATATTTTTCGTAAAAAAAATATAGATTATTTATCATGTTTTGAAGCGAAAATTGGATATCGTAACCCGTTTACGATTATCCGTTGGAATTTAGCCAAAATATCAAAAATATTTACAATTATTTAGTTTTAGCTATCGTGATGTAAAATTAAAATGTAAAGTACACCCGCAAATAGTCAAAAAAGTTATTTTTAAATGCGATGTAAAATTTTTCAAAATTTAGAATGCTTAGGTTTGTAACTCCAAATTAGGTTGAGACTCTCTCTCAAAGGGAGATCTACCTTGATATTTAAGAAAGACCAATGAATAAAATTTAGCTTAGAAAAACAATCAAACAACAATGCAACTTACATTAGGTGAGGTGCACTGGGGGTGATGCGTCTTTCCCTTGTACAACAAGTCTCCTTGCCCAGACTCTCGTAAACTATTAGGTATTTTAGTGACCTTAATATTAGGTGGTGACTCCTAAGATTTATAGTCGTTGTTTCACAAGTATAAAAACCTCCTTTTACCACGCGACGTCTCCCCTCCATGGATGGCATGGTGTGAAAAACCATCATTGCGACAACCGTTATTATAAATCATCAATATTTTGATTATTATTGGCAGTAGTATCATTGTCATCATCATCATTGTTATAATCGTTGTCATTATTACAATAATAATCATTACTATAACCAACACCGCTATTTTTATTAATATAATTATAATTAGTATCATTATCATTACTATAATTGTTTTTGTCATTATTTGTATCACTAATATTATTTTATGAGTTATAGGTATTATTATCATCAAAGCCATAATTATTAATACCATAAGCACTATAACCATTATAATAAATTACAATTGCTATTATCATTATGATTAATAATGTCAATATTATTATCATGATTATAACACCTAAAATTATTATTAATCTTATTGCTAAAACAATAAAAAAATATTAAATTATACCGAGAAATAAAAAACTCAAAAACTTTAACAAAACAGCAAGCAATAAAAAAAACTAAAATTATTATTATTATTGCGTAAATAATGGAAAGAACAAAATTACCTCGAAGAATTAAAATAACCTAAAAATTTTAATAGCAGAGCAAACAAAAAATAGAATAAATTACAAAACAAAAATAAATATTATTAGCTTAAAACAAATCATTTTACTTGAAGAATAAAAAAATAACAAAGGGAAAACAATAAGAAATATCAATTTTCAAATGATCACCAATACAAATTGAAATTTAAGGACTAAAAAAATACAACCTCAACAAAAGAGAAAATAATAAAAATTAAAAACAAAACCTAAGAGCATATACATATAAATATTTACAAAAATAGGGAATGAAAATAAAATAAAAAAATTAAAAGTGTAAGGGCCGAAATAAAAACAAAATATATGATAAATTTGAATCCAAGGACAAAATTGAAAAAAATCCAAACTTTTATACCAAAATTATTAAGGGATTTTAAATTATTTTCAAAATGAAAAGTATAAGGACCGAAATGAAATTGAAGTATATAATTTATTTCAGTTGAATGACAAATTGAAACAAGTGAAAACTTGTATCACATAAATCAGGACCATACAAAATAATTAAAAGAATAGGGACTGAAATGAAAACACCCTAAACAAAGGGGACAGCCGTGTAATTTAGCCTGCATGAGAGAGAAAAGGGGGGGAAAGATCAACTAACCACTGTCACGTCTCCGGCCACCTTAGGATGCCACGTGTAGTACCACGAGGAAGAGTATATGGTGGCGCATCTTGTGAGAAACCGGATGGACATTTTTCACCACCATAAGATGCCACACGTGCCGCCTGAAGGGAGCGTGAGGCAGAAACCGACAGACACGCCAATAGTATTCTGCAGAAAAAATATTTAAAAAAAAAATAGAATTACTTAAACACCCCTACAACCAACATTTTAATTTTGTCTTTTGGGCAAATCTATATATGTTATTTCAAAAAATGTGAAATTTCATAACTACCCCACCGACAACTTTTGGTTTTTCTTTTATTTGAGGATAATATGATTATTTTACTGTAAACAGAAATGTAAAAAATCAAAAATACTCCTGACATGCATTGAGAAGTAAAATAGTAATTACACTATTGCAATCCACCATAATCGGTGTATTGCTAAAGTAATTCAACGACCAGCTTGTATCTTAATTGCTTTTTCGATGCTTTTTATTGTTGGTTAATATAAAAAGGGCTGGTGCTCCTCTAGTTTTTTTAAAATAATCAATACAACAACAATTCCTCCCGGTCGTATTCTTCTCATTTTCGCTCTAATTTGCTTCACCTACGCAATCGGTTCACCTTCAGGCAACAATCCCCGCATCTTACCGCTACTATTATTGTTGATAGTGCCCTTCCTTGTCACCTTTCCATCCCTCAGCAAAGTCCAATCTGCACTCACTGTCCCACAACATGCATCGCAAAACACAAACCTTCAATTCCGCCATTATACAGTGGCCCACCTTGTCCCACAACTTTTTGCCGACAGTAATTTGATAATTTCAAGTAATCTAACCTCCACTGCATACGCCAGACAGTGAGCAGCTTGGAAACTAGGAACAGTATCTTATAATCACAGTACAATAATAGCTTACATAAAAACTTTTAAGCTAGGATTAGGCTTGCCCCTTCCACTTCTGAAACTGAAAGATTTGGAAGGGGTGCTAATATTACAGAAGAGTTTGTGGTATCTTTGACTGCTTAAATTTTTCAGAAGTCCAAGGACCTCACAGAAGTTACAGCAGTGCTCAAACTCTGTGAATCTTGCCGGTTTGCATGGTCATTGGAAAGCCTCTGAAATGGGACACAGTTCAGAAGCTCTAAACCTCCCTTGCCCATTTGCTGTACTTCTTGCGGTGAGAGTATTTTGATGTACCACACGCTGTTTACAAATTCCCTGTGATAAGAATGCCACAAAATTGGTCAGAATTTGGCTGATTAGACAGGAAAACAATGGATGGAAATTCCCAGATGAAAGGCATATTCAGTATGCGGTCATACACAGAACATCTGACCTTTCAGATTTTGTTCACATGACAAGAGACATTTTCTTCTTGTTCTTCTACCCTTTGAAATATTTCACAATTATCATTGCTAAAACTTTTAGATTATATGCTTTCAATGATTTTAGTTGAGTTTTGTTTTAGGAAAATTAACAAAGAAATTTTGCATGTATCAGATCACTTAACAAAAAAGTAAAAGTGAGAAACTCACGGCCAAGGGCCATCACCAAGGAGAAGAGCATCGTTCTCCTGGTCGACAAATACAAGCTGCCAGCCTGATCTCAGGGGGTCCTCCAGTTGGCCTTCGAGGCCAAACATGCATGCAAGCTCACTACGCAACTCATTGTAGTTGCTGAATTTGGTGATATCCAGTGACCTACCAAATGACCCTGACTTGTAAACCTGTAAGCAATTACATTGTCAACATCCATAATAGCATTTGCTTGAGGCTTCTAGAAGATTGCATTCATATGGAGAAACAATTTAATCTATGAACACGAGAAATATGAGAGCTAAACTTAAGTGTTCCATGTATCTCACGACAAAGCATCAGGATACATAAATCAACTAGAATCAGAAAATGGGAAGTTACCTTAACAAAGGTTCTAGTTGGTGTATTTCCTTGGGCCACATTTTCAGTGGACTGGAGGAAACCTGATTCATCAATGCAACTTGAAGGTGCCATTGCTGGATTAAGAGAGAAATCGGTGCCTGCAATACTCATGTAACTAGAAGAGAAAGGTACAAATGTTGAATCACTACCACTTCCAACTCCCCTGAGGCTGGACAATCCATTCTGCAGTAGAAGAGAAGAAGGCTCTATATTGACACCAAATAGAAGGTGACTTTGTGGATCAGTGCCACCATCCTGCTCTGTTGGACATTGTCTGCCAGGAAAGGGCGGCAAAGAAACAAAGCTAGGATAGGTGCTTGTCTGAGGTGGCCCCAGCTGCTTCACTTGGCTCATCATCCATTGAGGAGCTACAGAAGAAATAAGAGGTTCAACAGCAGCTCGCTTTGAGGGCCAGCCAGAGGATGTTACCAAGGGGTTTGTTCTAGGCAAATTGAACAGATGAGATGATTCATCCCGGGGAAATGAGCCCAAAAGACTTTGCAGGGGAGAAATGACAGGGCTTGTCACGATGTTCCCATTTGAGTCAGAAAAACTGTGTTGCTGGCACAGTGAAGTTGCTTGCAATGGTGGCGTCAGGGATTGAGTAGCTGAAACATATTGAGATATTGCAGAGACAACATTTGGGATCTGTTGGTCAGCCAGTTGCTGTTGTTGCAGAAGTGGCTGCTGCAGCTCTGGACTCTCAAGTGACTGCTGATGCTGCAGTTGTTGATGGATTTGGTGTGACTGAATTGGAGTCTGAGACTGATGTCTATTCTCTTGAACTCCTTGAAGAAAGGCCTGCTGACAAGGAGACTGCTGCAACATATGTGGCAGCATTAAAGCAGCTTTCCTGATTGGGAGATTCTGGTGTTGCTGGAATTGCAAAAGGGATGCAGCTGATGATTTAGAAGGATCGAGAGCCCTCATCTCCTGAATCACAGCAGTAGCCATATTTTGGTAAACATCATTTTGCAAACCTAGCATGGATGTATCAACTCTTGGTTGCATCCATGGTGCAACACCCATTCCCTGGAGGTTCAGAGATTGAATTCCAGGGTCTCCATCTCCTCTTAGCCACATAAGGGAAGTGTTCATTCCCAGATTATCATCCTTGATGCCTAAATCCAATAGACAAGGCAAAGTAAAGTGAAAGGTTTAAAAAACAGGAGAACAAAAATCAAGAAGTACTCTAAAATTAGAATTTTTATGATATAACCATCCATAAAAGCCCTTGAGATGGAGCAGAGAAGCTTACCATGGAAAGAGGGTAGTCCTGGTGTCCATGGCCGCTTGAGCCTTAGGGGAAATGGAGATGGATACATTGGGAAAGTTGTTAGAGGTTCAATCTCCCATAGAGAAACTCTCAGTTGCCTCTCCCCAGCTGTAGACTCATCCCAGCCAACCTGCATTAACATTCTCGATCTGGAGTAAGATGCAGTCTTGGAGAATACAGCTAGTAAATCTTTAAAAATGACTTGGCAAGAGCAAATTTCTTCTTGCACTGAGCTTTTATTTTATTAAAAAATAAATAATATCGGTGTCACTGATTGTTACCTTGACTGAGCGCCAATGTGAATTTGGCCATCTAGCCATATCTAAGTCACTTATGCCAGTTATCGTACCCATGTATCTGGATAATAAAAACTGTCAGATGTCTTCATTGAAACAAAAACAAAATGCATCTTCAATAGAATTGATAGCAATAAGGAAACAAAACAATAAAAGAAGAGTGCTAGAAGCCTGTTATTGATCAACTGTAATGTGACAAATCATGGTAAGAGAGAGATATATAATGTCTTCTCACTCTAATGTGACAACAAATCATCTAATGAAATACCAGGCAAAGATTTGTCATGTTGTGGATCTGCTATGTCACATTTGGGCAATAATTAGTTGGAGGACTTTTCTCACTCCAGTGACCAACAAAATGTCAAGAAATTGAAACCCAGTCGCAATAATCATAACTATCATATGTGAATATGACAATAAAAGAGAGCCTACCGACGGATACTTGATTCTTCTGTTTCAAACAGCATCCTAAAGCGCATGCCAACAGACACTTGAGTATAATAACAAGCTTTAAGATATTTAGCCAACGGTATGATGAATTCTGATGGACTAGCCCTGAAAGAGAGGTGAAAAAACATTTAGAGGGCAGATAACTAATTCAAAATTCCCTTTCACTTGCACAATCATACCTTGGATTGTAAAATATTGTAAACCGGCTATTTGTTGCAGCTGCATGAGCTGCTGCTGCAAGAAGGCCCAAGTGCATGCTATCGCTAGATAAGACTGATGAAGGCATCGAAGTTTGAGGTCGGGTAGCATGCTTGATGCCAAGTAGTAGCTGATTGTTTTCATTCCTGATGAATATAACTCCTTTTAAATTGAAACATTGACAAGATCTATAGTTTATAGAAAATCATATACATAGAATTTAAGAGCAAGGAGGTTCTTAAAAAAGGCCACAACAAGCTTTACATATAATAACATCCAGTGTTGACTCTGGGGACCCAAGCTTGTTTAACCATTGCCTGCGCATTAAGCTCCTAATTCTGACATAATGTCATTTACATTACTAGGAATTCCTAATGAATATAAATCCACTTCAATTGAAACACTGACAAGATCCATAGTTCATAGAAAATTGTATACATATAATTTAAAGAGCAAGGAAGTTCTTAACAAAAGCCACATCAAGCACTACATAGAAAAACATCCGATGTCAACTCTGGTGACCCAAGCTTATTTTACCAGATTGCCTGCACATTAAGCTCCTTATCTAGACATGGTGCCATGTACATTGCTAGGAATTCCAAGAGAGTGCACAAACTACATAGCTAAGATCATCAGGATGTGTTTTCTGGCCATGGTGTCACCAAGTTCAGATAGACCCCCAAATCTAAAACTGAACAATATAAAGTCAAACAACAGGTATAAACAAAGTGGAACAGCCAACAGCATACCAGATGAAAAGCACTGAATCCCCGGCAACAAGTCTTTTAGCACTCACAAACACACTCCACCCTGTTGTAAGAAGGTGTCTTTTCGGCTGGCCTGATTAAAGAAAAGTCAGGAACTTTTAAGAAAGCAACTGTAATTCACAAGTAACTCCTTTTTTTTTCGCTTCAATTGTCCAAAAACCATAGAATCATCTTATATCCTACATTGCATGCAACTAGCATCATTCCAATAAGAAACAAAATTTCAACAAACAAGTAATTATGACTATTTATTATGGTTCTTTGAGAATTTAAGTCTAAAAGCTCTAAGAATATAGTTTACATCACCAGTTCAGGCAAAGAATAAGTTTTATGGAGTATAATGTAGACATAGAGCAGGTAAATAACATATAGAACAACAGACCCAAAAACAATTGAGTCAGCGAAGAGAGGAATATAGATTAGCCTGTCAGTTAATGAGTGATAAGACTAAATAAATAATGAGTTTGAAAGATAATGATTCAAAAAAATAATCCCACTTGGTTTCAGTTCTTTTAACATCAGATACAAAGTTTACTGACCTGTTCATCACATGTATTAAACCTGATCAATTAAAACAACTAAATGAAGATGAGACCACACTGGATACACTTAGACTGACATCAAGAATATTACAGTGCTCGCTTAACAAAATTTGACCTAAGAAAAATACAACTAACCGCGAAAGATGTGTCTGAATTTCCATTCATTATCATGTAGATCCCGAGCAATCAGCTCTTGAACTGGAGGTTGCTGGGAAAAATCCTGCAAGTAAAAGGTAGATGGAAATTGATGGTCACGTTCCATTGTTAGATTGAATATTTACCAACATGTCAGAAATTTCACTCGAGAGTGGGACCATGGAGAACTGAAAATCGATGGTCACATTCCATGGTCAGATTGAATATTTACCAGTGGAGGGAAAACTTTCTCAGCTGCCCGCCGAGGGACAGAGAATCCTCCATGAGTACTTGTGTCGCTAGCAGTCAAAGTCTTGCAAAAATAAATGGTTGGCTGTTTGCTAGGGGTGCCCAAATCTGCTGGAAGGTAGGCATCCTTTTGCTCTTGCTGCAGAACAAGGTTAATTTGAGCATGTATCGCTGCTCATTTAGAGTAATCCACAAGAACTAATGAAAAATGCAATAAAAACATACTGGACTTAGTGGCTGCAAGGTCAATTGTGCATAAACTTCATCCGTCTCGACATCTGCCTGAAATTGAGAAATCTTTTGAGCCTTCAAGAAAGGAAGGGACATTCTGAACCAGAAAGTAAAGCAAGTCTTACATGCATGGTCATGTTGTGAAGCTGACAGACAAGTTGTGGCGGCAAGCTTGGGTAGTTGGGAATCCGGGCATCCACTTCCTTGTTCGTTGAAGCAGCAACCTACATGCAAGGGCATTGAGATATAAATGAAACAAGCAAGAACAGTAGCTGACTGTCATAACTCAACATAGAAAATGGCTTTGTCTAAACTAATAACAGCAGGAAAAGTCATTTCTCAGATGATTATTTGAAGGCTATATTCACCATCTACCAAAACGCAATACTATTAATCAGCAATAAGGGAATCTGATCCACAGGTACGGAGAAGCAGGGTAAAATCAGAGCTCTGCTTACCTGCTCACTATGACCTTGAGGGAAATAAACAACACGGCTTCCAACAGCAGGTAGAGAAACAAGAGGACCCGCACATGCGTGCCATAGTTCAGAATTCAGCACCCGCTTCTCCCCTACAAAATCCATTCCAGAGTAATGTCTTAAGATTACATGAAAAACTGCATTTGCAGTGAAGAGCAATTAAAAGAAAAAAAACATGGACCGCAATTAGCTAGAAGGAAGTAGCTAAGAATGCTGAACAAGGGCTTTGGAAAAAATAAAATCACTTTTCAGAAACCAAGGAAAATATTATAATAAATAACCAAAAAAAAATGGAAAAGAAAAGGCAAAAGGCAAGAGCTTAATCGAAGTTTGTGTACGGATTATATCGACCAAGCATGTCAAGGTTTTCCAGGATCTCATTTACACAGCCACCAAAATTATACCTTAAGCAAAAAAGAAATGAGGATTCCTCAAATAATATTAATAATAAATACACGTACCTTCCTGAGTTTGTGGGATAAAAGAAGCTGAAGAGAGCCTCATCAAGTCTGAGAGAGGGAGATTTAATAACACAATCCCAACTAATGTAGACCCTCAACCCAACCCAACTAAAGATCCGCAACCAAAACAATCTTTACTAATTTCTTCCTTTCACGCAGTGACAATACCATGCCTTCTTCTTCTTCTTCACCTTTTCCCTTCCCTCTTCAAATCTTTAGCCATCCAAGATAGGTTCATTTGGAAGATAAGCAAAGCAAAGATTACGGAACCAGTTTTAAAATCCTCAGCCGAAGCCGGTCTTGCTACAAAACACAATCGATTTGAGCCTCATCCGCTTCTTCCAACTCCCAAGATTGTTATTTCCTTTGTTGTGCTTCTCGTTCAAGCTAGTAGATCTTAGTTGAATGCCACTAAATTTGAGTTTGGTAAGAAGAACCCAGACCGTTTACACCAAAAAAAACTATAACTATAAACTGCTAAGGGAGGGCACAACATTTTCACAGCTAACACACCACTCCACCTGCTTCAAGCAGCTATATACCACTTGCTATACTGACAGCATCTTAAGAGAATCGCTCACTGTTCTATTCCATCCGTGTGGATATGCAAGGAGAAGGAGAAGATTTTTGGGGAGTGGTTAGTTTTGCCACTACCATGGATGGTGGATGCTACAGGACGTGCTGAGCTGCTGATGCTTTTGCTGGTTTTATCTCTTTCTATGTATGCGCGTGTTTTTCTTCTTCGATCAATGAAGAGGACCACATACAACCGCCATTATTTTTTAGAATGAGAAAAAGTCTAGGCAAGCCGAGGACCCTCCTCAGTCCTCCGTGCACAGAGAAAGAGGGTGTCTCTGGTTTTTTTTATTAGAACGAGAGAGAGAGCCTTTTTTCCCTTCTTTTCTGTATTTATATTTGCATTTTAAAATATATTTTTAAAAAAGTTTAATTTTAATACTTTTAGATATATTTTTAAATGACAATTAAACAGTACCAGTTGAAGAGGGTATTTTGGCAGTACTCTAGGGAGGGGTGAAAAAAAACCGATTAAATAAAAAAAGTATAAAAAAATTAACCAAAAAAAATAAACTATTAAAAAATTTAAGTAAATCAATTAGAATATTTTAAGAAATTCATGGTCTGGTTGGGTTTTAGTTTTAAGAAAAAAACTGGTAAAATAAACTAAATTGAACTGATTCAAATTAAAAAATATATATATTATATTTTTTTATTTTTTCGGTTTATATCATTTTTTTTCTTGATTTCATTTTAGTTAAATAAAAAAAAAGAAAAACTTAGTTAAAATAAAAAATTGATTTTTAGTTAAAAAACTGAATCAAACCAAAACTGATCAGTTTAAATTGATCCGGTTCGATTGCTGTTTTTTATTTTGATTAATAAAAACTAAACCAAACAATATCATCCGGCTAGCTAGATGAATTGTGATGACTCCATACCCAACGTGGATAGATACATACATGTTCAGAATAATAATAATAATAATAATAATAATAACAATAACAGCACGTGTTCACCAGTACGAGTGGTTTTGTTAAAATGAAGTTGCGGTTAGTTAGTTTTCCAAATGGCACGTGCCATAAATGACTTGAAAGAAAAAAATAAAATAAAATCCTCAACTTCCAATTGTTCACTAGCCACGTGTCTTGCTAGCATCCACTATTGCTGCTCAACAAAACGGTGCGTTCGCTATTATTTGAAGCGCTTCGTTTCACCACCTTCTTTTTATATTAGCCATGGACGAGCTGATTAGCCCGCTTCGCTGGGCATTTTTATCTATGTAAAAAATTAATTAATTTTATAAATATTGTATTTTGTTATTTGAATATTTAATTAGTATAATTGTAATTGATAAAATCTGTTACAAATGGTTTTTTTTAACCAAAATGTGATTGAATATCGCTATTGCTAAAAAACTTTTGATAAAATTTGTTAGAAAATTTGCTAAGAAGGTGAAATGACTTATAAGAAATTTGTTGTCACGGATACTCTGGTTAAAAAAACAAAACAACAAAAGAAACCCTGTTAAAAAAGAACAACTGAGTTGGACAGTAAAAAATCAAAAATACATGTGAAAAAAAGGTCACCGTTTCTTAAAAGAAAAAAACAAAGGGTCTAAAATATAAATTTAAATTCAAAGCCAAAGTTTTTTTTATAAGATTTATTCATCATATTATTATATTAAATATCTTTAAGAATACCGATATTAATTTTATTTTTTAAGAAATTGTAGGTCATTTTTTCTCTCTCTATATATCTTTTTAGGCGATAATATTAAATAAATATTAAACACATATACTTAGTCTCACATACTAAATAGTGTGATCAAAATGGGAAGTGATTTTTATAGTTTTTTAATTGTAGATAACCTAGATAAATTTGAAGAAGAAAAAAATATGAGTTGCCTGTTTTCCCCAGTAATATTAGATATGACACATTATAAATACAAATATTGCAAAATTTAAAAAAAAAAATTAGAAATTTTTTGCGTGCTATAATTATTTATTTGCCGTCTAAAAAGAACATTGTAGTCGAAATGGAAAGTGCTGTGTATATTTTTTAATTGTAGATAATGTAGGCAAATTTGTTTACCTTTTGTTTTTTTGAGTTGTATTTTTTCCCGGGTAATATTAGATCTTAAATATTAAAAATCGAATTTGTTTTTTTTTTAAGAAATAAACTTGAACAAAAGAGTGCAAAATTAAAATTCACAGCAAATTTTTATTAAAAAAACATAATTAATAAGAATAATAATAAAAAGAAAAAGTAACTTTCATTAAATTACGAAAAAAAATGTATTTCAGAAAGAAAAAAAAAAACAAATTGAAATTTGTTGGCTGAGGGGTTTGAACCCTGCGCCACAGGCAAAGACAATTTTTTTTTTAATTTTTTATAAGATTTATTCCTTGTGTTATTATATTAAATGTATTTAAAAATACTGATATTAAATTTTTTTTGTAAAAAAATCGTACATGATTTTTTTCTCTCTATATACATTTTTAGACAATAATATTCAATAAATATTAGAAAATATAATTAGTTTAACGTACTTTAATTTGACATAAATATACAAATATATATCATGAATTTGACATACTTTACATAATATATGTGATTTTAAGAACAAAATTGAAGCAAATCCAAACATTCAAATTAAATAATTGAAAACATAACCTGAAATAAAAAGAAATGGGACCGAAATGAAAGTAAAATCCATAATTAACTTGCATAGAAGGATAAAATTGAAAGAAATCAAACTTTGGGACCGAAAATATCAAGGATTTATAATCAATTTGCATGGAAGGATGAAATTGAAAGCAATCAAAACTTTGAAACCAAATAGTTTTCGCATTCCAGCCCAACCCGCAAAATTCAAAGTGTGAGGACCGAATTGAAACTTCCATATATAATCAATTTGCATGCAAGGACGAAATTGAAAACAATCTAAACCTTGATAATGGAATTAAGGGCAAGAAAAACGAAATTACATGTGCAGGGACCGAAATGAATTTTGACAAAAAACAGCTTAGCTGACGTCATCTGGCGCAGGTAGGAGAGAGAAATTGGGGGGGGGGGGAAATTCAAACGTCCATTGACGCGTATCCGGCCACCATATGGACACACGCGCCGCCCCATGTGGAAGATAACATGCCTGAAAATCATTCTAGACGCCGGTTGGGCATTTTCCAACGTCGGAGAAGGCCGCATGCGCCGTATGAAAACCGCGTGAGCGCGCAGGCGAACGGCGCGTTACGCTACGCGCGAACAGTGACCCGCTTAAACAAATAATAAAATATTGGTTAATTACCGTGAAGCCCCTCTCCCAGTAGGCGTGATTTTGTCGTTTTCGGGGGATGAAATCGTTAATGCACTGTTCCATGACAGAATAAAAAATTCAAAAACCGGCCGGACGAACCGGGTTGGACCGGACCGGCAGCGGTCAATTACCGCGGAGCCCCTCTCCCAGTAGGCGTGATTTTGTCGTTTGCGGGGGACGTTTTCGTTAACTCACTGTGCACAGCCGAAAGAAAAAACAACGGGGGTGCCTCACGGTTAATATTTAGGCTGAAGAAAAATTGCATCTCTCACGTTTAAGCTCAACAGGTGTCAAGAAAAATTGCATCTCTCACGTTTAAGCTCAACAGGTGTCTAGGGGAAGGGGATGTGCAGATGGAATGGGGCGAAAAAAACAAAACAAAGAGGTAAACGTACTCCTGCGATGCACAATTTGCAAATGTCCAGTCCACAGTTGTTTTACTCACAGTGTACAGTAAGAGTCCGAGCTCTTTTAGCTATTAGTGTAATGCTTGTTATATCTTTAACTACAGTACTACAGTATGCCATTGAACTCTTAAGTTGTCCAGACATGTCTTCCTTCCACGTTGCAGTCCTTAATTTGGAGAAAATAATGTGTCGGGGTAATTAGTGATTTTGCTAAGGCCATACCATTTTGCAATCACTAACTTGGATTTTGCTAAGGCCATACCACCACCTTGGTCAATGACTTGGATTTTGCTAAGGGCAAGTCCTATGCATTGCTATATGGTGAGCTATAAATAAAAAATGAATATTTTAGCAATTTTGAGGAGTTTTCGGCACTCCAATGGGAGTGCCATTTGCAAAGCCAAAATTGGCTTCCCTTGCATGAGCTGCTATTTGTAGCAGCTCATGTGCAAAAAAGCTAAAATTTTGGGGATAAAATTATGGAGCCACGTGTGTGCTCAGAATTATATATATATATATATATATATATATCAAAAATATTTATTTTTATTTTTATTTAAAAATACCTCAACAAGAAAGTAAAAAAATTAAATTAATAATTATATTGTTGGAAGGTTTTTTAGAAGCAATTATTTAATTATATAATTTACTCCTATTAATTGTATAATTAATTGCATAATTAAACTATATATAAAATAATTGAACTACATTTAAAATAATATGAAAAAAATGGCTCTCCAAAATGGCTCTTACCATTAGAGCACACATCAACAAAAAAGCCATATAAACACTATTCAAGAGCTATTTTACAGATTTGGCTCTTAAAAATGGCTCTTACCATTGGACTTGCTCTAAGGCCAGTTGTCAAATCTTCACAAATTAATTCTGATTTTATTATCTCTGAAAAAATAATTTAATAATATAGTGGTAGAGATCTGGTCGAACCGAAATGAAGTTGATTTATTTTCCTACAAATATCAAATTCAAAAAGAAAGGGGTTGTTTTGAATCAACAAGAATTAAATAAACAGAAGTGTTAAATCTTAATGAAGGTTAATCAATATGGTGGCAACTCAGTTCAAAGGGGTGATTCTTCCATTCTTACAAATTGATTGATCATAGAAGTTTAAATTAATATCCTTTCAAATCAAGCAAATAAATTAGATTTCCATTAAAGTTAAGAGAAATCTAAAGGCATGTTAAACTAATTAGAATAAACCTCTAATTAATTTCTTGCCATCAAGTGAATTAAGTATTGAGAAACAATCCTTCTTCACTCAATGGTAGCTTTAAGATCAAGATCTATGAAATTTATTCTTAGCCAACGTTTAAAAGCTTGAACATTTACTCGTCTTATTCATCCTAAATATATTAATGTGATAGATAAGACAATCAAATTAATTCACTTGCTTCTTATTCTTGTTCCCCACAACAATTACGGATTGAAAAAAACATAAAAAGCACATAAACCATATCAAACCAATTTCATAAGCATGAATCCGAAATTAATAGCTTAAATTTTGAACAAAGATAAATAAGTACTTGAAAGTGTAAGAATTACAATGGAAACACCACCCTCACAATCAATAATGAAGATGGATGTTATCCCCTTTGAACCGAGAAAGTGAATCAGTTGCTCATACTTTCATAAGTTGCTGGTAGATCTGGAAAGAAAAAGTACACAAGGAGGTTGCTCTTGCTTTCGTGTATCTCCTATTTATTCTGGAAGAGTCCTATCCCTAATGTTGTTAATCAAGCTAAAAAGTAGCAGATAAATGTTGTAGAGAACATCTCCTCAATCCTCGACAGATTAGGAAACACAACTCGTCATCCATCTTGCACCAGAATTTTCGTATTGCAGATGATTTTCATGACTTTGGGCCCTTCATGAAAGTTTTATTCCTGAATGTTTAGATGAATTTGAGTTTTTGAATCACTTGATTTCGACATCGTATTCTCCAGATATGCTCAGTTCAGTGTTGGTGCACGAACAGAGTCAGGGCCGACGTTGTTGTTCCAATTGGGTACCCATATCTACATTGAATTTATGTCTATGATACTTTTCCAACAAGCTTGATAGGTATAGTTCCAATTCTGAAACTCCTCTTTAGGAATTAAAACCCGAAACAAGCAACAAAGATGTGAAACATAAAGTACACAGTTTTTTCTATTTTATAGCAAGTAATCCACAAAGTCTCTTAAACATGTCAAACCCATATAATAACTTTAGATACATTGAAATAAGCTTAAAATATGTTAAAAAGCATAATGTAAAGGAATAAAATGGATGTATATTTTGCACTTGTCACCATACCACCTTGATCACCGACTTGGATTTTGCTAGTCATGCACCTCAAATATTTTCTCAATAACCTCGGTCTGCCTATTGGTTCATGGGTGTGCAGCTCTACTCCTTGATAGACAAATATATTATTCCAAAACTAGCTTAAGAATACAATATCTCTGTCATTTACTATTGTATGTGGCAGGTAGACCATGTCACCTGTCCATGAATGCAACAGAAATTGTAGTGAAACATTGTAGACACAAATTCATCTATATTGTTCATTAAAATAATGTAATAGCCATATTTGCTCCTAGTAAAATCAAATCACGATTTGACTCGTAAAATTGTATAATAAAATTTTACGAGTCAAAAGAACAAACCTAATAAAATTGGGTAAAAAAATCAGACACTGTTAAAATCGGAGCAAACTCATTAAAATCGGCCAGAATTGTAAAATCAGATCGTATCGGTCTAATTTTATGATCCTCGGCTCCCCTCGTTTTGTTAATTAATTACAAAAAGAAGGACAAGATGACAATTGGAATCAAAATAATCCAAACAAGATCGAGAAACCAAGAACAATGAGCCGAACAATATGAACAAGAAGCAGAGCTTGAGAAGCAACTCCATTATTTCCAACCTCACAGAAACCCTTCTTGGCCACCTTGGTCCCTGCGCACCGTGCATCATCACATCCACACCAGTAAACCGTTCACGCCACAAACTGGATTTGTCCGAAAGCACTTAACAAGGCAGGAGGAGACGGGGGATCTTCCACTCCATTCTCCGCACGCATCATCGTCATTGTCCTTGCGGTCTAGGGTTGGTAATCAGATTGGGCGGTGGGGACAGATAAGAGGGCAATGGTGGTAATGAGGAGGAAATGTATTAACAGAGAAGAGTTTGGATTTAAATATTATTTGCTAAGTTCAAATACATTGGGTATGGATTTAAATTGCATAAATCATGTTGAGTTTGTATTAAAATACTATTTGCTAAGTTTAAATACATGGGGTAGTGCCAAGTTCTACTATAAATACATGGGGCAGTGCCAAGTTCAAATTCTATGGACATAATTGTCTTGTAATGTATTTTTAAATTATTTTAAATCATGTATGAACATTTACTAACGAAGTTTTATGGTCATAA
Source organism: Salix caprea (assembly GCA_964035475.1). Classification (NCBI taxonomy): domain Eukaryota; kingdom Viridiplantae; phylum Streptophyta; class Magnoliopsida; order Malpighiales; family Salicaceae; genus Salix; species Salix caprea. The sequence continues at coordinate 8,999,366 of OZ037749.1, read as the reverse complement.
TTGTGTTGTATTGTATTCGGAAATATTTTACTTATGATTTTATGATTTTTCCACCTACACAATTTTAACAGCGGTTTTACGATTTTTGTACGAAAATATTACGATTTTATGATTTTATGATCCGAGTTCAAAAGTCAATTATGTGTTGTGTCAAAATCGCGATTTTGACAACTTTGGTTATAAGACTCAAAAAAGAACATTAACCCACAGTACATGGTATGGTCCTCACCTAATAGTTTAAGCTTTTAGGTGTGATGGTTCTTTGACATGGTATTAAAGTCTTGTTGACCTAGTGATCACGAGTTTGAATCTCACCACCCTTATTTTTTTTTAATAAAAATTAAGCACAAGATAAATCATATTGTGGTCCTGTGTGCAAGTTTAAAGCCCAAAAAACTTTAATTTGAGGGTGTGTGTTATAGAATAATATAAATCATATTTTGAGACCTCACCTAATAGCTTAAGTTTTTAGATGAGATGATTCTTTGACAATATGAAAACATCATGTTCACCTGTATTAATAGTTTGCGTCATAACTTCCACCCTGTTTGACATTGCATTTCAAAAGTGTTTTTGAAAAAAAAATCAAATTTTATTTTTTTTATATTTTTTACTTAAAATTATTTTCTTTTTGGTTTTTTTAGATCATTTTCATGTACTAATGTAAAAAATAAATTAAAAAAAACATTATTTTAATATATTTATATATATATATTTCTAAATAAAAAACACTTTTAAAAATAATCCTAACCACACTACCAAATAGAACACTCATCCCTGACTGTCACCTGCTTTGTAGATAATTTTTTTTAATGATGATGGCTAAATATTAAAAGTAGCCAGAATTAAATACTCTATTTCCTTTAGAAAAATAGATGCAGTTATAAAAAAACACTGGAACATGATTGAGTGAACACGTAAACAATAGCAAACTTTTAATTCCACCAAATAGGAGTATTTTGCTAGCTACGTGTAGGAATATATTATCTATAAAGCTAAAAGAGTTCATGTTTTTAAACAGTATTTTACACTGATTATTTTTACTTAAAAGCACTATGGACTTGAATAGTAAAATTACATAATAATATAAGTATTATTTGTATACTTGGAAAGAACAACGAGGTTGCTTGGCCAAGTGGTTAAGGCACGTGGGTGCTAACGAATGCGAGAATTCGAATTTCACAGTCGACGAAAATCATTTTGAAGAGGTCAGCCATGAACAGTACAAAAGGGGCTTTTCATTTATTTTACCAAGCTTCTTTTATTTGTTTTTTTATAACCGGGGTATTTGTGGCAGGTTACATGCACCACGACTAATCTCCGGACCCAATTTTTTTTTTTTTAACATTTTTTTCCTGTTTTTTGCGACTTATACATTTTTTTGGTTTTTTTTCTTATGACCGGGGTGTTCGGGTTAGTTTACACGCACCATGAATTTTTTCTTCTCATTACTGTTTTAAAAGGTGCTTTCCCCTTGCACTTTTTTTATAACCAGGGTGTCCAGGGTAACTTACGCACACCACGACTAATCTTCGGATCCACTTTTTCTAAAACATTTTTTTTCTATTTTTTTTTCACTTATACATTTTTTTTTTGTTTTTTTATAACCAGGGTATCCAGGTCAGCTTACTTTTACTTTCAAACAGAAATGAACAATGAAAATCACATAAATGAAAAGTAAAAGGTGCTTTCCCCTTGTATTTGTTTTTCTTTTTTTGTTTTTTTATAATAATCGGGTTGTTTGGAACAGTTCACTCGCACCATGACTAATCTCCAGACCCATTTTTTTTTTCTAGTAATGAACAATGATTTTCATTATTCATTGTTCATTACTGTTACAAAACGGGCTTTCCATTTTTTTTTAGCCAGACCTCTTTTTTTTTGTTTTTTTATAACCGGGGTATCTGTCGCAGCTTACACTCACCACGACTAATCGCCGGATCCATTTATTTTTTTAACATTGTTTTTCATGTTTTTTTGCCACTTATACATTTTTCTTAGTTTTTCTTATTATCGGGATGTCTGAGTCAGTTTATGCGCACCGTGATTTTTTTTAATGAACAGTGATTTCCACTGTTCACCACTGTTTGAAAAGGGGCTTTTTTTTTTTTTTTTTTAACAAGGCTTCTTTCTTGACCCACTTTTTTTAAAACATTTTTTTTTCTTGTTTTTTTGCCACTAATAGATTTTTTTTTGTTTTGATAACCAGGGTGTCCAGATCAGCTTACGCTTACTTTCAAACATGAATGAACAGTGAAAATCATAGTAATGAGCAGTAAAAGGTGCTTTCCCCTTGCACTTTTTTTTTTAAATAATTAGGTTGTCTAGGGCAGTTTACGTGCACCACGACTAATCTTCGGACCCACTTTTTTTTACATTTTTTTTTCTGTTTTTTTTCCACTTATATATTTTTTTTTGGTTTTTTATAACCGGGGTGTTCGGGTCAGCTTACGCGCATCATGATTTTTTCCCCACGTATATTTTTTTTTATAACCGGGGTGTCCGGGCCATCTTACGCGCGCCACGAATAATCCCACGACCCACTTTTTTATATTTTTTCTATTTTTTTCACTTATATATTTTTTATATAACCGGAGTGTCCGGGCCAGCTTACGCGCACCATGACTATTATTATTAAGAAAAAAGCTAAAACAGCTCGCTCAAACACTGTGCACACACTCACAAAACACTGTGGATTACAACAATGTATTAACGATTTCACCCCTTGGTGCACCTCAGCCCTTGCCATGGGATCAGGGGTATTTTCGAATTTTCCACGAGATCGGTTGGCATCACTAGATTGTTTGGGGTAGTTTTGTATTTTACTCGTATTTTTGCACAGTAAAATAACCATAATACCCATGAATAGGACAAAAATGCACAGGAACCACCGAGGGCATTAAGGTTATTGCATTTTTTTTTTAAATAGCTAAATAAAAATTTACCCCCATATATATATATATATATATATATATATATATATATATATATATATATATATATAAATGACCTGTTTATTATTTTCAACAAATTATAATTTACTATTATTATTCTAAAATATTTTTAATATAATAATACGAAGAATAAATCTTAACAAATAAAAAAAAGTCTTTTTTAAACAACAATGACGATGTCATCGATAGTATGACCAATAATAATTAGAATATTAATTATGTTTAATAATATTTATAATGACCAATAATAATTATGACAAAAATTCATTGGTCAATGTTATTTTTGTGAAAAATAACTTCTACGTCTTTTTTTTATCCCCTTAAAAATTTCAATGGCAACCTTAACTTTGCGAGCTTTTTTTACTTAGGTCCTTGGTTTGAGATTTATGCAATTTGACCCTTAATTGACCGTTAAACTCTTAATTTTCTTCCATTTTGCCCCTGACTTCAAACAATTGACTTGGGAAAAAAAATCAATTTGGTCTCTGAAAAATCCAATCTTCTCAATTGAACCCAAATTAAGCTCAAGCCTATTTTTCCTTCCTTATTTGAGCGCGTTCTCTAACCCTCAACTATCAATTAAAATAGTGTGTTGTCTAACCCCATTTTTCCCCATTTGAGTGAGTTTTCTAACCTTCAACCAACAATTAGGATAATGCGTTTTTCATCCTTATCCTCCTCCTCCTTCTCGTTTGAGTGCGTTTTCCAGCTTTCAACCACCAACTCAAACGGTGCGCTTTCCAGCCCTTAACCATAGATCCTAGATAGCATGCTTTCTAGCCCTATCTTCCATTTTATCATCTTCACCATTTTCACTTCTGTATGGTTCAACCATTTCTTTGCTTGGTAAATTCATTCTCTTTTTCTTTACAACGCTTACTATCTAAAGTTTTTTACAAGACTTTAGTCATAAAACATTGTAAAGAGGAAGGCAACTGTCATAACCCAAAAATGGGTTATTCCCCCAATTCTATCAAAAATAAAACAAAAATAAAAAATAAAATAAAAGGGGCTAATGTCGGCAGAAAAATCAAGGTGGAAAATTTAGATATTTTCGAAAGCTCGATTAAACCTCTTTTGTGCCCCCAAAAATGAAGGAAAATGCATATTTAAGGCAATAATAATTTATTATAGGATAAATCTGTGTAAAATTACATCAAAATATATATTTATATTTTTATGGGTTGATTTGATTTAATCGTTGACCAATTTCAAGTGTAATTATGTTTGGAAATTAATTCAGAGTCCAATTAAATGATTTAATTAAGTGAAAGACTTAATTATACTTTGAATTGATCAAATTAATTTTATTAAGGGCTTAATCGATGAAAAAATTAAGTTCTTGTGCTTAATTCGGGTTCAATTGAGAAGATTGGAATTTTCAGAGACTGATTTGAATTTTTCCAAGCTAATTATAAGAATTCAGGGGCCAAATTGAGAATATAATGGTTAATTGAGGGTCAAATAGCGCAAATTAGAAATCAATGACCAAAATAAAAAAGGCGAGCAAATCTAAGGATGCTGTTGAAATTTTGACGGAGATACAATTGTACAAAATTAAAAGTTTAAAACCAATTGGTGGTGCGATTGAACGAATTAAAAATTGAGGGACTAAATCGTATTTTTCACCATCTCCCAAAATTATCATCACAGGCGTGACTGCACTGTTTAGATGACTGAACAGTGCAGGCACGCCACTGCAGGTTGAGGTGAGGAGACAACCCATCGCTACACGTAATGGTCAGCCGACGAGTGCCTCCTACCTATAAATACATGCATGCACGAACGAAAAAAAGAGGAAAAAGAGCAGAGAAAAAAGAATAGGGAGGTAGAGGAAGGAAACAAAATAATACAGAAAAAACACATCTAAATTAATACTAGGTGGCAACTTCTGATAATTATAGTTGTACTTTTATGACTATAAAATACATCCAATCCATCGCGCGTTGTTGTCTCTCCCATCAGGGATGGCGAGGCGCGAAACGTGAAAAAATGTCGTTGTGACAATAATAATTATATTTTTAGATGTTAAAGCTTCAATGTTGCTGTTGTTATAATACAGTGTGTTGATGTGTTTCATGATATCAAACCTTGCATGTATAGATGCTATATTTTATTTGATTTTTTGAATTTTGTCCTTTGATTGAAATTGATAATATATTTGGTTTTCATTTCGACCCTTCTACTTTTAATTTTGATTTTAATTTCTTTATTTTTTTATATTTCTTAAATAGTCCCTATTTTTGTTCATTTTTATATATATGTGCTCTTAGTTTTGGTTTTTAATTTTTATTGTTTTCTCTTTTGTCGAGATATCATTTTTTTCAAAAATTTTGTTATTAAATTTTAGTTTGTGTTTATGATAATTTGAAAATTGATATTTCTTATTTTTATTTCCTTTGTTCTTTCTTTTGGTTTTTTTATTAGTTTTTTTATTTATTTTCACATCAAATGATTTTTTTAGCTAATAATTTTTATTTTTTGATCATTTTTTAATTATTTTGTTTGCTCTTTTGTTAAAGTTTTTGGACTTTTTTTTATTGAATTGTTTCCCATAATTCACGCAATAATAATAATAATATTTTTAGTTTTTTTCTTACTTCATCTTTTGTTAATGATTCTGAGTTTTTTTTTCCTCGGGGTAATTTAATAATTTTTATTATTTTAACAATAATAGTAATGATATTTTTAGATATTAAACGTTCGATCGATATTGATGCTGTTATAATAAGATGTATTGATGTATTTTATTATATCAAAACTTGCATGTATAGATCTTATATTTTATTTTTAAACTAGCAAAACCTATTAATTATTTCAATTCCAATAATTATAAAAATTATTTACTCAGTCCGCAACATAAATATAATGGGAACAATTTAACTAGTGCATGGAAGTATGTGCCGCCCAATTATATCTGTAATTTTTATATTATTAAGCAAACAAATCAATCTTAAAATCAAAACTATCTCTCTGTCTCTCGCTCTCCCTCTCCCTCTGCCTCACTTTCCCTATTTGTGTTTAGTTATTGCTTGGGAGGTGGTTATATTAAAATAATATATATTTTTTAATTCAAAAAAAATTATATTTGATATATAAAAATTAATTTAGAAATATAAAAAAAATAATTTAAATTTTAAAAATAAAATAAAAAATAAAATATTTTTTTAAAACAACGCAATGAGAAAATAACCTTAATACACTCACTGTCCAGCTACGATCACCACCGTTACTCATCGCAAAAACCCAAACAAACCTAGCAGCTTCTCACTAATGGCTGATTATTATTTTGCCAAACAACTATGAAAATTACTGGAAAACCACATTCTACGGCCAAGTTGGAATTATTAGATCTTAAGCCTCGAAGGAAAACCCGAAATCCGAGCCTGATCCGATTGAGGAGACCACCCGAGACGCCTTTGCTGAAATGGAAGACCCAAGAAGATAAAAATAAGGATAATAATGATAGGAATAAGAATGTAGGCGTTGAGGTGGAGGAAGGTAGTGGTCGCCATCGCAGTTTCCGTCGGAGAGATCACGTTTCGGCGAGGAAGCTTGCCGCTGGATTATGGCGGCTTCAGCTGCCCCATACCGTCCATGAAGTGAGCAGGAGGGATCAGTTAGGGTTTCAGGTAACGATCTGCCGGGCTTATTTTTTTTTCTTCTATCGAAAGATGTACAGTCATAAATGTGGTTACTGTGATTAATTATTGGTGTGCTTTAAAGATTCATGTGATATAATGATGCTACATTACTAGTATTAGTGATAATAGTTTTATTTTTGAAGTAAAAAATAATTTGACTAAGGTTTCTTTTGCTATCTTTACACTTTTCCCCCAAACATAGCATCGCGATTTACTTATTAAAGAATGATTTTGGATGCCTATTTATTACAACTAAAGCCGATTAAAACATGGATGATGACTTTTCAAAAAACCTTAGCTGTTGAATGCCTTTTAAAATTTATAGATCTGTTGGGGTTTGGGGCATATATATATTCCAATCTTTCATTTAAATTTTGAATGACTTACGATTTGGACTTGTTGAGCCTGATGTTTATTTCGACCTTGGTGATCAAGGTTAATAAAGCCATTTGACGTTGACTTATTAATTAATTTTTTACACAATGAGTTCGTCAATGATGCTTGTCTGTGCAGCATGGTACGGGCCATCTCGGCATCGCAGTTGTACCTTATCACAACGGCAAAGTGTATGTTTCTGAAACAAACAATCTTCTGGAGAAGTCTATTTCTATCTCTGGTGCGAGGAACAGGTTCTTGTGCAAGGTACTCAGGCTTCTGAAAGTTTCTTACCTATATTTTCAACTGTTCGTGGCCATTAGATCATACTTGAAATTTATAAGAGTCTTCTAGTTGTTGTTACTATAACTAGCCTCTGTTTATAATCATGGACCCTGTGGTGCATTTAGGTAATTTCTTTTCAAAAGAATGACTTCATGAGATTCCAAAAGTTGCCTATTCCCTTAAGAATGTGAATAATCTGTGCTCCCATTAGAACAGGATGTATACTATTGAGTAATGCAGTGTTTAGTTTTGCAATTTTCTTCACTTGGAAACAATGATCCTCATATTTGTATACAAGTAAGAGCACATTCAAATATACAAGCATTTTTATGGACAAGATATGTATTAGTAAAATCTACATAATTTAAAGGATAGGGCACAGTTACTCATCAATTAAATTTACATTACAATTAACATGATCGAAATAGTCCAGAATTAAAAATTGGATTGTCATCAATAACCTAGTTTGAAAGAGAAAAATAAAAATTTCATGAGATAGAGGGATTAAAGAAGAAATCCACAATAGGATGTCGAGTTTGTTAGGTTGCAATGTTGCTTGGTGCTTGAATTTCATTAAATGATAAGCTGCATGATGTTTTTAACCATGGGAAAATGCCTTGTTTAAATATTGGTCACTACATTGATGTGGCAATTTATTTGTCATGCAAGAGTTTTGTAAAGTAGCTCAACCTACTTTTGTATCTAATGTTGAAAAGCTTGGAACTTGTTTCTAACTTGGGATAAGTTGTCAGCTATGAATAGTTATGTTTTGAAACCTCAGAAGCATGGTGTAGAATTGTATGCTCTCACTTTCACTGCTGTTGGTTATGTTTTCATGGTGATGGGTTTATGTGGAAAATTGTGTGATTCTTATTATGTTCCTGCATAGAACTTATAATATATACAACATCTACATTTTTAATTTAGGATAGTAATTAACTATACATAAATGACTATTATTTCTAGATCCTAACTTATAGGAGAGTATATTTGACTCCCCTTTTATATTTCCTAAGAATCCGCCCTTGTTTAATTCATTCAATACTTCCCCTCAAGCTGGATGAAATAGGTCTTTCATTCCAAGCTTGTCTAGTGTGTTCTTGAATGTAGGATTCTGAACTCCTTTAGTGAGTATATATCTGCAAGTTGTTCTCCTGTAGGCACATAAGAGGTGCATATCAGTCCACTCTCTATTTTTTCCTTGATGAAGTGTCTGTCAACCTCCACATGCTCAGTTCTGTCATGCTGTACTGGATTATGTGCTATTGATATAGCAGACTTGTTGTCACAGTATAGCTTCATTGGTCCTTCCCACCTGATTTTTAAGTCTTCTAGAATGATCTTCATCCATAATAACTCACAAATTCCAAGTGCCTTTGACTGAAATTTTGCCTCTGCACTTGATCTTGAAACAACATTCTGCTTTTTACTCCTCCATGTCACAAGATTCCCCCTTAGAAGTGTACAATAACCCGAGGTTGACCTTCTGTCTCTTATGGCTCCTGCATAGTCTGCATCTGTGTAGCATTCTAGCTCTAGCTTGTCATGTTTTTTATGCAAAATTCCCTTTCCAGGAGTAGTCTTTAGATATCTAAGAAGTCTGTATATTGCCTGAAGGTGAGTCCTTTGGATTGTGCATAAACTGGCTCATTACACTCACAGCATAAGCAATGTCAGGTCTAGTGTGTGCTAGGTAGATCAACTTACCAACTAACCTTTGGTATTGGCCCATGTCAGTCGTGGCTCCTTCTTCATCATTGTCCAGTTTATGCTTTAGGTCAATAGGTGTCTCACATGGTTTGCAATCCACCATTCCTGTTTCTTTTAGAAGATCCAGGATGTATTTCTGCTGGGAGATAAAAATCTCCTTATCTGAATGAGCCACTTCTATCCCAAGGAAGTATTTTAACCTCCCTAATTCTTTGATTTCAAATTCTTCTGACAAACTCTTCCTTAGCTTATCCCTTTCCATAGAATCATCTCCTGTTGTTATAATGTCAACAACATAGACAATTAAAATATTTACTTCCCCTGAATTAGAGTGCTTGATGAACAAAGTATGATCTCCTTGACTCTGCTGATATCCCATAAGAATCATGACTCTAGTAAACCTTCCAAACCATGCTGTAGGAGATTGTTTTAAGCCATAAAGTGCCTTCTTTAGCCTGCAAACTTGATTAGGCAGCAAGGAATGACTGAATCCTGGTGGTGGATCCATGTACACTTCTTCCAACACTCCATGTAAGAAGGCATTCTTAACATCATATTGCTGCATACACCATCCAAGATTAGCAGATAAAGAAAACAAAATTCGAATGGTGTTCATCTTAGCAACAGGAGCAAATGTATCCTCATAGACTATCCCAAATGTTTGTGTAAACCCCTTTGCTACCAGTCTGACTTATACCTTTCTAGATTGCCATCTGTTTTGTATCTCAAGGTATACACCCATTTATACCCTACTGTCTTCTTTCCTTTTGGTGGTTAAACTATGTCCAATGTTTGATTCCTTTCTAGTGCATTCATCTCTTCTCTCATGGCAATTTTCCAATTCTCATTATTTAGGGCCTCATGTAGGGTTTTGGGCATAGAGATGATGTTTATTTTTGAGAGGAATGTTTTATATGAAGGTGAGAATTTCTGGAATGACATAGTTAGCTATAGGGTATAAGGGTTTCTTAGTGAACTCTCTTTTTCCTTTTCTAATAGCAATTGGCTAATAGATATTTGGAGAGAGTTCATAAGGAGCAGGAGAGATTTCATTACCTTGTTCAGGTTCAAATTCATGGGCTTGCAGAGAGGTCAATTCGGGCTGAACTTTTCTTTTATACACTTGTAGTGGTTTGTTAGCAGTAGTAGTTTCTCCTTGTGAATTTGTAGTGCTTGGGGACTCTTGTGAAATTGATGTTGGAGACCCATGTGTTTGTAACATAGGAGATGATGATTGCTGTCTAGATGAAATATGGAATGAAAAAATGTCATCCATAGAAAAAACAGTAGCTTTTTCTTCTATATTTTTTTCCTCCCCCCGAAGAGAAGAGGTGCTGAAATAAGACTGATTTTCATTGAAACTAACATCTTTTGACACATAAGTTTTTTTGAAGAAGTATGATAACATTTGTAACCCTTTTGTGTGATAGAATACCCTATAAAAATGTATTTAAGAGCCCTAGCATCCAGTTTATCCCTTTGATGTTTGTAAATGTGGACATAGGAGCCACATCCAAAGATCCTAGGAGGGAGTTTTGAATAAAACATATTTGTTGGAAAGAATTCTGACAAATATTTTAAAGGACTCTTAAAGCCAATCACTCTTGAAGGTATTCGATTTATTAAATAGGTGTCTGTTAACACAGCTTCTCCCCAATAATTCATTGGGACTAAATGCTGGAAAAGTAAAGCCCTAGCAGTTTCAAGTAAATGTCTATTTTTCCTTTAGGCCAAACCATTCTGTTGGGGAGTGTTTACACAAGATGATTGATGGATAATTCCTTCTTTGTCAAAGTATTGTGATAGATTCTGATTAAAGTAGTCTCTAACATTATCAATCCTAAATCCCTTAATGTTAACCCCAAACTGTTTCTTTATCATTGCTGTCAAGTTTAACAAAATGTGGCTTACATCAGATTTCCTTTCAATTAGATAAACCCAAGTCATTCTAGTGCAATCATCAATAAATGTTACAAAACCTTATGCTCTTGAAATATTTGGGATGTTATAAGGTCCCTATATATCATAATGGATTATGGAAAATGGAGACATAGATCTGGATTCACTTGAAGGAAAAGGCACTCTATGGTGCTTTGCAAACTCACAAATTTCACAATGAAAGTTTTGAACATCAAGGTTTTCAAATAGAGATGGAAACATGTTCGTAAGAGTCTTAAAAAGTACATGTCCTAGACGACAATGATGATTCCAAACATCAATTTTATTTGAATATATTGAAATAAATGATAGTCAAGGAGAGTTACTACTGCTGCCTTTGCTATTGCTGCCTTGCATTTCAAGCATGTACAACCATCCTTGACCCTAGCATGCCCAATCATCCTCCTCGTAGCTAGGTCCTAAAATATGCAGTAATCAAAGAAGAAAGTTACACTGCAGTTTATGTCTTTAATGAGTTTTTGAATAGACAGTAGATTTGTAGTGAGATTAGGAACATGTAGTACTCTTTTAAATGTAAAAGAGGGATTAAAAGAAAGTGTTCCTTGGCCTGCAACTGAGGTTACAGACCCATCTGCCACTGTAATTTTCTTGCTGTCATGACAGGGTTGATAGGATTTGAGGGCATCTGCAGAGGGGTCAGGTGATCGGTTGCACTTGAGTTAATGACTCAGATGCTGGAATGGCTCTTTGAGGCACAAAATACATGAGAATTTAGAATTTTACCATTTTGAGCAAGAGAGCATGATCCAGATGGTTTCTCCATGGTGTTGAGTAGGAATCTTAGGCTCTCAATCTCCTCTTTGTTGAGTCCTCTTACCTCTGAGGTGTTAGTTTCTAAGGTTGTCTCTTCAGCATTGGCTAAGTGTGCATGCCCTCTTGGCTGATTCCACCTGAATCCTCTATTACGCCCCATCCTTGTTGGGGTTATGTGGTTTTTTGATAGTGGTCTTCCATGCAATTTCCAACATATCTCCTTTGTATGGCCTGTTTTCTTGCAGTAGTTACAAAACTACTCTTCTTTAAGGATTTTTCTTCCTTCAGTTTTTATTCCCTCTGCATCGTGCTTGATTTCATTTCTGCTGTGAGTTATCATCATAGCAGACCCTTCTGTGTGAGTGGCCTCCATCATCACTGTCCTCCTTCCTTCTTCTGCCCTTATCAATGAGAAGACTTCATTGAGCGAGGGCATAGATTCTTTTCCAAGTATTTGGACTCTCACTTGATCAAACTCCATGTTGAGTCCTGCAAGAAATTCAAAAATCCTTTCCCTCTCCACATAGTTCTTTAAAATTACTGCATCATCACTGCACTTCATTTTAAAATCTTGATAGTAATCTAATTCCAACCAAAAGCTTTTCATAATGTTGAGATATTCAATAACCATCATATTACCTTGTATGGTCATTGAAAGCTGGGTTTTAATCTCATAGATTAAAGCAGCATCCTTTACCTTAGAATAAGTCTGTCTCACTGCATCCCACACATCCTTTGCTGTATTTAGGAATATATAAGGCCCACAAACTTCTGGCATTATAGAATTCCATAACCATGACATGATCACGGAGTCTTTTTCATCCCACAAGGTGAATTTCGGGTCTTCTGGACTTGGAGGATTGTCCATCAAATGGCTAATCTTCCCTCTTCCTTTGAGAAAGGTTTTAACTATCTGTGACCATTTCAGATAGTTTCTCCCATTCAGTCTATAGGAGGACTGTAAATTCTGAAACTCACCTGCTGTTTAGGTTTCTTTTGTAGTGTTTTCTGACATGATTTTCTGGATATAGGTTTATGAGATAGGCTCTGATACCATGTGGAAAATTGTGTAATTCTCATTATGTTTCTGCATAGAACTTAGAATATATACAACATCTACATTTCTAATTTAGGATAGTAATTAACTATACATAAATGACTATTATTTCTAGATCCTAACTTATAGGACTTCCCTTTTATATTTCCTAAGAATCTGACCTTGTTTAATTCATTCAATAGTTTATATACTTTTTATGCATATTTATCTAATTCTGGACATGCTGTTGCCTGTTTAGCTTGGCTGCACATTTCAGTTTTCCAACACTGCTATGGAGGGTGCAACTAGGTGGAACCCTGTATGTTTGGAGAGATCAGATGAGCTACAGCAGTCCTATAGCCAGTTGAAGTGTCTTGATCAACAGGTGAGTGCTGTCTCTGTGGTTTCTGCACTTGAAGCTGAACTAGAGCAGGCTCGAGCATGTATTCAGGAGCTTGAGATTGAGCGTCAATCTTCAAAAAAGAAAGTGGAGCACTTCTTGAAGAAAGTAAGTGAGGAAAGAGCTGCATGGAGGAGTAGAGAGCATGAGAAAATCCATGCATCATTTAATGACATTAAATCTGACTTGAGCCGTGAAAAGAAAAATCATCGAAGTTTGGAAATTGTAAATTCCAAGCTGGTTAGTGATCTGGCTAATGCAAAAGTATCAGCAAAGCGACATATGCAGGACTGTGAAAAGGAAAGGAAGGCGAGAGAATTGATCGAGGAAGTATGTGACGAGCTTGCTAAGGAAATTGGTGAAGACAAGGCTGAAGTTGAAGCATTAAAGAGGGAGTCCTTGAAACTCAGAGAGGAAGTTGATGAGGAAAGGAGGATGTTGCAGATGGCTGAGGTTTGGCGTGAAGAACGTGTTCAAATGAAGCTAGTTGATGCGAAAGTGGCCCTTGAAGAGAAGTATTCCTGCATGAACAATCTCGTAGCTGATTTAGAAGCTTTTACAAGGTCAAGAAGCGCTACCCAAGGTTCAAAGGAAATGAAAGAAGCTGAATCTGTCATACAAGCTGCCTCGGTGCATATTCAGGATATAAAGGAATTCACGTATGAGCCCCCGAACCAGGATGATATCTTTTCTATTTTTGAGGAAGTCAACTTTGCTGAAACGAATTATAGAGAAAGTGAACCATGCATTGCTTACAGTCCTGCTAACCATGGATCAAAAATTTACACTCTGAGCCCTGAAGCTGATGATGTTATTAACAAGGAAGACAACCATGGACATTCTGGAGCCTCTGCTCATCAGAATGGTGATATAGAAGAAGAGGAGAGTGGGTGGGAAACTGTGAGTCATCTTGAAGATGAGGGCTCAAGTTATTCGCCAGATGGCAGCATCCCATCTGTCAACAAGAATTGCCAGGAAAGTAATGTCTCAGGTAGAGCAACTGGATGGGAAGAAAATGCATGTGATGAAACCCCCCCGATAACTGAAATCAGTGATGTGTGCTCTCTGCCAAGAAGACAGTTGAAGGCGTCTTCCATCACTCGGTTTCGGAGATCCTGTCCGTACAATGGGGATAACTACAAAACAATCTCGGTGGATGGGCTGAGTAGTAGTAGCAGGCTTTCAAATGGAAGAAAATCTAATGCTGGGATAGTATCTCCGGATAAGATGTGTGGTGAAAGTGGACTCGGCCCCCCGGATTCGGTGGGGCAGTGGAGCTCGCCTGACTCAGTGAATCGTCGCATAACTCGAGGAATGAAAGGCTGCGTTGAGTGGCCGCTAGGACACAAGAACAGCTTGAAGTCAAAGCTCTTAGAGGCAAGGATGGAAAGTCAGAGAGTCCAACTGCGCCATGTACTGAGACAGAAGATTTAGATCAAGGCCAATGCAAGCCTTGTTTCTGAATATTGCTCTTAAAGCCCAATGGAAATAAATAGCACCATTTCTGCTTCGCAAAAAGTCAAAATGAGAAAATGCACCGGTTTCTTTAATGGGCAAATCCTCTGCTTCTGCTGCAGGGATGACTCTGAAATAACAATAACAACAAAGCAATAATCTAACTGCTGCGTGAGAACATCATGATACTTGTAATAAAACATCGGAAGACAAGGTTTTCTTCTCTTGAATTTAAACCCTTGTACTTGCATGTTTATCAATCAGAACTAACCATGTAATAAAACAACAAGAATTGATATCATCATAGAATTTGGACTGTACAGTAACACATTGTTTCTTAGCAGTTTTATTAGGATTTTGTCTCACTTGACTCTGTCCTCGAGATATGTTTGCTGTGGGAGTAAAGAACGTAAAAAGCTATCCTTCTATTTTTTTCTTCTCATTTACTTATGTTTAGTACAAGTCCGGTGTTCATGGAAATTATCAAAAGGGAGTATGGAATTTTTTAAGGACGATAGAAACTTTGGGCTCAATCCCCGCACCCCTAACATTTTTTTCTTCTTTGACTTGCGTTTTAGATCACTATATATATATATATATATATATATATATATATATATATATATATATACATTGTTGGATCTCATAATCACGCTAAAATCTCTACATTTATTGAACTGCCAAAACCATGGCTTTATACAAGCTTGAAAAGAAAAATAACAGAAACCTAATAACAATAAAACCAACTCCATGCTACCTTATCAATAACAGTTTTGTAACTAACACATTTAGTAACTAACGGTAATGGATAATGAGAGCTCACCATCCTCCCTTAAGCTGAACTGAATTAGTGCATTAAGTTTACGTTAGACAATACACACATGTCAAGCTTATCTCGTAGCTTCAGAAAGGCCTCTAGCTTGAGAGGTTTAGTCATGATATCAAACACTTGTTCTTGTGTACAGCAGTGCACCAATTCTCCTATTCCATCTCTTACAAGCTCTCGTAAAAAATGAAACTTGACATCGATGTGCTTACTTTGACCATGCTATACTGGATTCCTTGAAAGCTTAATAGCAGAACTATTGTCACAATCAATAATAGTGCTCATACCTTGAACATGACCAAGCTTTTCAAGAATCATCGATAATAGTGCTCATACCTTGAACATGACCAAGCTTTTCAAGAATCCTTCGTAACTAGACCCCTTGACATGTGCATGAGGCTGCTGTTATGAATTCTTCCCCTATTCTAGATAAGGTCACTGACTGCTTCTTTGAGGACCAAAAAACAACCTCTGTTCCTAGCATGAACACATATCCAGATGTATTTTTCATATCATCAACATCCCCCGCATAGTCACTTTTTTGCAAATGCTATTAAGCTTCCTTTACCACTTTTTCTATAACCAATTCCAAGATCTATAGTGCCTTTCAAGTACCTTAATATTCTTTTGGCAGTTTGTAAATGTATCTCAGTAGTTTTTTTCCATGTATCTACTGATCAACCCAACTGCATTGCATTAGATCAGGTCTCGTGGCTGTCAAATGCTACAAGCTCCTAACCAATTGCTTATATTTTGTAGCATCTAGTTCATTACACCATTTTCACTTTTTGACAACTTACACCATTTCCACTTTTTGACAACTTACTTCTAGAACAATTGGATTGTTCACATAATTGTTTTGTTCCATCCCAAATCTTTCAATCATCTCTTTGGCATACTTTTGTTGACATATGAAGATGGCATTTGAATTTTGTACTACCTCTACACCCAAAAACTACTTCATTCTACCAAGATTAGACATATCAAACTCCTTCATTGATTCTTTGAAACTCTTGAACATATCCTCATCATTTCCTGTAAAAATAAAATCGTCCACGTAAAGGTTTACAATTAATATCCTTCCTTTGTCACCAATCTTTATAAATAGTGTGTGGTCATCAAAGCATATTTCAAATCCTTCTTCGACAAAGTATGTCTCAATCTTGCTATACCAAGTGTAAAGGGCTTGCTTGAGCCCATACAATGCTTTCTTCAGTCTGTAAACCTTGTGGTCGTCTCCTTGTTTCTCATAGCCTTGAGGCTGATCAATGAATACTGTCTCATTTAACTCTCGATGCAAAAATACACTCTTTACATCTGATTGGAAAACATACCAACCTTTGTAAGCTATAAGAGCTAGAATTGTCCTGATTGTATCCCACCTTGATATTGGTTGGAATACTTCATTATAATCAATTCCTTACCTTTAAGAGTACCTCTTTTCCACAAGTCTAGCCTTATGTTTGTCCACATTTCCTTTTTCATTCAACTTTATCGTAAACACCCATTTTACTCCCTTTTTTTTCTTGCTCCAACCGGCAGGACAATTAACTCCCATGTCTTATTTCTTCAATACTTTCATCTCTATATCCATTGCCTCTCTCCACTTCAAATTCTTGTATGCTTCCTCAAATGTAACTGGATCTTAAGATGAGGTGAACATCACTAGAGTATGCCTCTCCTCTTCATCAGACAATCCCTCACTAGTTACACAATCCTTCAACCAGGTTGGCTGCCTTCGACTCCTCCCTTGATTTGGACTTAGTGGTGCTTCCTCATACATCTCATTTGATTATGTATTATTTGTTTCATCAGTTTGCTCCTCTTCCAAACCTTATCCTTCCTCGTTAGTATCAACCACTTCATTGTTATCTTCCCATTCTAACACATCACGTTTCACCTCATTTGCACTTCTTCCCCAATTCCACTTCTCCTTCTCAACACACACTATATCTCTGTTAGTTATTGTCTTCTTACAAATTAGATCATAGAGCCTGTAAGATTTTGATTCCTTACTCATTCCGAAAAGAACACATTTGAAACTCTTATTATCAAGCTTATTTCTTTGACTTTCAAGTACATGAACATGAGCCACACACCCAAATACATGAAAATGGTCGACACAAGGCTTTATATCACTCCATGCCTCTTCAGAAGTAACATCTTTGGAAACTAGAGTAGGACTCCGATTCAGCAAATAAATGGACCATTTAACTACTTTTGGCCAGAATACTTCCTATTCTGATAGCACGTTATGCACCATATTCATTATGGTATAATTCTTTTTCTCAGCAACCTCATTTTGTTACATGGTATAAGTTGTGGTAAGCTATATGTTAACCCATTCATGCTACATAAATTATTGAACTCGAGTGAGGTGAACTCCTCACCTCTATCAGTTCTTAAGCAGCAAATCATCTCACCAATCTTCTTTTTCGCAAACAATCTCTACTTCTTGAACATAGATAATGCTTTAGATTTTTTAGAAAAAAAATATGCCTAAGTCTTTCTATTGTAATCATCAATGAAGGTGATTATATACCTTTTCGCCACTATTTGATTCCAATGAGATAGGTCCATAAATGTCTATATGGACCAATTGAAGCTTCTTAGATGTTCTCATAGGCTTTTCTTTGGCATTGTTTCTCGATGTTGCTTCCCAACCATACAATCACCACACACCTTTGATGAAACCTTGAGCTTCGGCAATCCTTTTACCATCTCCTTAACTCCTAAATTTCTCAACCCCTTGAAACTTAGATGTCCATACCGATGGTGCCATAAATGTGTGGTGTCTTCGGATGTGATTTGGAGACAGTTTGAGGTTGGAGTAATTATAGTAGCAAGTATAACAAACATCCTGTTGGCTGACATTTGTGTTTGTATAATTAAGCCTCTTTTAGGATGGTAAACCTTACACATGTCATGCTAAATGAGAATAACTAGATTGTTTTCTTGAAGCTAGTTAATGCTTAAGAGGTTATTTTGTAACTCAGGTATGAAATAGACTATCATGATTACCTAATTTAATCCATTGATATAGAGCTTAACATTTCCTTTTCCCATAGCCATCATCCTTGAGTTGTCTCCAAGCTTAACAGTTTGTTTGAACTTGTCATCAAGATCAAAAAACCATTCCTTGTTACCACACAAGTGATTACTACAACCTGAGTCAAGAAACCATACAATCTCCCTTATTGACTGATTTATTTCCTCATATGCCATCACAAGCATCTCTGTTTTCTCATCTAATTTTGCATAATTCATACTCTTCTCTCTACTAGGGCACTTATATTGGAAATGGCCTAGTTTTTGGCAATTGTATCACTGGATTGAGGCATTGTTGTAAGATTGGCTACTCCTGCCTTTACCTCTTCCTCTTCAACCTCCACGAACTCTTTCTTTCCCTTCAATTCCGAGCTCATATTTTCCTCCATTTTTCTCTAAATTGATGATGTTCAAAGCATGCTCCTCTTCCTTATGTCCTTGCATCCTTTGTTCGTGGACTAACAAGCTACTTTGAAGCTCATCTATGGTCATGATGAAGAGGCCATTGGATTCTTCTATGGAAAAGATGACATAATTGAACTTGAAAGTCATTGACCTAAGATTTTCTCAATAGTCATGTTTTGTTCCAATCTTTCTCCATGCACCTTCATTTTATTGGCAATAGTTAAAGTCCTGGCAAAATACTCAACAACTTTTTTACCCTCCTTCATACGTTGATACTTCAATTTCACTGAATCCCAAATAGTTTTTGCAGTCTCCTTATTGAGTATCGTCTCAATAATAGTCTTATCTATGACTTGAAATAGATAGTTATTGACCTTCAAATCTTTCAGTTTTCTTCTTCTTTGTTTGTCTTTCATTGTGCCTCAGTTAGCTCTACTCCTTCCACCATTACAAAAACCCTTTCTCTATCAAGCCCCAAAATTTTCCTTTGATTTGAGGAAGTTTTCCATGAGCATAGCCCAATGGTCATATTGACCATCGAATAGTGGGATTGCTGGCAGCACAAAGTTGCCATTCTTTGTCACTATTGTTGTTTGAATCTTCTCTCATTTGTTATTGTCTTACTCTTGCTTCTTTCTCAAGAAACTGCAGTTTCTTAGAATCCTCAATTTTGCTTCTTAAGCAGACTCTGATACAAAATGTTGGATCTTAGAGTCATGCTAAATTTCTACATTTATTGGACTACCAAAACCATGGCTTTATATACAAGCTTGAAAAAAAATAACAGAAAACTAATTACAGCCCAACTCCATTCTAACTAACCAATAACAGTTTTGTAATAACACATTTAGTAACTAACTAGCAGTCATGGATAATGACAACTCAGCATATGTATTTGTATATAAAATCATGTGTGTTCTTGATGGTCATAATTTCCTCCATTTGATTCACTTTCACCCATTTAATAGCTGAAAAAACATCACAACACAAAAATCAGCACCTCATATTTACTACAACTATATATTATTCAATTTTTAAATTATATTTAATTTCATCTATAAGAGGATCTTCAATTGCTCATAATCCTTTAATTATTTTTATATCCTTAGCATTTTACCCTTAAATTTAGTTCCTTGAACCTCTTTTTTCCCCAATATTTTCATCTCATATCAGACATAACCACAACATCTAGCTAACTGTAAAAAAGCCCTAAACTTTTAGCTATTTATTGCTGGACTTTATCTATAATATAAAATAATTACTAAACTTAATTAAATAAACAAAACAGTCTTGAAATACTTAAACGTATAAAAAATAAGTATTGGGAATCTTCTTTCTATTCTTATGAGAGATATATGATATGTGAAATAATAATGCATATTGTCATAATATTTTGACCTTGATGATTTTTAAACATCATCCAATTTGATGTAGGTTCTTTTGTTTCTATTGTAATTAAGAGAACTTTGGAACTTAAGATTAGAGTTTAAGTAGGAGTTATAAGTTGACTAGTTTGAATTCTGGAGATATATTCAAGTAATTCTAAATTTGTATTATAGAGTTATAATAGTATAAATATTATTAATTCCACTTCACCCAAACAATAATTCAGCTGAAGAATTAACCTAATAATTACAACAGCTTGATATAAAGTAAATTCAATAACTTATAAAAAGAATACTTACATTCTTAAAGTGATTAATACTGTGATCACATCTACTAATTGAAGTAATGGAACATATTCGTAGTATTTTTGGTTTATGGAATAAAAAATGCAAACTTATTGATTAGAAAAAAATTACAAGCCTATTTCATCATCACTTACAAAGGTACCACCTACAAAATTATTGTCTACTAGTTCAGATTGGAAAGTCCACAAACTTGATAAAACTACAATATAGTAAGCGATAATTTATAGGTGGTAATTTTATAAGCAATAAATATGTAGGCGATAATTTATAGGTGGTAATTTTATAAGCAATAAATATGTAGGCGATAATCAAGTAGGTCTGTAATTTATTTTTTTGTAATTAGTAAGCTTGTAATTTCAATTCCATAAACCAAAATTATCAAAAATGTGTCCCATTATCTAGGAGTTCTAATTCATGGTTGTAATCAATATATGAATCACTCTATGGATATAAGTATTTACTTTATAATTATAGAGTTTACTTTACATTGAATTTCTGTTACTATTTTGTTACTTTTTTAGTTGAACCACTATTTGGGTGAAGTGGATTGAATTATATTAATATTCATATAACTATGTAATACAAATTTTAAATTATTTTAATAGATCTATGACTATATCTAGATTTTGAACTATTTAACTTAAAAGCATAATCTTAAGTTGCAAAGTCTTATTGAGCTAGGCCTTGCTGAAGAAATGGGGGGGAACATAAGACAAAATAAAAGTTTATGATGATAATTACAACATGATTGCGGTAATGAATGATACGTTAACTCATGTCATGCTTGAGTGCAATGTTAAAGAAAGTCAAACTTGTGAAAGGAGTTTAACATGAAGCTTTGAAAGGTTTGAAAGATAGTAGGAAGTTTTGAAAAACTACATACCTTCAATTGAAAGGTTTGAAAGATAGTAGGAAGTTTTGAAAAACTACATACCTTCAATAAAGCTTTTTGCCAAAAAGTTATTAAAACATTGAAAGATGCTAATCTTAAGTTAGACACCAAAATAAGGAGAATAAATGATGAAATAATATCTGATTTTAACCATGTAATGATGGGAAAAAATAATAAGATATCTAAAAAAGTGGTAGTTGAAATAAAAAACCATATAGATGAGAAAGAGGTTAAGGAATGAAACTTAAAAAAAAACAAATACTAAGCTAATTGGCAAAGAGCCAATTTGGCCAAAGCAATTCAAATCAAATAATAGCTTTTCATCATAACCTAAAATAAATTTAGAAAAACTTATAATCATAGAAGAAGCTATAAGCAATTCAAAAGCAAGGATTATAAGTTATTTCACTAAGCAACATGGGTGAGAAAACAATACCAGACAATCTAGTGTTTAATATCCCACTAGATAGGATTGATCTATAGAATATTTTGGGGGTACTTGAACAAGCTCATGATCAAATCTATAGATCAACCTATAGGAGACCCTATCTAAATTACATAAATAGAATGTACCATTTTCCAACCAATTTTAAATTCCTAAACTTTACATTGTTTAATGGGGCCAATATACACACATAACTATATTCATATGAAAATGTAGAGATCTTGTTGATTCTAAATTACTTTAGTTAAGGTTTCCAATTTCATTAACAGGAAATACATTCACTTTGTATATAAATTTACCACCAAACTCTGTCCAAAAGTCGAACGACATGCAAACTATATTCCAAATGCACTTTTCTAGGACTAAATTAAGAATTTAAACCAGTTAACTTTGAACTCAAGAGTTCAAAATACTTCATTGAATCTTAATTGAGGCAGACACAAGATAATCTACATCAAACACAACTTTAACATATTAATTATTTATTTTATTCTCTTGTTAACTTTTTTTTTTTGGCAAGTTAGTATGAACTTATGTGTATTTTTTTATTTTGTATGATGTATTTGCGAAAGAAAAAAATAATATAGAAAAAACTATATCAAATATTTTAGGATGCTTTTGATACAGTAATATCAAAAATAAAAATAAAAAATTTGAAAAAATTATCAGATGAAAATCATTTTAAAAAATCACCTGCATCAAATCATGCACTACCCTAGTATCACAAACACATTTAGACAGTTGGGGGGTTGAGTCAAGAGAGAGAAGCTCTCGGTTGTAGTGAGAGAAACTCCCGTGGAGATCCTTCATCTTTGCGGGTCGGATCCTCCTCACTGTGCAACGAGCTTCTCTCTCGCCCTTTGCACTCTCGTAGACTCTTCTTCAGCAAGACTTCTCTGTTGCCTGTTCAGTCGTGGCTTGTGACGGAACCCTAACCTCTCCTCAAGTGCACAACTGTTAGTTAATTATTTCATGTCTGCAAATTTACATTTTTTTTGGTAAAGATCGGGGCTTTACGCCCTTCTAAATTAAACGCGGAATAATAGACCCAATTAGATCATAGTACAACAAAGTGTAAACTCCTGCCGGGGGATCAGTAAAATTATCCGACCCCCTATCTATCAAATCTCTAGTTAACCCAAAATTAGCTAACCAATCGGCCACACAATTGGCCTCCCTGTAAACATGTAAAGTTTTAACCTCCCATTCCCTGTCCAACAACTCTCTAATCTTCGTAATCATATTATAATTCCTATCTACCCTCACACTATCCCCATTAACAATCCCAACTACAACCCTGGAGTCTGATTCTAGAATCACTTTTCTAAACCCCTTATCCCATGCTAGTTGCAACCCCCCATAAATAGCCCATAATTCCGCTGTCATGGAAGAACAAAAACCAATATTCCTCGCAGACCCCCCTAGCCACGATCCCATATAGTCTCTAATAACTCCTCTTGCACCTGCCATCCTTGGGTTTCCTTTGTTGCAACCATCCACGTTAAGCTTGATCCAATCTTCTGCTGGGTATTTCCATCCTATGTTCTCAACCTCTGTGTCGCCATTCTTCTTATCACATCCACTTCTCTGCTCCTTCTCAATATCTTCAACCATTCTTTTTATAGCAAGAACAGTCCCATACCAATTACCGGAGTCCCCATCAAATGTTCTACAACATCTATCCTTCCATATATACCATATAGTTACTTCGAAAACCAAATGCCAATCCCCAATATGCGAGTTTCCATTTTTGGGAGTTAAATTTGAAATTAACCAGACATACCAATTTTGGTTAAAAAACAAATTTCTTTCCTCAAATCTTACGAAAACCTCCCAGATTTTTCTTGCTTTAGGGCAATCTCGTAAAGCATGAGTTAAGGACTCTACTTCATTCACACAATGACTGCAATATCTATTATCTGATATTCTTCTTTGCCACCTCCTTTCATTTGTCATGATAGCATTATGGCCTACCGTCCATAGAAAAATTCTGATACGCTCCAAGCCTTTCCACTTCCAAATAATCTTCCACAAAGGATCCTAGTCCAAGTCCACCCCTTCTTCTTGCACCATATAACCTTTTCTAACAGTAAATTTTCCATCCGTGGATTGATCCCAAACCATAGAGTCTGGACCTACATCCTGCATTGGAGGAATGTAACTGACAATACCCATCACAACCTGAATAGGTAAGAATTGGGCAAACAATTCCCACTTCCAGTTGCCCCTATTATCCACCATCTCATCCACTGTATAGTTAAGAGTTTCAATTTGGTCCTCCGAATTAACATGATTAATTAGGGGCCCATAACTCTCCAGCCAACTATCTTTCCAGAACAAAATCCGTCTTCCGTTTCCCAAACTCCATCTGACATTCTGATTCACTACATTCCATTCCTGACATATTGACTTCCATAGAACTGAATCTCTTGCGGTCGCCACTGGATGATTTTCTCCCCTATTCAAGTGCATATACTTATCTTTTAAGAATTTCACCCAAAGACTCTTTTCCGGTAATAAACCCCATGTCAATTTCATAATAAAAGCTTTATTCATCTGCTTCATTTTCCTCAATCCCATCCCCCCTTCCTCCTTTGGCTGACACATCGTTTTCCAATTTACAAGATGAATTTTGTCTTTTCCTTCATTCTGCCCCCCGATGAATCTTCTGCATATTTAGGAATAACTGCAGCTTGCATGGGGTATAACGGAATAGTAGTAAGAACAACTTTACAAAGAGTGATTTTTCCTGCCAAGGATAAATTGTTTGCTTTCCAGCCTGCCAATCTCTGCCTGCCAATCTCTTTTGTAAATTCTCTATTAAGTAGCTATACGTCTGTTTCGTAACTCTTTGATGGAGTAAAGGCACCCCAAGATATCTCCCCAAGTCTCTTGTGACTTGGAACCCACTTCTCCTATGGATAGTATTCGCCAATGAGTCTGACACATTCTGCAAATTTACATCAATTGTATTTAAATTCATCAATTTTTGTTTTACTGTTACTGTTTTGATTAAGTCTTTTGTTTGTCCTAGTTTTTAGGAAGTTGTTAGTAGTGGCAGCTTAATCATGATCATGGATTCGAGATCATGGCTTAAGAATAGGAATCCACGATTATTTCTGGTCTATAAATTGTAAGCTGACATTTCAAATAAAATCAATTCAAATTCTACAATTTTCATTTGTATAAACAATAAAAACATCTACTGTTCAAGTTAAATTCTGGAATTCGTCTGTTTTAATTATTTCTTCTTAAATACTTTCAATTGGTATCAAAGCTTTATTCTTGAGGGATTTGTGTGTGAGGTTTTTTGTTTGTGTGTGTGATCATGGAAGCTGAAACAAGTTTCTCCTCAATTGCTCCATCAATATTTGATGGAGATAATTATCAGATGTGGGCAGTACATATGGAGACATATCTTGAAGCCAGGGATCTTTGGGAGGCAGTGGAAGAAGACTATTATTCCTACACTTCTAAACAATCCTATCACGATGCAAATCAAAACTCATAAAGAATTGAAGACAAAGAAGTCAAAGGCCAAAGCTTGCTTGTTTGCTGTGATGTCATCAACAATCTTTACAGGAATCATGTCTTACAAGACAACAAAATCCATATGGGATTATCTCAAAGAAGAATATGCAGGGGATGAAAGAATAAGAGGAATATAGGTGTTAAATCTGATCATGGATTTTGAATTGCAAAAAATGAAGGAGTCTGAAACAATTAAAATGTATTCAAACAAACTTCTTGGAATTGCAAACAAAATCAGACTATTTAGGTATGATTTTAGTGATTCAAGAATTGTGGAGAAATTGCTAGTCACAGTACCTGAAAGGTATGAGGCTACAATTACAACCTTGGAAAATACCAAGGATCTGACAAAGATTTCTTTGGCAGAATTGCTGAATTCCTTGCAAGCACAAGCGTAAAGACGACATATGAGAGAGTTTGTCAAGACTGAAGGAGCTTTATTTGCAAAACATCATGGAGATGACAAAAGCAAATGGAAAAAGAAGAAAGGTCAAGAGGGACACTCTTCTGGTTCTGCATCAACAAACAACAACAGTAAAAAGGAAAGCTTCAAGAGAAAATATCCTCCTTGTCATCACTGCAACAAGGAAGGTCACCCCCCATTCAAATGTTGGAGGAGACCCGATGCAAAATGTTCAAAATGGAATCAATTTGGACATGTAACAGTAATTTAAAGAGGGAAAAATCAACAACAGCAGCAGGAGATTGCAACTCAAGTTGCAGAAGAAGAATATGAAGATCAACTCTTTGTAGCAACCTGTTTAGTAAGTGAATGCTCAACTGAAAGCTGGTTAATTAATAGTGGTTGTACGAATCATATGACCAATGACAACAAGCTTTTCAAAAGCTTAATGCCAACTGACATCACCAAAGTAAAGATTGGCAATGGTGATTACATTTCTGTCAAAGGGAAGGGGACAATCACCAAATAAACATTCTATTTACACTCATGTTGGTCTTAATGACCAAGCCCTTGTAAGGGTGGTAGATCTTGCATACCCCTGCTTGCATCAGAATTGCCAAACCTTTCACTTGAAGTTGCCCTATGATCAAGAGATTATTCTTGAGTTCTGGAACATAGTATACCTTAGACACAACATGATTTATCCCGTTTAAGAGCCCCTTTACCACCCTTGGAGATGAGACTTTTGACCCTTCAATTCCATTTGAGTTTTTTCTTCATGGCATCCCAAATATATTTGGTAGTATCATTCTTGAAAATGGTGTCAAGAACTATGTGGTCAATGGCCTGGAAAAGGTAGTTCTTCACTTTGAGATCCTTCAACTTCAAATCATCAATTTTCTTTCATTGTGCAGCCATCTACATCGATTCACTTGTTGGCTCTACAAAGCTAGTTTCCACCAGCCCCCAAAATTCCTTTGAACGCATAAAGTTTTCCATAAACATGATTCAATGGTTAAATTACCATCAAAATGAGGAATGATTGGCTGTATGAAATTTTTGTCACTCGAAAACCTTCTCACACACTTGTTTGATATCACTCAAAACTGCAAGTTTTTTTTCCAGGCCCCAATGATGAGGACCAGCCCAACTAATGCGAACTTCTTGAATATTTAGTCAAACAACCCACATGCAAAAACACCATTTCCTAGGAAGCCAAGTGATCAGATTTTATTTGATAGGAGTGTGACACAAAGATAACTTGTACCTAGGGACCAACATGATTGGATTCAAACCCCACCCAACGAATAGCAAATTGAGAACGAGAGCTATAGATTGATGCCACGAAGTTAGATGAACCTTGATAAGTCATTTTTAGTCCTTTACAAAACTAAGGAAGAGAGAATTCTCACACTCACAAACACATAGTTGTAGTCATAATCTGAATATCATTGAGCAAAAAACCTAACCTGAAACTTAGGTTATATAGGTGTTTTTAACCAAGCTAAAACCTAAAATACCCAAAAATGTGAACTTGTATAAAGCCCACTTAAATCAAACCCAAATACCTAAGTATCTAAGCCACATAAGAATATTTATATGGTCTTGAATTTTGCTGACTTTTAGGTTTCCTTCCTAGGAAACTTCTTTTGAATGCTAAAAGTCCTCCATTTTTTAGGAAATAATCTGGACTTGGACTTCAAGTCATATTAGAATAAGTAAGTCCAAATCAAGGTTATCGTATAGCCTTACATATCAACCCTTTTTCATAACTTGAATGAGACCCTTGCACTTGGATTAGATTAATTAGAGGTTGCCTTTTAAGTCCTTTGTACCTCTAGGTGCATCTTACTCAATGTGCTCTAAAATGGCCCATTCAATGCCTCTTTAAGTGTCTTTTCCCTAGCTCTTGTGATAGGCCCACTTGACACCACCAATGGATTATTTGTGTGATTACGCTTGGTGTTAGGCTGGTCCTTATCACATCCTCCATGTTCCATCCTTTTCAAGCACAAGTAACACTGACACAACACAAGGGCTCATACTCTCATGGATGTACCCCTTCATCATCAACTCATCTACTTGCCTTTGAAGTTCTTTTATCTCCTTAAGATTACTTCTATAGGCTATATGATTAGGATTTGACGCTTCGGGTACAAGGTCAATCTGATGCTCAATTCCATTCACTGATGGTAATCCACTAGGGTTGTTTCCAGGGATTACATCATCATACTTCTAAAATAAAGAAACAGACACACTAGGAACAACATAATAAAGATTGTTAGTGCTTAAATAAGCCTCCTTATAAGCTAGTAAGATCATCGACTTGTTAGTGAGAAATGCAAATCTGATTTGAGCTCTTTAGCATAAAACTTTGGTTGTTTATTTAGTTTTTCCACACTATTTTTATCACACAAGCTTACTTTCTTCACTCCTCAGGTTTTACCTCCACTCTCAACCAATTCAATTAATGATTTAGATTTAGTCGATTTTGATGGTTTTCTCTCACCATTATCCTCACATTAATTTCACTCTTCCTATCCTCACATTCTCTTTTTAATTTCATTTGATCGTCACACACTTGTTTTGGAGACAAAGGTACAAGAATGATGATTTTACCATCCTTTACAATAGTGAACCTATTACTATTTCATCATGAATTGCCTTCCGATCAAACTTCTATGGACGCCCCAGTAGGAAGTGACTAGCATGCATTGAGACTACATCACACATAACCTCATCAGAATACTTCCCAATAGAAAACACAATCGACACTTGTTTAGTAACCTTCACTTCACCAGATTCATTCAACCATTGCAATCTATAAAGCCTATGATGCTTAACGCATTCCAAATTCAATTTTTTCATAATAGTATCACTAGATACATTAACATAACTACCACCATTGATTATCATACTACACACCTTGTTTTGTATGTGACATTGAGTGTGAAATATGTTTTCTCATTGATGTTCTACATCATCTTCTTTGATTTGCATATTTAGCACACGCCTTATAACCACGGCCTCCCTCTCAATAGGATATGCAATCTCCTCATCACTACTATCCTCTAAAGTTGGTATTTATTCACCTTCAGATTTGTTATTTTCATATTCAATCTCCCCATTGTCTCTTGTAAGCATAACTCTTCATTTTGGACATTGAGATGCAATGTGTCCATTCCTTAACCACTTAAAAACATTTAATATCTTTATCACAAAAAGGTTGAGATTCAGATTTACCTTTCCCATCTGTATGAGCATTCTTTTTATCCTTAGGTGGTTCAGCCTTTGCATGCATATAAAGCATTGGTTGGACAACTACTCTCTCTTCAGATTTAGCCTCCATTATGAGAAAGTGGTCTAAAAACATGTGTAGTCCCTTCTCTTTATTTGTCTCCCTACCTTTATTGCCATATGGACCATGTCCTCTAACTCCACATAATACTGTGATTCTACAACATTCACAATGTCTTTATTCTGCCCATTAACAAATCTAGACATAATACTTCCCTGTGCTCAATCACATTGGCCTGGATCATTGTAATCTCCATATCTTTGAAATGCTCATCCATAGACTTAGAACCTTGATTAAAACCATACAATCTCAAATACAAATCTCTATGATAGTGGTTAGGCACAAATAGCTAGAACCTCTTGAACACTTTGTCAAGCAACAATGTGTGTTCCCCCTTATTTTTTTTTCTTTTCCACCTTTGTTGCTATATGGACCATGTCCTCCAAATTTCTTAGATATATTGTAAATATGCTGAAAAAAATGAAAACAACATAAACAAATTGAAATTCATAGCCGACGAAAAACTAAAAACAAAAACAAACTTGTTTACAAGGATCAATGATTTTATCTAGCATTTCAATTGAGACAACTGAGTCAATATCATTAGAAGTTTTGAATTTGAATTCAGAGGCAAGCCAAATAAAGATATGTGTATGTGGAAGGCCTCTCTTTTAGAACTCAATTGCACAAACATCTACAAAATTGCCAAATGAATTGATTATTTTTTTGACAAATGAAACAACTTAAATAATAATTTGTGATGATTGCATTACCAGTAATTATGTTCCCAAAAGGGACACCAAATTTGATGAACTTTAACCTATCAAGAAGCTTTGCTTTGAAAACTCATGTAATGATAACTGGCTTATCCTCATGTTTGTAAGCCCTATTTTTATTGAGTTATCTTTGGATTTCAGGCCCGTTAGTGTTGCATGTGAATATAATGAAAAGATCAGGGTTTCCATATGCCCTGCAAATTGTCATGGCATCTTGGTAATTATTGATCATATACCGCGGACTACCAGTTACAAAAGATGAAAGAATAATTTTCCTAGTTGATGACCCCAAACATCTCGTTTGAGTACAACTTCATTGATGTTATGATATAGATCAGAGAAAAGATCATTTTGGTTCATTCTAATGTTGTCAAGTCTGTCTTCTTCAATGGTGGCGAAAGCATCAACTAAAAATTGTTGGTAAAGATTACCCCCTTTTATAAGAGTTTCCTCTCCATATTCCCTTTTTGAATAAGATAAGCATAAAAGCTCTTATTGGAACTCTCAAATGTTTTCTGGAGCTATGGGCATCATATATGCAAAACTAATATTGGTTCGATAACCGTCTTCACCCAATGGAATTAGAAGAGGATATTGCAATGCCATAAATTTTGGATGCAACTTAGAGATCCTTTGCAAAGTGTTTGACCAACTTTCAATAATTATATCTTGCACTAATTGACAATCACCAATATCTCCAACAATCAATCCACCAATTTCATCTGATGTTGGATCATTATATTGGTTTGTGTCATTAGATCTTTGACAAAGCAATTGTTGCTTATAGCCAGGATTTGTAGGTTCTGAAAGTTTTTGGAAAGCGTGGCGAAATAAGCCAACTAAACAATTAGTTGAGGCAAGCATTTGAATTAGATCACCAACTATAACCTCATCCAATGACGAAGTTAAGGTTGAATGCAGAAACTATGACATTTGATTTGTAACCTCGTTTGCAACATCATAAATATAAAGCTGGGCAAATTTTAGAGCATTCTCATTAGAAGGTAATAGAGATCCCATAAGATGATGACAGTGGCCATTAATTTTAAAAACATACGGGCCAGATTGACGATTAATTGATCGATCAACATTTTCTCCCATGGATGTAAGAGAAAACATAGAGTTGTAGGCATGAATATTTGCGCAAAATCTCTTGGACTTCTAACCACATATATTGTTTAGCAAGTCATCTAGAAGCTGAGGTGTGGGTGGTGACCGCAGAAGCTTAACTTTCCCACTAAGACAACAAAGCGAGAATCTTGGATTGGATGTAGTTGAACGGGTTAGCCACTAGTTAAGACAAAAAAGGGCCTTGCAATGACAACACTTGAATGTCTTGTTTCCAAAGTCAATGTACCCATACAAAGTCAACACTTGAATTTTTTTGTGAAATCTCGCAATAGATAATTATAAATAAAATATATATATAAATCAAAAGCTGAAAAAGTTTTGAACAAACTTTGTCTCTTTCTTTGATACGAAGCTAGCCCAATTGTTTGTTGGTCATTGACAAAAGATATGAGATCATGATCGTCAGAGGTTGAGTCAGTTGCATCAAGATCTTGTAATGACAATAGAGATGCTGATTTTGATGGGCAAGATTAATTGTCTGATAAAAGAAAAGGAGCAATTATCATGCTAATTTTGACAGAACATTGATGTCTGAGAGGATGAAGTCTCACCGGGAAATAATGGAAAGCATTGAATATTGGCGTGGCAAGGATCATGACTCATGGTAAACCTTGAAGACTATGTTAATACACAAACTAAGCACAAAGGAGCTTCATTATCTAGTTGTGATGTGGTATATGAACAATCTTGTTCATTAATAAATATATGTGATCCTTGCAAGCGTTGTCACCAGCTAGTCATGGGTGTGTAAATTGAAACTGGAGGAACCGAACAATGAAGAAGTATTCAATTGGAATGGACCGAAGAACAAAAATTTATTTAGGGAAAAAATATTGAGAAGGATGTGAACGGTGGAACGGTACAATAGCAGGTGCAGGAATAAAAGCAGAGTTATCAAAAAGAAATTGATTACCTAGCAGCGTTGAAATGTTTATTTGCTAAATATATCGCAATGGCATAAATTGTGGATGAGCATGATAATTTTGTTCTCTGTTTCAAATCATGATATATTTAATTTGATTATTTATGTCGTTTTTTTGTAATCATTTTTTTTATTTCATAATTGTATTTTGATTTTTTAACGTGGCCGTAACTTTTGATATGGACATCTAGGTATATTGTTCGTTGAAATTGGTTGATCATTGATATTGTTTTAATTGTTTGCATTGTTAAAATCCATTAAAGATTAGTTATTTGCTCTTTGTCTCAATTTAGTTGATCAGTGCTATTAGTTTAATAGTCAGCATAATGATTGAATTGGCAAATTGTTTAGATGTGATTGAGAGATTTTATGGATTTTTTCTTTCCATCCATTTGATCAATGGTTGGAATGGTTTAAAGTGGGTGTCGATTTATATAATTGATGGAAAATAAAATTGCAATTGTTAATAGCTATCGTAGATTAGGCATTTTTTTCTGAAGTTTTTTTTTTCTGTGGGGCTTGTTTTAACTGATTTGCTAAGAATTTAATAAGCAAATAGTAAAATTGTAGTTGATGAAATCACTTGAAGAAAGGTTTTCTATGTATAGCCAATTGACAAATTGTCAGGCTTGGCATAATTGTTTTGAATATTAATTGAATGCTACATTGCAAAACTGTGATTGATTAAATCAACCAAAGATAAGTTATTTGTTATCAGCCAAAATCTTATTGGTTGTTGTTCATGTTTTTTTTTTGGATAATTATTTTACCAGTAAATAGTTCAATTGCAATTGAGAAAGTGCAACACATTTTAGTTTTTTTGGCAACAAATAATTTGTTTGGTGGTTGTGTTTTAACATTATGAGCAATAATTGCAATATTTGTTGTTTTTTCAAGGCAACCGGTTGGTGGTTGGGCTTGTTGTTACTGTCGTGAAATTTGTAATTGGTAGATAGCAAAGTTCTTATGGATTAAATCTAGTTAACCTTTTTTTTTTTGCATCAACCAAGTTGATTGTCTTTTTAAAAAAATTGGTTGAATAATCATGAAACTGTTAGATTGTCAAATTGCAACTGATCAAATCTATGAGTTATTTTTTTGGTAGCTACTTGATTAATGGTTGTGCTTACTCTAATTTTTTTTATGTGACAGATAACAAAATTGTTATTGCCATTTTTTTCTCGTTTTTAAAGGATTATTTGATTTATGTATCTAGTTGAATGAATGCTTGAAGTGTTTTAATTGGTTGTATAAATATTTTATAGGAAAACAACAAAATTTTAATCAATAGAATTAATTGAAGATGAGCAATTTGTTTTGTGAACTAAACTACTTAATTGTTGCATATGTTTTATGTTTGTGGTGAATAATTTAACCAGCAAGTAGTAAAATTGCAATCGAATATTTGTGTTGCACCAGTGTTTTCTAATTTCATACCACAGAAGTAGATCTTGTTTTTGGATGCAACAAATTTTTTTCCCAATATTTATGGATCTCGTAACGAAACAATATATTGTTGCAGCAATGATCGTAATGAATATCTTAGTTTTATTTATGATGATGATTTGAGCTTTGGTCCACTTTTGATGTTTGTGAATTTCTTACAAATATGACATTATAGTTTAACGCTCTCGCTCCTTTTGTAATATGTTTTTTTTATTTTGTAGGCTACATCACGTCTTGGCTTGTTTTAACAATTTCTCAATGTATCTATTTAGCAAGCGACACAATAGTTGCTATTAAAGTTATTTTAAGATGTGCTTTGTGTTTTCATCTGCTTGGGTTATTTGATTAAGAATAAATTATAATGATTGAACAATAATGTGATTGTGCTCGTCCGCAATCACTGCGATTGAAAAATAAATTATTTAAGCAACGGGACTTATTTTGATAATCATGATTAAAAATTTGATTAATTTTCTTTTATTTATAAAGTTTCCGCAAATATATCATAATGGTTTAATGTCTTGGTTAATAGGTTCTCTAACCATGCATTTGTTAATTGCTAGGTTATATAAGTTTCATACAAAAAAATAGTTTCTAGTCAAGCGAGCAAAAAACAACGTAAATGTATGTGAAAGAACTTTGATACACTATACATGTACTTTGATTATTTATATGATCATGTTCTAGAATCAAGATTTGTAATATTTGTTGACATTATTTTTCTGTGTTGTCATAACATAAAAGCAAGTTTTGTTATGTATATGTAAGTTGAATGTGTCTAGAATTTTATCGATTCTTGTATTTAAACCATAAAAGATTCTAGCACAACATCAAGTGAAGAAATGGAACAAAAATAGACAATAGCAAAAAAAACACATGGAAATTAAAGCATGAAGCAACGTTAAAAGAAGACGATAATCTAAGGTAGAAGTATCACAACAGCCAAAAGTGATGTAAATATAGCTCAAACAGTTTCCAAAACAAAGTTGAGACAATATTTTTGTTTTATGGCAACGAAAATTGAAATGGAAAAATTCCTAAAGCCAATAACAAACCACAACAGAGTAAGAAAGATGAAAACATGAATGTTTCATGTCATTAAATTGGGCACATACCAGTAAAGTAATCAGAGTCAATTTTATTCCAAAACGGCAACCCAACCAGCAAGAAAGCAAGAGCACCTGACAATCCAATAACAATAAAAGCAAAGTGAATTTTAAATCACCGCAAGAAGTAATCGTGATGGTAGTGAAAAACACATCTGAAAAGCTTAAGAGGCCAATAATGAAGCAAAAAAAATTAGCGCAAAAAGCATTTTATTTTTTCTATCCAACATGATTATTTCTGGATTCTCCTGAAATTTTGCAACAAAATAATAAATAATTTAAGAAGTAGGTTTAATTAATTGTTGAGATTTGTTTTACAACAATGATTTAATTTTTGGTCAACTAAAGATATTTGTTCATTAATTTCAAATATGTGAGAATGGTTTAATGCATATTTTCTATCCATACTGCATTTGTTTATTGGTGGGTTCAACTAACTCAACGCAAAATTTTGGTGGCCTATAACCTTAGCTAAAAACAAATAGCACATAAGTTAAAAATAATTTGAAATATTATATCTGTAATTTGATAATTTATACGGTGTTGATTAAGAGTTACTTTTTATTTTTAAGAAAGTTAAAGCAACCCTTGATATATATATATATCAAATTTTGTTTTTGGGAATTTATAGAATAATGGAAGAAGAAATTGAAATATGAAAAAATACCCAAGCAAGAGAAACGAAGACAGTAATGTCTCATATCATAACTTTTTGCACATACCCAGAAAGCAAGCGGAGCAAAATTGAACCCAACCAGAAAACAAGCAAGAAGGCAACAACAAAAGGAAAGTGCAATTGTAATCAGCGTAAGAGGTAATTTTGATGGTAGCGTAATCAGCATAAGAAGTGATTTTGATGGTAGCGTAAGAAATTTAAATATTAAAAAAAAAACAAGAGAAATAGAGACAGTAATGTCGCATATCATTATTTTTTCCACATACTAGGAAAGCATGCGAAGCAAAATTGAACCCAGCCAGAAATCGAACCAATAAGAAAGCAACAACAGCGGACAATGTAGTAACAGCAAAATGACAGTGCAATTATAATCAGCGTAAGAAGTGTTTTTAATGGTAGCGCAAGAAGTTAAAAAACAATCACACATTGCAAAGAAAAAAAAACATGAATGTTCGAGCTCACAAAATTGGCAAGATACCAAGAAAATAAATTGAGCCAACCTTAATTCGAACAAAGTAGCAACCTAACCCAAGCAACCAAGAAATAAGTAGCACCAAGCAGAAACTAATGATGATTAATTGATCTGTCATAAGAACACGAAGCAAAATTAAGACAGAGACATTAGCAAATGTAGCAATTGACACAACAACAACAACAAAATAATTAGTGCAATCTTGCCAGAATAATATTAAAGTAAAATAAGAGAAAAAGGGTTGGAAGGTTAAGTGTCATGTATATATATAATAATCAATTTAGAGAAGCTCGCAATAGTAGTAGCAACAATAAAACAATTAATGCAACAACTACAACAAAACAATTAATGCAATCTTGTAAGAATAATATTACAGTTAAATAAAAGCAAAATGGTTGGAAGTTCAAGCATCATGTATACATATAACAATCAATTTAGAAAAGCTCGCAATGGCAGCAACAACAATAAAACAATTAACGCAGCAGCAACAACAAAACAATTAACACAATCTTCCCAGAATAATATTATAGTAAAATAAAAGCAAAATGGTTGGAAGTTCAAGCTGTCAACGAAAAGCTTGCTGACAACAAGCTTTGCTATTTTACAAATCCACATTTATTTTCCTCTTTAATATATTTCTTATTTTGTATATATAATAACTTATAGTTTACATATACAGGACTAGAATCATGCTGATTTACTTTCCATGTATACATCCTTGTAATCTCTATATATGATATAGAAATCAAAGGTAAAGATACAATTTTCAGACAATCCTTTGAGCTATTTTGTCATGGTATCAGAGATGGGCAAATCTTCTCCCCAATCATATATTTTAGCTTGAATTTCCTTTCGATTCCTGGCAGTCTCTGTTCATAGGGCTCCACTTGGTTTCTGGGTTGTTTTTTTAGAAACAAGGCTATTAGTATCTCTTTTTCTAGTCCTATCTACACCTTTCGGCATCTCAGTGTTTATGGATTTTAGAAACAAGGCTCTCAGCATCCTTTTATGGTCTCAACTTGGATTTTATTTGTTGATTCTCTGGATCTCTCAAACAGATCAACACCTCTCGGCAGCTCCTTTCTATCTCAGCACCTCTCGGCAGCCTCTGGATTTGTCAAAATAGATCAGCACCTTTTGACAGCCCCTTGCTAATTTGGATTAGCATCTCTTGGCAATCGCACAGCACCTGATCTTGTCCTTGGCAGCAAAAACAGGTTCTTCATTCCTTTTCTTCGGTTTCCTTCCAAATATTTTTGGTGCGTGTTATTTGTTTTGATACATTTATTTGTGATGGATTCATCACCTATGTGTGTCAAATTTTTGGGCACAAATTATGTTACTTGGGCATTTCAATTTGAGCTTTTCATCCAAGGAAAAGATTTGTGGGGACATATTGATGGCACGGATGTTGCCCCAAAATCTAATACGGATAAACCGAAAGAACTAAGGACTCTCCTTCATGGGCTGTACTTGATGCTCGAATTATGTCTTGGCTTCTTGGTTCGGTCGAACCACATATTGTTACCAATCTACGGGCTCATTGCACTGCCCAAGGCATGTGGAATTACCTAAAGAAAGTGTATCATCAAGTTAATGATGCTCGTCGCTTTCAGTTAGAACATGTGATTTCTATGTTTCAACATGGCAGTCTTTCTATTCAAGACTATTACTCGACATTCTTGACCCTTTGGCAGGAATATACTAACTTGGTTACAACGGATGTTCCTAGTGGTGCTCTTTCCACTATTCAGAATCTTCATGCAAAGAGCAGGCGTGATCAGTTTCTTATGAAACTGCGCCTGGAGTTTGAATCAGTTCGGTCCTCTTTACTGAATAGATCTCCTATTCCTTCTCTTGATATCTATTTTGGTGAACTGCTTTGCAAAGAACAAAGGCTTAGTACTCAAGCTATTCTAGGGCATTCTCATGGCAATTCCGGGACAACCACTATGGCTTATGCTGCTCACAGCCAAGGATCCTCTACGTACTCTAAAAATCTGCAGTGTTTCTGTTCCAAGGAGTATGGGCACATTGCTGCCAATTGTCCTAAGAAAATTTGTTCTTATTGTAAGAAGAAGGGGCACATTATCAAAGAATGTTGTATCCGCCCTCAGAATCGTCAGGCCCAAGCACTCCAGACTTTTGTTACCATTCCTCCAGTCGCAAGGTCTGACATACATGCCTTCTCTTCAAGTGCTTCCTTTGCCATTGCACCTCCGACGGGAAATTATTGTACAACAGAAATTGTACAACAAATGCTCATTTCAACATTATCTGCAATGGGGATTCAAGGTAAAAAATCCACTAACTTTGGTATGTCGACTCTAGTGTTGAAAATCACATGACGAATACTTCTACTGCTAATGTCATGTTTGGCCCTATGATGGTCAATCGGCCAATCAAACAACCAATGGTAGCTCCTTGCCCATCACTTACTAATATGTTCCTTGCTCCTAAACTTGCGACAAATCTTATTTCTATTGGACAATTAGTTGATGATAATTGTGTTGTTCATTTTTCTGGTACTGGTTGTGTTGTGCATGACCAAGTAACGAGGAAGCCGATTGCGAGGGGACCTAAAGTGGGGTGCTTGTTTCCACTATTTTTACCTGTTCCAACCTTTTCCTTTGTCAAGTCTTTGCGTGTAATAAAATTCCTACTCTTGGAATGGTGTGGCATCATCGTTTAGGTCACCCCAATACTCAAATTTAATCTCATGTATTGAACTTTGGTTTTCTTGGTAATAAAGAGAGTTCTTCTTTATCTCTCGAGTGTGATCTTTGCATGCTCGTAGAGCTTCTCATTGCTTTGATCTTATTCATAGTGATGTTTGGGGACCTTCTCCCGTTGATTCACATGAAAAATTTAAATACTATGTGACATTCATTGATGATTATAGTAGATTTACTTGGGTTTATTGTCTTCGCTCTAAATCTGAAGTCTTCCGTACCTTTACTGAGTTTTTAGCATATGTTATTAATCAATTTTTTGCCACTATTAAGACATTATTCACATATTTTGGTGATGAATATATGTCTACTGAGTTTTAGGCATTTTTAGCTTCTAATGGTATTATTCACCAACGCTCTTGTCCCGCTACTCCACAACAAAATGGAGTAGCGGAATGTAAAAATCGTCATCTTGTTGATGTGGTACGCACCCTCTTGATAGAATCATTTGTTCTTACCATGTTTTGGGTTGAAGCTCTAAGAACTGCTACTCATTTGATTAATCGATTACCCTCTCAAGTCTTACACATGGAGTCTCCCTATTTTCGTTTATTTGCCAAACAACCTAGAAATGATAATCTTTGTGTTTTTGGTTGTTTGTTTTGTTCATTTACCACCTCATGAGCAACATAAATTATCTGCTCAATCTATTAGATGTGCATTCTTGGGATATAATGTGTCATAACCCAATTTCTGTGTTACTCCCCAAAATCCACCCAAAATAACAAAAATAAAATAAAAAGTCCCGACGTTGGTAAAAAATTCAATGTGAAAATTTTGGTTGTTTTCAAGAGTCCGATCGTATCTTTTGTCCCCAAAATAGAGGAAAGTACAGATTTAAGGCAAAAAAAATTATCATTGGATAAATTTGTATAGAAATTAAGTGATGCAGCATAATTATATTTTTATGGGTTGATTTGATCATCGACCAATTTAAAGTGTAATTATGATTGGAAATTAATTTAGGGTCCAATTGAAGGATTTAATTAAGTGAAAGGACTTAATTATACTTTAAATTGGTCACATCAAATTAATTAAGGGCTTAATCGATGAAAAATCCAATTCTAGAGCTTAATTCGGGTTCAATTGAGAAGATTGGAATTTTCGGAGACCGGATTGTATTTTTCCAAGCCAATTATGTGAAGTCAGGGGCCAAATTGAAGACATCGAGAATTTAATGGTCAATTAAGGGTCGAATCGCATAAATCGGAAGTCAAGGACCAAAATTAAAGAGGCGCGCAAAGCCAAGGTTGCTGTTGAAATTCTGACGGGGATACAATTGCACAAATTACAAGTTTAAATCCAAGTGAGGGTGCTATTAGAACACCTACAAATTGAAGGACCAAATTGCAATTACCACACTACAGTCCCCGCATGCTCTACGTGCATTGCCGCCCGACATGCCACCATTGCAGGCACGCC
This sequence comes from Salix caprea, assembly GCA_964035475.1. Lineage (NCBI taxonomy): Eukaryota > Viridiplantae > Streptophyta > Magnoliopsida > Malpighiales > Salicaceae > Salix > Salix caprea. The sequence continues at coordinate 8,959,573 of OZ037749.1, read as the reverse complement.
ATTGCCAACAGCCATTTGCAACCGCCGACAGCCACACTACAGGCACGCCACGGCCAACAGCCACTTGCAACCGCCGACAGCCATACTCAGGCATGCTACCGCCAAAAGCAATCCACCACCGATGCATGCACGCCTATAAATAGCGAGAAATAAACCTTGCAAAGGGAGGGAAAATCAAGGGAGATCACGCAGAGGAAAAAACCTGAAAAATCACACACGCAAAGGGGAAGAAAAGGAGGAAGAACTAGAGAGAAAAACGAGTAAAAAATTTATGTAACAGAGGGGGAAAAGAATCCAGAAAAATCATCCCCCTCTACAACCAACTCTCTCTCTCGATTTGACATCCTTTTCTCTCTCTAAAACCAGTTCGGTCGACAACCTTCTCTTTCCTTCCTCTGGCACCAACTCTAGCCAGCTCCCACCAACTACCACCAGGTTTCTCTCCACAGTTAAACCACGCAGCAGCCATCCACCACCCACCCTTTTTCTCCAACTCCAATGACGAAGAGCAGCAGCCAATAGCCACGAATTCCAGCATAGACCGACCCTCTTCCGATGCCTCCTCTGGCCCCCACAGGCCACCACCAGGACAAGGAGAACCACCTTAACCTCCTCTACCCGGCGGTAGTGGCATGTGAGCCTTTCGTCGTGGTCGGTCGACCACCAAGTCACTGTTCACGTACAACAACTTTCTTTTTTTCTTTTTTTCGCATGTTATTTGATTGGGCTGGAGTGGTCTTGACCCACCCATTTTGCTTGGCCGTGTCTAGCCAACAGAGTTGGTCATTTGGGCAAACTTGGCTGGGTCGACCCATTTAGTTGGGACAGGCCCGACCCGAATTGTTTTTAATTTTTTAATTTTTATCTTAAAAAAATGCATTTAAAAAAAAAAGTGTTATTTTCATGCATAAGATTGGATTCCAAAGTTTTTTTCATAGAAAAATATGTTGCATAAGATTGGATTCCAAAGTGTTATTTTTTAATTTTCTCATGTTCTAAAATGAAAATTGGATATTGTAATCGGTTTACGATTATCCATTGGAATTTGGCCAAAACATCAAAAATAATTAGAGATATTTTTGTTTTATCTTTTAGGGTGTAAGTTTACACTGTAAAATACATCCATAGATAAAAAAAGGGGGGGGGGGGGTTTAACTATGGTATAAATTTACATTGTAAAGTACATCCGTACATAAGAAAAAAAGTTTTTAACTGCGGTGTAAAATTACATTGTAAAGTACACCCATAAACAAAAAATGATTTTTGAAAGTGCAGTGTAAAAATTTTTAACTTAGGAAAAACTGCAGCTTACCCTAGGTAGGGTGCACTGGGGGTGATGCGTCTTTCCCTTGCACAACAAGTCCCTTTACCCAGACTCTCGCAGACCATTAGGTGTCGAGTGCCCTTAATACTAGGTGGTGACTCCTGATAATTATAGTCATAATTTTTACGGCTATAAAACAACCCCCCATTTCACCATGCGTTGTTGTCTCCCCAAATCCAGGGGATGGCGGGGCATGAAGTGCGTAAAGAATCATCGTCGCCACATAATGTGTGTCAAAAAGGCTTTGTTTGCTAAGATCCTACTCTACGACGTACATGTATTTCTCGGAATGTTATTTTCTTTGAAAATCATCAGTTCTTTCTTATGTCCTCTCCTTCTACTGTGATCCTGCCCTCCTTTGAGTCCCAATTCTCTAACCTTTGTCTAGTCACCTCTAGTTTTAAACCTGGTATTGTGTATACAAGACGCTCCCGCCCGCAGTCTCCTCCGATGGTTCACTCGATATCTGATCCTCCCGCACTCCAGATTCTGTAAGTTGACACACAATCTGAGCCTCTGATACATCAATCATCTTGAGTGTCTGTACCCCCGGATAGGTATGGGTTTCCCACTTCCAGATTTGATAAATCTATTTAAGCTCTTACTGTTGCATTGTCTACTTTCGATATTCCCACAGGCTATTCACATGCTATCAAGCATGATTGTTGGCGATAGGCTATGCAGGAAGAAATTGCTGCTCTAGAGGCTAATCACACTTGGGACATTAAGCCTTGTCCGCCTACTATTGTTCCTCTGGGTTGCAAATGGGTATACTCAGTCAAAGTCCGATCTGATGGTAGTTTTCATCGTTAAAAGGCCCAACTTGTTGCTCTTGGAAATGATCAGGAATATGGGGTCAATTATGAGGAGACCTTTGCTCTAGTGGCTAAAATGACTATTGTACATACGATTCCGGCTTTTGCTGCTTCTAGTAATTGGCCGCTACATCAAATGGATGTCAAGAATGTCTTTCTTCACGGGGATCTAAAAGAATGTATTTATATGAAGCCCCCTTCAAGATTATTTTCTTCCCTGACTTCCCATGTGTGTAAGCTTTGTCGTTCTCTTTATGGTGTCAAACAAGCTTCTAGGGTCTGGTTTGATAAATTCCGCACCATGTTATTACAGTTCTCATTCACACAGAGCAAGCATGACACTTCCTTATTTCTTCGGAAATTAGCTATGGGTATTGTTGTTCTTCTGGTTTATGTTGATGATATTGTCATTACAGGTTCTGATTCGGATCTCCTTGGTCAGCTCAAGATTCATCTCTCAGAAGCTTTTCGAGAGGCTACTTCAGTTGATACTCAAATGGAGGTGAATATCAAGCTTCGCAAAGAAGAGGGTGACTTACTTACTGACCCCAGTCTATACCGAAAATTGGTAGGCAGTCTTGTTTATCTCACCATCACTAGACCGAACATCTCATTTGTCGTACAGTAACTCAACCAATTTCTTCAGACTCCCTGACATCTTCATTTGGCTGCTGCTCATCGGATCATACGCTATGTTCACGACACCGTGGCTCGTGGCTTATTTTTTCCTGCAAACAATCCTCCTCGTCTTATTGCTTACAATGATGCGCATTGGGCAGGTTGTGCTGCCACCCGTCGATCAGTCACAAGGTGGTGTATGTTCTTGGAAAAGTAAGAAGCAAGACAGAGTTAATAAGTCCTTTACGGAATGTAAGTATAGAGCAATGTCTCTAGCTTGTTCTGAAATCATTTGGCTTCGAGGTTTGCTTGTTGAGCTCGATTTTCTATGACTGATTCTACACCTCTCCATGCCGATAATACAAGTGATATTCATATCACGACTAATCATGTGTTTCATGCGTGCACGAAGCATATTGTGGACTGTCACTCTATTTGTGAAGCCTATGACGCTCGTGTTATCACTCTTCCTCATATTTCCACTGATCTACAAATTGCTGATATCTTCACCAAGGCACTCACTCGTCATCATCAACATTGTTTTCTAAGTAGCAAATTGATGTTGATTAATCATCCCGTATCAATTTGTTGACCGCAAGCTTGTTGACTGCAAGCTTTCCTATTTTACAAATCCACATTTATTTTCCTTTATAATATATTTCCTGTTTTGTATATATGGCAACTTATAGTTTACATATATAGGACTAAAATCATGTTGATGTACTTTCCATGTATACATCCTTGTAATCTCTATATATGATATAGAAATCAAAGCTAAGAATAAAATTTCCAGACAATCCTTTGAGCTATTTTGTCACAAGCGTCTATATATATAACAATCAATTTAGAAAAGCTCACAACGACAACAACAACAATAAAACAATTAATACAATCTTGCAAGAATAATATTACAGTCAAATAAAAGCAAAATAGTTGGAAGTTCAAGAGTCATGTATATATATAACAATAAATTTAGAAAAGCTCGCAACGGCAGTAGTAGCAATAAAACAACTAACGCAACAACAACAACAAAACATTTAACGCAACAGCAACAACTGGAAGCAACAATACCAAAGGGGGGTAATGGCAGCAGCAGCAACAAAACAATTAAAAAACCAAAGCAACAATCATTTCAGAAAACATAGCAATCGTAGTAGCAACACTAGAACAATAATAACTGGAACCAATACCAATGAAGGTGAAGAAATCAACTTCCCTGGAGTTATAGAACATCAAGAACAACTTTGACATCCATTCATAGCAAATGCAAATATGCGATTTCTGATATTTTTGGCTCTACCCTTTAAAATTCAAAAGATTTTGGTAATTGTAGGGCAAAATTGATTGACTGAGCTAGCAGTCAAGGATTTAATTGCAACTTTTTGTCCGAACAATATTACAGTAGAATATAAAAAACATGGTTGGATTTCAGCATCATACATATACAAACAACCATGAATTTAGAGAACATAAAAATAACAGAAGCAACAACAAAACCACAACCAGAAAAATGACAATGAACCAAGGGATGATGAATAAGGAGGCATAAATTGAAGCATCAAATTTAAAATGCCAAGACAAAATAAATAGAGAATAGAGAAGAAAACCTAAAAGGCAACGGACGAACTGAATTGCGAAGGAATACAATGGTGAGGACAAAAAGAGGAGTAATTGGTGAGTTCCATCGATATTTAACAACCTTGACACTTTGATAGCAAGAGAATATTCTGAACTGCAGCAGGGTGGATTTGCATCCACGCGAAGAAAAATCCCATTAATTAAATGCAAGTATGCATTAATTAGATGTAGATGTTGATTTGTGGTTTGGGAAGCTCTAGGCACTGGTGATATGAGCAGTTGCTGACGATGAAAAGGGGTCGGGCATCTCTAGCAATGTTCATGCTAACTAATTAGCATGAACAGTACCGAAGGAATGCATTGATTGGAAACTGTTGAGTAGCATTTAGCACTCAAAGAATGCTTCTAGTTGAGTTTTGAACAGAAGCAAGTGATGGTGTTTGCATGATCAGTTCTGATTTATGTAGATGGATGTTGACTTGCGACCAAGGTTTATTTTATTGATAAATTTTTGTTTTATATAATTTTTGCTTAATTTGATTTAGCCTAGCCTAGACAACTTCCAACCCCCCCCCCCCCCCCCCCCAATTGCATAGCATATAGCACAAAAATCTTAACTAAATCGTCCTCGTGGGATCTACCCCTTGCTTCCTCTATATTATCTTGTGTGATTTGTTTTAAGTTAGGGTAATTAATTTGTGCGACCGTGACATTGCAACAACTACCTTCACATAAGGAAGTTATTGGGCAGTTCATAGACCTTTGAGACCAGGTAGAAAGCTTACCCCTCATGTAATGACCGAGAACTTGTCTTTGGGAGCAAACTCTCAAATAATTCAACCGATGTGTATTACATATATTTGCATCCACATGTATCCATCATTGTGCATAACATATCATTGATAGATTTAAATATAGGTCCTCGAAGAGCTCCTACCACTCAACTCTAGCAGAGAAATATGGAAGACGAAGAGCATGCACACCGTGATGCGCATTTCCAAGAAGAACTAGATTCTCTTAAAGCTAGTGTGACTCATCTTACCAGCTTACTCGAGCAAGCACTGAGAAATGCCTCTGGCGAAGGTCCTTCAACTAGACCTGTAATGGTTGCTCAAACAGAAGCGATGAACCACCAAGAAGAGGTGATAGGAGAAAGGGTTCAGGATCCGCAACAAAATCCAGCTTTTGTACAATCAGCAACGTCGACACCTGCGACAACCCCAACAGTTATAGAAGCATTAGAGGGTATCGACCAAGATAAGATGGCTACGCTGGAAGTCAGGATAAGGGCCATTGAAGGGGTAAATTTATACGACCTAGTACAAGTTGCAAAAATGTGTCTAGTCCCGAACATTGTAATACCAAAAAAATTTCGTGTTCCTGAATTTATCAAATACATTGGGACACCATGCCCTATCACTCACCTAAAATCTTATTGTAATAAAATGGAAAATGTAACACCCCCTGCTCTTGGGGATGACCAAGTAAAAAATTTTTTTCTCAATCAGAAGTAAACAGTAACATGACCCTAAACAATAACAGGTCTCAAAACAGTAACGAGTCCAAAACAGTAACAGATTCCAAAACAGTAACAGGTCCAAAACAGTAACAGATCCCGAGACAATAACATGTCTCAAACAGTAACATGTCTCGAATCAATAACATGCCTTAAACAATAACAGATCTTCAAATAATAACAAGTCTCAAACAGTAACATGTCTCGAAACAGAACATGTCCCGAAACAATAACAGATTCAGAGACAATAACATGTCTCAAAACAGTAACAGATCCCAAAACAATAACAGGTCTAAAACAGTAACAGAAGGGTAATAACATAACCCTTAATTCAATCTTGACCCATTCATCCTGGGTCTAAAAAACGTTAAACACCATCCTCATCGCAACCATTATTTAATAAACCATACATTTAACATCATTCAACCATTTACACTAGAGTTGATATAAATCCAATTATTGTTTAATAAAATACGACAAGCAAGTTCATGTTCTTACATTCCAATATTATTTTTTAAAAGGGTGAACATACATATCAGTTCGCCACATTTACTTTATACAAATTACTATTGGATACAAAAAAAACTAAGAAACGATAGCTTTACTCCTGACGTGAAGATGATGGGTCTGAAATAGAAATACAAGATAATCTCATAAAGAAATTCTCGAAGAAATCAAATTAAAGTTAATAAACCCACGATATGCCATCATATATAATTGAAATAATCAACATAACTATTCAAAAGTCAAACTATTTTCCCTTTATTTGGGATCCTAACATACACTAAATGTATGTTAGCCATTTATACCAATCCCTTTACCCGGGATCCTGGCATACACTGAATGTATGACAGTTATTCATGGTGATCCCCTTATCCGGGATCCTAACATACAATGAATGTATGTTAACCTTTTATACCGATCCCTTTACCCGGGATCCTGGCATATACTGAATGTATGACAGTTTTTTCATGATGATCCCCTTATCCGGGATCCTAACATACACTAAATGTATGTTAGCCTTTTCTACCGATCCCTTTACCCGGGATCCTGGCATACACTGAATGTATGACAGTTAGTCATGATGATCACTTTACATTTGTTATTCTTTTATAACTTTTGTCAATAAAAAAAATATCATTATAAACACCCATTTTCAAACATAACTTGTTTCTTTTCCTTTAATGCATCTCACTTCATCGTTTCGCGACCTCCCCTCTTTTCCCCCTTTTTTCTCAAAGCTTTCAGCAGAGGTCGGATTTCGACCTCTGCCTAGATTTTTCACTATAACATGAGTTTTAGAGCTCTGTTTTGTACAAACTTTATCTTTTTAGAAAGCTAACATATAGGGCTACAACTCTTATGAAGGGGAGAAAACCCAGTTTTGTCCTCAAAATTCACGAAATGCATCACGAATGTGACAGACCTGCTGTTCTGCAGAGACTGCCCTACATAGTCACATTCGGTGACCCTTAACTAGAGTTATAAAATTCCAAATTAAATGAAACAAGTTTCCTTGGATAGTAGACATCCAGAACTACAACTCCTATAAAGGAACCGCATCCTAATTCCCTTGTTTTCCCACTAAAATTCTCTCCGGAAATCAAGAGATGAATCTGTCAAGTTATTCACTTCTGCAACATATGCATTTGGCCGAAAATTGGCCTTGGAAAGCAAGACTTCCCTCATTCTTTTCATGCTACATTCATCAATTTCACACAATTCCACATTTTCCCCAAAATGTTTCAAGAACCCTAATCCAAAATTCATAAAGAAAAATAATGCAATTTTAACCATAAAGTCACGAATCTTTTAGATGCATATAGAAACACTTTACCAAGAAGGATTCAAGATCCTAATAGTTTGTGAAATCACAATATCCTCCTCTCCTCTTTCTCTTCCTACTGCTGCAGCCCAACCACTCCTTTTCCTCCACTTTCTCCTTCTAATAGTACTCCAAATCTTTGGGTTTTTTTGATGTCTGAATGTTTTGGTAATCCTTAATCTCACTTTCACTTCAAAATTCTTCTCTAATTTGGGTAAGACAATATCAAAATCTCTCTTCCTTTCTTCCTCTTCTTTTTTTTTTCCTGGAAATGAGAGACAAGAGGGGTATATATACTCCTCAATTTCTCTTATTGCACTTAGCCCCCCCCCCCCCCCCCCCAATTCCTTTAAATGTTTCTTTTTACCCCCACATGTTCTCTTCTTATAATTTAAATCATAATATTTACATTTATTTCAATTTCACCCTCCCCTCAACTTATTTTATTTCTATTTTAATTTATTTCTTTAATTTAACACTTACATTTATTTCCCGGGGCTTACAGAAAAAGTAGTGCATGATGAAAAATTACTGATGCATTTGTTCTAAGACAGTTTGAGTGGGGCAGCATTGAATTGGTACATGAGACTAGACAACACTAGGATCCGTAGCTGAAAGAATCTGGTAGATGCTTTCATCAAGCAATACAAATACAAGATGGATATTACTTCTGATAGAACCAGTTTGTCAAACTTGGAGAAGAAGAACAAAGAAAGCATAAGGGAATATGCTTAGAGATGGAGAGATCTCGCTGCACAGGTACATCCCCAAATCTGAATAAAGAAATGGTGACATTATTCGCCAACACACTAAGAGCACCCTATTATGAACATGTAATGGGCAGCTTGGCACAACAATTCACAAATATTGTAGCTATAGTAGAGTGAATAGAGCAGGGAATTCAAAGTGGGAGAATCCCCACACCTGTGGAGAAATATGGCTTCAAAGGCAAAAGAAAAGTGGTCAAGCATTTTGAAGACAACTGCAAGGGTAGTAAAAGCCAATTCCAAAACTACCATAACCCTTCATCTGAAATTGTCAACATCAATCTTCAAGCCAAAGATCCACCTAGTTACGGCTTAAGTAAGCAGAAGCAAGAAGTCGTTAAAGCTAGAGATCCAAAACCTGGAAAAAGAAGGTCATGAAGAAGAAGGGGGACCTATATTTCTCATGTAAGTATACATGCATCATCATGCATTGCATCCCCACTAAGAATTTAGGAAATGTTTTGAAGGGATTGTAATTTACACACCTTCATTTCATCATTTTATGTACACCTTCAAGCTCTCACCTCTTTCATATCCTATAGTGTGCTTTCAACGCTGCCTCTTTCCTAAATTTGAATCTCATCATGCATTGCATCCCCATTAGGAATCTAAGAAATGTTTTGGAGGGATTGTAACTTACAAACCTCTACTCATCATTTTTATATGCGCCTTTGAGCCCTTACTATTTTCACTTCCTTGAATGCGCTTACGAGCCTTTCATCAGCATAGATAGAGCGTTTTGCAACTCTATCTCTTTTCTTATTTGAGTGTGCTTTCTAGCCATTGACCAACTCAAATAGTGCGCTTTTAAGTCATATCTCTTTCCAAAACATGGGTTACCTTTCTAGCCATCATAAATTAAAATAGTGTACTTTCCAGCTCTATTTTCCCTCATCGTCGAGTGTCTTTTCCAACCCTCAAACATCAATTAAGATAACGCACTTTCCATCCCTATTTCTTCCATTCTTGAGTGTGTTTTCCAACCCTCGACCATCAATTAGGATAGTTTGCTTTTCATCACTATCTTCCTTCTCATTTGAGTCAGTTTTCTAACCCTTAACCATAATCTAAAATAGTGTGTTTTTCAACCCTATTTTTCTTCCTCTTTTGAGTGTGTTTCCAACCCTCAATCACCAATTAAAATAGTGCATTGTCTAGCCCTATTTCCCCCCTCTTCGAGTGCGTTTTCCAACCATCAATTAAGATAGTGTGTTTTCTATCCCTATCCTCCTTGTTCGAGTGTGTTTTCCAACCCTTAACCATGAACAGAAATAGTGGGTTTTCCAACACTATTTTTTCCTCTTTTGAGTAAGTTTTCCATCCCTCAACCATCAATTAAGATATTGCGTTTTCCATCCCTATCCTCCTTGTTTTGGATGTGTTTTTCCGCCTTCAACCACCAACTCAAATAGTGCGCTTTCCACCCCTCAACCATAGATCCTAGATAGCGAGCTTTCTAGCCCTATTTTCCATTCTATGAAATCTTCACCTTTCACATGTTTCACCTGGGTAGGTCACCCATTACAATGAGATTGTCTCCATCATTTTTACCTAGGTAGGTCACTCATTACAATGAGACCATCTTCACCATTCTCACTTGGGCAGGTCGTCTATTATAACAATACCATCTTTGTGTTCTTACCATCTTCATCATCTTCGGTTGGGCAGGTCACCCATTACAATGAGACCATTTTCCTATGTCATTAACAAACATCACATCTTTCATCCTTTAAGTGTCCTCCTTGGGTCTCAATTCTTAGGTAGTGTGCTTTCTAGCCCTATCTTACCATTCCCTTCTGAGTGCGCTTTATAACCCTCATTCTTGGTTTGGTAAATCCATTTTTTTTCTTTACAACGCACTATCTAAAGTCCTGTCATAACCCAATTTCTGAGTTACTCCCCAAAATCTACCCAAAAATAATAAAAATAAAATAAAAGGGGCCAGCGTTGGTAGAAAAATCAATGTGGAAATTTTGGTTGTTTTCAAGAGTCCGATCGTATTTTTTTTGTCCCAAAAAATAGAGAAAAGTACAGATTTAAGGAAAAAATAATTTATCATTGGATAAATTTGTATAAAAATTAAGTCGTACAACATAGTTATATATTTCTTGGGTTAATTTGATTTAATCGTCGACCAAATTAAAGTGTAATTATATTTAGGAATTAATTTAAGGTCTAGTTGAAGGATTTAATTAAGTGCAAGGACTTAATTATACTTTAAATTGGTCACATCACGTTAATTAAGGGCTTATTTGATGAAAAATCAAGTGTTTGAGCTTAATTCGGGCTCAATTGAAAAGATTGGAATTTTTGGAGACCCAATTGAATTTTTTCAAGCCAATTGTGCAAAGACAGGGGTCAAATTGAAGACAATTAAGAGTTTAGTGGTCAATTAAGGGTCAAATCGCATAAATTAGAAACCAAGGACGAAAATAATAAGGGCGCGCAAAGCTAAGGTGTCTGTTGAAATTCTGATAGAAATACAATTGCACAAAATTAAAAGTTCAAAGCTAATTGGGGTGTAATTAGAACAATTACAAATTGAAGGACCAAACTACTGTTCCACCTGCTCCCAAATATGAAGTGGGCTTTCCAGCCCACCTGGACTGGAGGCCCAGTCAAAGGTAAGGTGTGTTGTAGCCCACTTGGGCTGGAGGCCCAGTCCACGCGAGGTGGGCTGACAGCCCAACACCCAAATGATGGGCCTCACGGCCCATCAGGGCTAGGCAGCCAGCCAAAAATAAAATAAAATAAAATACAAATTGGCATAAAAATATTTATTATTATTATTATTTAAAAAAAAAAAAAAACAAAAAAATATTTTGTTTTCATGTATACATCCGAATTCCAAGATTCTTCAAGCATATTTTTCGTAAAAAATATATGTTGCATCTTTCTCATATTTTGAATGAGAATTAGATATCGTAACCAGTTTACAATTATCTGTTGGAATTTGGCCAAAATATCAAAATAAATTCAATTATTTTGTTTTATTTAATACGGTGTAAAATTATATTGTAAAGTACATCTATTGATAAGAAAAAAGGTTTTTAACTGCGATGTAAAATTACATTGTAAAGTACACCCACAAAAAAAATGGTTTTTGAAAATGCAGTGTAATAATTTTTTAACTTAGAAAAACAATCAAACAATAATGCAGTTTACCTTAGGTAGGGTGCATTGGGGGTGATGCGTCTTTCTCTTGCACAACAGTCCCCTTACCTAGACTCTCGCGGACCAATAGGTTTCCTAGTAACCTTAATACTAGGTGGAGACTCCTGATAACTATAGTCATAATTTTTACGATTATAAAGCAGCCATCCATTTCACCGCGTGCTATTGTCTCCCCTATCCGGGGATGGCGGGGCGCGAAGTGTGAAAAAATCATCGTCACGACAACTGTTATAAAGCTTTGTATTTGAAATTGCATGGTTTGAATCAGGGTTCTAAGTTCATGGATGAGTATTTCAAAGAGATGGAGATCGCAATGATTCGAGCCAATGTTGATGAGGACAGGGAAGCTACAATGGCTAGATTTGTTAATGAATTGAATAGAGACATTGTGAATGTTGTAGAATTTCAACATTATGTAGAATTAGAGGAAATGGTCCATATGGCAACAAAGGTGGAGAGGTAAATAAAGAGAAAGGGCAACACACATTTTCAGACCAATTTGGTTTCATCTTCCTCAGCATGGAGGGCGAATCTTAAGAGAGAGGGGGTTGTCTAACCAAAGCCTTATATGCTGAACCACCTAAGGCTAAAAAGGATGCTCATACGGATGAGAAAGGTAAATCTGAATCTCAACCTACTCGTGACATAGATATTAAATCTTTTAAGTGTTTAGGGATGGGGCACATTTCATCTCAATGTTCAAAACAAAGAGTTGTGCTTACAAGAGACAATGAGGAGAGTAAATTTGAGAAGTGACAAATCTGAAAGTGAGGAGATGCCACCTTGGAGGATAGTAGTGATGAGGAGATTGCATAACCAGTTGAGGGGGAGGCCTTGGTTATAAGGTGTGCGTGGAATATGCAAATAAAAGAATAAGATGTAGAACAACAATAAGAAAACATATTTCATACTAGATATCACATACAAAACAAGGCGTGTAGCATGATAATAGATGGTGGTAGGTGTGCTAATGTTTCTATGATACTCTTGTGAAGAAATTGAATTTGGTTTGCATTAAGCATCATAGGCCTTATAGATTGCAATGGTTGAATGAATGTGGTGAAGTGAAGGTTACTAAGCAAGCATGCTAGTCACTTACTATTGGGGCATCCGTGGCAAATGAAGGCAATTCATGTTGGGTTTAGAAATAGATTCATTGTTGTAAAGGATGGTAAAACCATCACTTTTGTACCTTTGGTTCCAAAACAAGTGTGTATGATGATCAAATGAGATTGAAAGGGAATATGAGGAATGGAGGAGTGGAAATTCATATGAGGACAATGGTGAGAGAAGACCATTAGATTTCACTAAATCAAAATCATTATTTAAATCCGTTGAGAGTGGAGGTAAAACCTGAGGAGTGAAGAAAATAATCATGTGTGATGATAATAGTGTGAAAAAACTAAAGAGAACCATTTTTTATGAAAAAAGAGCTCAAATTAGATCTGTGTTTTTCACTATCAAACGGATGATCTTACTTGTGTATAAGGAGGCTTATTTAAACACTAACAATGTTCATTATGTTGTTCCTAGTGTGGTTGTTTCTTTATTGCATGAGTATGATGATGTAGTCCCTGGAAGCATCTTGAGTGAATTACCGCCAATAAGAGGAATCGAGCATCAGATTGACCTTGTACCGGAGCGTCGATTCCTAAACTTCCAGCCTATAGAAGCAATCCCGAGGAGACAAAAGAGCTTCAAAGGCAGGTTGAAGAGTTGATAATGAAGGGGTACATCTGTGAGAGTATGAGCCCTACACTTGATGACATGGAGGATATGTGTTGATTGTCATGCCATCAACAACATAACGATAAAGTATAGACATCATATTCCTTGACTTGATGACATGTTGGATGAGTTGTATAAAGCATGTATTTTCTCTAAAATTGACTTAAAATATGGATACCATCATATTAGGATGAAAAAAGGTGGTGAATGGAAAACAACATTTAACACTAAACTTGGTTTATATGAGTGATTAGTCATGCTGATTTGGCTTACAAATGCACCTAGAACATTTATGAGATTGATAAATCATGTATTGCGTGCATTCATTGGTAAGTTTGTGGTTGTGTATTTTGATGACATACTAATTTATAGCAATAACTTGAATGAGCATCTTGATCATTTGTGTAGTGTGCTTAGTGTATTGCGAAATGAAAAACTATATGCTAATTTCAATAAGTGTACCTTTTGCATGGAGAAAATTGTGTTTATTAGATATGTAGTAACTGCATAGGGTGCTAAAATGGATGAAGAAAAGGTCAAGGCCATCCAAGATTGGTCTGCACCCAAGTTTGTAACTAAGGTAAAGGAGTTTTCATGGGCTTGTTAGCTTTTATAGGAGGTTTGTGAAAGACTTTAGTACTATTGCAGCACCTTTAACTGAAACTGTGAAAAAAATTGTTGGGTTTAAATGGGATGATGACCCAGATAAAATTTTTATTTTTTTGAAAGACAAACATTGTTTAGCGCCTATTGTAGCTTTTCCAAACTTTACAAAAGCTTTTGAAGTTAAATCTGATCCCTCAAGTGTAGGTATAGCAGTTGTGTTAATGCAGGAAAGGAGACCTATTGTGTATTTTAGTGAGAAACTTAATTTGGCAACCTTGAATTACCCTACATATGATAAGGAGCACTACGCCTTGGTAAGAAGTTTAGAGACGTAGCAACAGTATCTGCAGCCCAAGGAGTTCGTGATACATTCAGATCATGAATCCTTGAAGCATTTGAAAGGGCAAACTAAGTTGAGTAGGAGACATGTCAAATGAGTTGAATTCATTAAAACCTTTTCGTATGTGATCAAGTATAAGCAAGGCAAAGAAAACATTAAAAATATAAAATGAACAAAAAAATTGATGATGATTTTTTGATATTTTGGTCAAACCCTAATGGATAATTGTAAACTGGTTACGATATCCATTTTAGCATTTAAAAAGTATGAGAAAAGATGTGTTTTTTTTATAAAAATTATAATTGAAAAATTTAAGGATTTAGCAATATACACGAAAACAAAACATTTTTTCTTATGTTTTTGAAATAAAGATTCCTTTTTGGAATTTTTGGAGAAAAATAAGTGTTTTATATCAGATTTGAATCTTACACTATAAGCTGACGACCTTATATTGAGCACAAACTTGCTAGAAAAACAAGCAGTATAATTAAAAATATTTTAAAATAATCGTTAGACTTTTTTGAAATTTTTTTCTTGAAGTTTCAGGAAAAACTATGTATTTTTATTATTGGGACAATGTAAGTTTATAACCCTATATTGTGCAAATTATGGGGAAAATATTCAAAATAACAAATATTTTAAAATATTCAATTGGATTTTTTGAATTTTAATAATAATAACATTATATTATATGGGTTAGGCCCCCACCGACCATCAAGGTCTGCCTAGACAGGTTTGGTTGGGCCGCAGGCCCAACAAACTTTGCTCTTTTTTTGTTTTCTATGGGCTAGGTCCGGCCCAACCATTTTGGGTTGGAAGAAACCCAAGCCCACATGGTTGCTGGTTCGACCCAACAACCATGTTAATTATTTGCTGGCCATTGCATGCAATCACCACCTTTAGGGGCTAGTTTTTTGGAGAAAATGAGAGGATTTCTTACCTTTCTAGAGAAGAGTGGTGGCCAAAGGTCTTCTTGGTGATGCAAGGAAGGTATTGCACATTTTATAGAGGTGGTAGTTAAATGGGGGAAGAAAAACTATAGATTTAAAGATTGTTTTTTCTAAACTTTGACTTCAAATTGCTCAATGATTTGGGCATTTAATCCACCTTTATTTATAAATTATGGACGAGGGTGATCTTTTATTTATTGAGGTAAAATTTCAGTCCTTAATTCAACACAAAAGCATCATAACCATTGGCTCAAAGTTGCTATCATGAGTTGTGAAATTTCACAGTTAAGGGATGCTAAAGTTGACCACTTTAGGTTGGTGTCGCTGCATCTGTAATGTCAATAAGTCAAAATGGATCATATTGGGTTGTAGTCAAATATACCATCATTTTAGTGTATGATTTTTTGTGTATATTGAAGCAGTGAATAATTAAATGTCTTTGAAAAGTAGTAACTCAAACAACCTTTCAATCGAAAAAGGGGGAGATGAAAAGTAGCCACCCTTTTTGTCTTCTTTAAAATGACATCATTTTGAGCTAAGGTTTTGTCCAAAATTCATCATGGTCCTTTAACTTATAATTGCTTTAATTACACTCTTAATTGACTTGAAATTTTTAATTTTGTGCAATTTCACCTATAATGATTTGTAAAGTCAGTCTCGGATTTGCATGCATTTTTTACTTTGGTCTTGGATTTATACAATTTAACCCTTGATTGACCATTAAACTTTCAATTTCACCCCTTGATTTCAATCCTTTAATTGGATCCAAATTAATTATTCAACATAATTAAACTTTAATATGACACATGATTAAATCAAATTGGTTTACTAGAAATCTAATTATATCATTGGATTTAATTTTTATACAGATTTGTCCAATATCATTTATTTTGACCTTGAATCTGCATTGAATTTTTATTCTTAGGCACAACAATGTACAATCAGGCTTTTGAATTTGTTCAAAATTTATTGTTTGATTTTTCCATTACGCTAGCCCTTTTACTTATACTTTTCTTATTTTTATTTCATTTTTTGGTGGATTTAGAGATTAATACAAAAATGAATTGACAATATAGATGATTTATGAGGATGACATATTGGTAGTTGCTCCAACTATTTTACATTAGCGAGATGAATATGGATATTAGAGGTTCCATTAATATTATTTAAGATGGTTGAGCAACATTGCATGACTGTGTGATGTGACAGTTTCGTTGCAAACAACATATTCTAGTTGACATCGATGCATGTAATGCATTCCATGTTATAAACTATCAAGTTAAAAATAATAATTACAACTAGTTAAGTTGTAATGGAGCTTATGTATCATAGTGAGATTCACGAAGGAATGAGATGCTTACAAATATGCATATGTGACTACAAATAAAGAGTATATGATTTGGTACATGAGTATCATGTGTTGAGTCATTAGACCAAATCTCGAGCAGGCACCTCCACTTATATACATGTAACATAAGCAATATGCCTAACTGATTTAAAATGCTATAAGTTATAAAAAAAATTATAATTAATACATGTTAAACAATGCATTTTATTTATTAATTTTTGTATTTAATATTAATATTTTATTACTATTAGGCTGACTTAATGTTACGGGAGGGACGAGAGACCATGACTACTATTCATAATATTGATGAAAAACGCAAAGAATACATATATGTGTCTCATTGGTTCAATGTTTGCTGCAATGAACATGATAATTTTAGAGATATGCTAACTCTTTTGGCATGCATATATGTTTATTTATTTGAACTCCTAAGGCTACTTGTGATTATAAAATGTGAAAATTTGGTGTGTTTGGCAATTGTGGTTCTTTATAAGTATTTTGAAGCAAGACAAAATTTAGGTATAGTTCCTAAATAGGGGAAACTTTGCCTAAATTTTGTTAAAATTGAAGAAAAATCTTACTCTTTAAAATCATTAACTAAATTAAATGTAAGATTAACAAAGTAAATAATAAATCTTATAATAACTTTTATTTGTTATATATAGATCCAAAACAATCTTATTTTCAGATTTTCATGGAATGACTAGTAGGCTATTGGAATTTAACTGATAGGTTTTTGCACTAAGAAATTAATTAAATATCATGGTTCTAAACCTTAACAATCAAAGTGTGTTATTTTTCCAAAACCTTTTGTTTTTATGTTAATTAACCTATTCCTTTTTTACTTTCTATATGAATTGCCTATTTGTTTTCAAATAGGAGATAATGATATATTTAATATCAACACTTTTTTAAATTTCACAATTAGGTGTCACAACTTTAAGTTTTATTGATTGAATTGAATTGTTTATTAATGACACCACAATAAGTATTTAGACCTCAATATGACACCAAAACCTTACAAGAAAAATAGTCATTGTTGTGAGCATGTACATAAAATATAGAGTTACTTTTATTAAAAGTGTAAGGGTTTGTTTCATTTTAGGAAAACACTTTTTTGGAAGACCTCACTTTTTCATGTTTGTTATGGTTTCCAACAAAAAAAAATATATCCTTTAAAGTGTTTTCCTTCTCTTATCTATGAAAAACACTTTTTAATCCACATCTCTCACCTCTAATTGATAGCTTCATCAAAATACTTTAACCTCAATATGAAAAAAAATTCTTTTATCCAAAAAAACACATTAAATTATCTTTGTATATTTTAAAATTAGTTAATTTGGCTTTTTCAATATGAAAATAAATATATTGAGGTTTTTAAAATGAAAAATGTAATGATACATTTTACTTGAAATTTGTTTTTAACAATGATATCTATAATATTATATCTAAATATTTCTATTATTTCCATAGTTACATTTTATAAAATAAGCTTTACATAAGTATATGCTACAATAAATTCTTTGTTTTCCACCATTATAACTCTTATATCTATTTTTTTATTGTAAGTGATCAAATAATTATATTTAATATTCTATATATGTTAGATAAATTAGAGGAGAATATCAAATATTAATATCTTATTTTTTTAACTTACTTTTCATGACACAACCAAACACTAGAGAAATATTGTTCAACTAATTTTCCATGATACTATTAGACTTCATAAAAGAATCCAATTTCCATAAAAAAATATTTTTTAAAAAGAATAAACTACTTTCTAACAAACAAATGAGGCCTCAAATTTTGTTTATTTTGTGAGAAGTGTTTTATTTTATTTTTCAATATGAAATAAATAGTCAATGGAAATTATTTTTTAATCAACCCTCAATTAATGTCCATTTAGAAAAAAAATATTTTCTTTGATACTACCATCTAGTATTCACAAACACCATCATTTAACCATTTCAATTACCACCACCACTACTATTGTTCACACCCCTTGTCATCAACCATTACCTTATTACTAGCAAAACCATCATTTTATCACAATCCCACCACCATCATTGTTGTTATCATCCCTTTCACAATCATTAGGTTGGTTTGCTTTTAAATACTTATCATTTCATCATTATTGCTATCATCACCGCTACTACGACAACCATTGTACTATGACTAACACCAACACCCTTTAAATCATTACTAACATAAATATTATAATTATAAACATCATGAAAACAACATCATAATTATAATTATCATCATGTAGATTATATCTCATAAAATACATAGAAATCATATGGTGACCCAATTCAAATAGAATCAACCTTGTTCTCAAATTGTTTTTTCTTAACTTCAATCTCATTAAGCTCAACAACTGCAATGATCTACATTATCTTCATCTTAATAAAGACAATTTAAATTCCTCACTTTCAAAATCATAATTCAAGTTGACCTAACATTATTAAGTTTTAAATTATTATAAAAAAACTCTTAAAATCTTTTTAATAAATATCAAGTTCTCATGAAGAAGATTTTGCTAATGAAGATCCAGGTTATAGTCTGAATCCTATGAGTCAAATCTATGAGATATATATAAAACAAACTCAAGATGTTTAATGGAATCATCTTTTACATCATCATCCCCTTACTATTTTCCTAAAAATTAAGCATAAATTGTTTACTTTATCATTATAAAGGTATGTTAAATGATAGTTATCCAAGAAAAAACTAGTGAATATTAAGTTTATATTATAAGATTGTAAGCATATAAATCATGATAAACATGTAATCAAATACTAAAAACATATAAAAGTTCTAGCATGTATACTAAATAAATATTAAAAAAACATAAGAGATTGAATAACCATCCTAAATGCATATACTATATTAGATTAAACAAAATCAAATAAGGGTATTGACTTGTTAAAGCACTTTAAAAATATATCCAAGGCCAAATTTAAGTTAGTAAAAAATAATCTCTTGTACTATAAAAAATTATTTTAAAATAAACCTAAGCTTGAAGCTCGAGCTGAGGCGAGTCAAGTCGTGTATGTCCATCATATGGGTTTAAACCTAGACTCCATTTTTTTAACATTTCTTCTCTCTAAAAGCTTTAGAGACCTTTTATCTAATTTTAACTTTTTAACTTTCCACCATATAAATAATAAGAAAGTTTTTTTTCCCAATATAGGGTAGAATTCTTTTATAAAGTCTTGCATTTCACCAAAATATGTCAACCAAGGGCTTTTTGAGATTAATTTCTCATTCACTCATACTTTGTTTAAATCATGTTAATATTCTATTTTAAAAAGCTCAAGTTAGAAATTAAACTCCAACGGAGTTTTGACCTTAAAAGTGAGTGAACCTCACTTTTAATTTGGTCTCCTTAGCGTTCATTAATATGTTCTTAAGCAAATTTTCCAAGAATTCTCTCAATGAATTGAAATTATCTTACAAAATTAAAAAATACTTGAATATTTATAGAGAGATATTGTTTTGGTGGATCATTAGATTAGGATATGTAGCTTTTAAAACCTTTCTTAGTTAAATATTATGAGACTTACTCGACTAAATAGTGAAGAAAATGTTTTAAACTATTTAGCCTTATATGTACACTAAAATACTAGTATTCATATAGTTTTATACCTAGAGACATCCTTTGGTTCTCATTGTCATGTTCATTTTGGCCTTGGACAACTCTTAGTTTTTTGAGTGCTTTAAATAATTTAACAGTTATTAAAATCCTCAAAGAAACAATCATATTTATCACTCATAAGAGATGGCCTTTCAAATAAAGTATTCTTTTTTATTACACTTGATATACTATAATGTGAAAATCATTAAGACATAACCCTCCATTTATTATGTTGTATCTAGAACCTATTTCATCATAGGTCTTATGAGCCAATATTGGGTTCCCCCTAAAATTCTCTATCTTGTTTAATAATAATAATAATAAAATATAATAAAAAATTAAACTTGAGCACTTAATTAGAATTTTAATAGGCTGATTTTATTTAATCACAAACTTAATTGAGGATTTAATTAAATTTAATAATTATTTTAAGTCAAGATTAAAAGAACTAGTTAAGTGCAAGGATTTAATTAGCTTTTAATATTTCAAATTAATATTATTAAGGACTTAATTGGTGATTATATTTTTAATAGGCTGATTTTATTTAAACACGAACTTAATTACAGATTTAATTAAATTTGATAATTAATTTAAGTCAAGATTAAAAGAATTAGTTAAGTGCAAGGACTTAATTAGACTTCAATAGGTGAAACTTTAAATTGAAAGTCTAATTCAGGCTTAATTGAGAAAATTATATTTTAAAGGACCAAATTTAATTTTTACAAACTCAATACGATGAAATTAGGGTTAAATTGCAAGAAAATTAAAATTTAAAGGTCAATATTAGACCAAATTGAAGAAATTTAATACCAAAGATCCGAATGGAAAAAAAGGCAAAAATACAGCGACTAAAACTAAATAAAACATGGGCCAAATTGAATAATTAAAAGATTAGAGGGCCAATTAAGGATGAAACTAAAAATATTCAAGACAACATTAAGAAAAACATCTAAAATTAAAGGGTTCATTTGAAAAATCATAGCGGTAAAATTGAATTGATTCCTTAAAATCATATCCAATTGAAGGTTTAATTGAAAAACTCAAAGATTGAGGATTGAAATTAAAAATAGGTGATTTATATGACTCAATGTAATCCAAGGTTATCAAAATGACGCTATTTTATTTATATGAAACAATGTGTTTTGACCAAAACAATTTGTTTTGGTTTAAAATGATGTCATTTTGTTTAATATTAAAATAAGAAAAAATAATAAATGTTAAACAATATGTCGTCTAACATTGCTCACTTTCTTTTTCATTTCAACTGTGAAAAAGCTTAGTGGGATCCCTCATTATAAAGTCATTTTAATGATTTCTCACACCTCAATTGACATAAAGATCATGCTCTTTTAATAGTCGTAACACCATGCTACGACCAACTCAATTCTCGTTGAGTAACTACCCTTGTAACCGTTACAATGCTAGTCCAAAGACATTAACCTTATTAGCCTCTAATAACCTGGTTTAATGGTAATAGTTTGCTGGTTTATTACCAATAGTTGAGATCCTTATAGGAATTGATTAGCCAATGCCCCTGTGCCTTGTCGCAGGCGACATTATATTTTTTTCAACGCAAAAAAAATAAATATATGACATTTTTTTTATTATAATATAAATTTAGGTGAAATAATAAATCTATGCAGAATTCTTATTAAAATAAAAAAGCAAAACATTTTTACAAAAAAAAATAAAAAAATTATCTTTATTATAGCGCAAATAATAAAATCATAAAATCATATGATCCGAAGAATAGATAAAAAAAACAGAAAACATAGAAAAAGAACAAAGGGAAAAAGGGAACAATATTAATTTGAAAATGATCACTATCATAAATTAAAATTTCAAAACTAAACCAGATAAAAATAAATCCCTAATAAAAAATAAAATGATAAAAATTAAAAATAAAAACTAAAAGTATAGATCCATAAATATGGATAAAAAATAAATGTTGTCCAGGAATGACAGAAAAACCAAAGAAATTAATAGCAAATAATAAATTCAAACAATATGGACCGAAATGAAAAATAAAATATATAATTAATTCCAATCGAACAATAAAATTGAAACAATTAAAAACATCGGGACCGAAACAAATAAATATATTTTTAAAAAAATCAGTGTAATTTTGTGAAAAAATTAAAAGAATAAGGCTTGAAATATGACTAATTTCAATTGGAGAACACAATCAAAATAAATTAAAACAAACTATATAATTAATTCAATTAAAGGATAAAATTGAAATAAATAAAACCTTGGGACCAAAATAAATAAAGACATTTTAAAAATATTATAATGTTTTTACAAAATTAAAAAAATAAGGACCACAAGGAAAGATAGAATATATGACAAATTTCAATTAGAGGACCCAATTAGAAGCAATTACAACTTGCATACCTGAAATAATTAAAATAACCAAAAGCAAACCGAAAATCAAAAGAATAAGGACTAAATTGAAACCCAACATATATAATTAGTTTCAATTGAAGGGTACAATTGAAACAAATCAATAACTATATTAAAAAACAATAATAAAAGAGAAATTAAAAGTTGAGAGACCAAAATAAACATTGCGCAAACATCAAGGACCGATCCGTATTTCATGCAGGCAGGAGAGAGAAAAGGGCGGAAAAACTTAAAACCATCCACCGGAGATTCACCGGCCACCGTAACCGGGCATGCACCGCACCGGGAGAAAGAAGACATGAAGGCGCACCATGTGACATGGGGGAAGATGGTTTTTGACCATCTTATGAAGGCACAGGCGCCGCTCGAAGGGAGCGTGCGCCGAAAACACTGCATATGTGTCTCGTACAACGTGTCTGCAATATTTTCAAAAAGAAATAATAAAATAATAGACAATTACCTATACACCCCTGAACCCACCCGATAACCATGAAAAAACCACAGTGGAAAACACGGAAACACCCTGGGTCCAACGCCTTTTTTATCTTTTAGGGGGGCTAATCACGTCATTTCACTGTGCAACAAATTAAGAAATGCCATCCATGTCCCTGGAAATTGCTAAAGTACCCCCGATCCGTTTTTGCTTATTTTTTTGTTTAGGGGGGTTATGTTGGTCGTTTCATTGTGCAACAAATCAGGAAATATCATCCATGTCCCCTGAAAAAATCTATAATACCCCCGGTACTGGGGGATAAAACATTTTAGACCAGGGGGCAAAATGGTAATTTTATCGTTCGAATTCACTATAATTTGTGTCTGTATGAATAGTAAAATTTGTGAACAGTAGAACTGGGACGCCGTTTATATATATAGTAATGAAAAAAATTTGAATTTGAAAGGGAGTCTACACGCCTGCCCCACCCTCTACAAATAGGAACAAGTCATTCCATCCCCGGAAAGAGAAAAAAAAAAAGCAAGCAAAAAAAGTGAAAACTTAAATAAAAGAAAACTATTAAAGTCACTTGATAGAAATGATATATATATTGATAAGAAGTTGAAGGAAAAAGGTAGAAAGAAAAATCTTGAGTCTAATATTGGAAATAGAAATACCAGAAGATTTGAAACTTAGAGGATCAAGAAATTCTAAGCAAAGGAGACAACATTGTTAGTCAAGGTATTCCTGAAACTTTAATGAGGGAGTGGAGCTTAATGAGCACACCCCACCCCCTCTATTTTATATTTTAAATTGTTGTTTAAATTTTTTAGGCATAAATTGAAGTTAATTTGCTAGTTTAATAGCCATGTTTTTTGTTTTGAGAAAAAAGATGTTTAAGCATTCTTTGAATATAACTTGTATATGCTCAAAAATTGTTTAATTGCCTTACTTTGATGTGTTAAACTATAATAGTGGAATGATATATGATAATGTATAATGTTGTTTTGCATGTTTGAATGTTTAGTTAATTATTTTTAATGTCATAACAAAATATGTTAAGTATTGATGTTGTTGTGGTTTAGGCTGTTTCAGGTTAGTTTGATGGGTTTCTTAAAGTTGTAAGCATGATGTTTGAGGTTAGGGACAATGAAATTAATCAATGAAACAATATTTATACGTAGTGAAATGTATTTTTAGTTTGTTATA
Source organism: Salix caprea (assembly GCA_964035475.1). Lineage (NCBI taxonomy): Eukaryota > Viridiplantae > Streptophyta > Magnoliopsida > Malpighiales > Salicaceae > Salix > Salix caprea. The sequence continues at coordinate 8,935,302 of OZ037749.1, read as the reverse complement.
AGTATTTGGTTCTGTCACTATTTTTCCGTTGATTTGTTTTTTGTTTATTGTTGTTTTGATTATTCAAGCAAATTATGTTGAGCATGATTAAGCTTTGGTTGCTATATTTTGGTTTGTTTTATGGGCTCTTTATTTTTTTCATTCTTGATTTAGGCTTACTTATTGGGTATTTACATTTGCATTCATGCTTGTTAATCATTAATTTAGGACTTTAATGGCTTAAAAACATCAAAATCATGCTATTTGTTCTTTTATCTTTCTTTCATAAAATCAATTAATCATTATGATTCAGTGCTCATTTTGATGATCCGACCTCCAATTCTTGTTTGAATCATATTTTTACATGTCTTTGTGCCTTCAATTTCACATAATCTGATAAATCAAAATCCACATTTCTAGGTTTTTCATGTTGTTCTTCACAATTGTTGGTGAAATTTAAGAAAAAAAATACAATATCCTCATACTTTTGTTACATGATATTTCATTTAAATATAGTATTATCATTGAAAGTACATGAAATTATAAAGGACTCAAATTCTAGGTGAGTTTCCTTTACATTTTTCAATATTAAGTTAATGAGTCAATCGGTTTTCACAACCTCCAAATAAAATTTCACAAGTTTCTATTATCTAAGACTTCCATCATATCTATTATGACCATGAACACAAGAACAGCTTCTTCTCCTTTATATTTCCTCAAATATATCTATTATTATATTATTAAAAAACATCTCAAGTAATGGAAGGAATAGCTTAATGACGACATAAATTTAAACACATTTATTTTAATGCAATTAAAACCTAAAACTTAATCTACATAATTACAATCATGTAGTTTTAAAATAAACTAATTACGATACATCATCCTTATATAAATTAGATTCATACACTTTTTAGTTACAAAGTCATATCACATAGCAAAATATGCATTGGATACACAAATTACAAAAGCAATATCCATTGCTTTTCACAAAACTATAAAGTACCTGAAATGTTTATACTCAGCATAATTATTTTATTCACATAAAATAATTACTAAATCATTTCTATCTATGTAATTATTCCTAACTCAAACAGATTCCATAGTTTAAGAGCACAACATCATCTCTCGCCGAACCAACATCTTTATTTGCCTATTATAAATAAGATTACTATATATTAAAGAATATTTATAAAAATAGTTAAATAATGCTTAATTTTTAAGATATCGAACACCTACCTCATGTTTGGGCACATGAAATGGTCCTTTAATGTAGAGCGGGTTTGTAATCTCTCCTGTACCAATATGGACCATGTCATTAAATCCTTGACTTATTTTAAAATTTTGCTCTATGCTCTATATAATAATCTTACTGTTGACTTAAAATGACTTATTACAATTCCATATCACTTAAGCTAATCATCATTATCCATTTAACCCATTTCAACCATGTCATTTTATAGTTTCCATCATTTTAATCTTACATTAAAAGAAATTCTAAAAAAAATTAACCTACAATTAAATTATTTTCATTCATTCTCTCATCATCCAAAACAATTATTTCTCCCCTCCATATATTTCATAACATTTCCTAATCAATAATATTGCAAGATAACTCAAAATCCCATAATTCCTCATAACTCTAATACTCATATTTCGAGCTTGACCAAGTGCTACCATTAAAATTAAACATAAGATTTATATTTTTTTTTCAATTGATTCTTCACATTTCAACACATCTAAAATAGATAAATACCCCGTTTGGGGTTGTGGTGCAACTTGTTTTTTCACTAAATTTTGAAATTTGTTTTTGTTCAAATTTATTATTTTATTTTTGTAGATCGTTTTGATGTATTAATCTCAAAAATAATTTTTAAAAATAAAATAAAAATAATTTTTAAAAATAAAATAAAAATAATTTTTAAAATAATAATAATAATAATATATTATTTTAATGCATTTTTTAGCAAAAAATATTTTGAAAAGTAACCGCTAACACACTCCTAAACACCTTCATAATCAAGCAACATTCATGCATTGATTTGATTTTGTTTTCAATTTGGTCCCTTTATGACCGAAACTAATTTAAAACCCATGGATTTTTCTTTAATTTCTCATTATTTTGAGTTGTTTTCATCCATTTTCATCTTAATTACATTAAACAAAGACAAATTATCATTTCCTCCAATTTAATGTATAAACCTAAATCTAAAATTTGCAATTTATACATCAATTTCTAATTGTTATCATTCTAACTTTTATAGTCAAGTGTAAAACCCAATTCTCTGTGATAAAGTGAACTTCAATCCTCAACCAATCAAAAATATTTCAACACTCCTTCTTTACTCCCCTTGGTTGACCCTTCATGATGTGGACCAACCTAAAAACACCAGCAATGACTCATTACATGTTCTAAATGGTCCAATAACTCGATCAAAGATAGAGACATTGAAAGACAAATTAAATGCATTGGTTTTGAAGGTTTCTCATGACAAAACATGGATCTTTGTTTTATTTTGTTAGCTACAAACCCAAGGCTTGTTTGGGCTTAATTGATATTTTATTTTTAGCTAGGATCCAAGGTTGTTTGGGTTAAGTTATGGGCTTTTCAATTTAGGGTGTTGGGTTAGTTTTGAGTGCACCTCATATAAGTCCACAAAAGGGGTCCTTTAGGGTTATTTTTTCAAGAACTAATTAAACACATGTAACCAAATTTTTAGTGGCCTTTGAAGATTATTACTTCTGATTCTTTTAGTTTTAATGTTTGAGAGTGATTCTTGTATTCTTCAGTTCTTGAACGAACTAAATCTGACTTATCAAAGATTAACTAGCTTTGTGACATCATTCTACTCATTCCAATAGTGTTGGTACCTTGGGGCAGGTTTCCATTGTGTCACACTCCTATCAGACCTATTTTGGCTTTACGGGATCAGATCTCAATCTTGGTTGTGGGTTGCATGACTACGTGATCACGGGGTTTGTATCAATTGGTATCAGAGTTGTATTACATGAGCATTTCTATTGGCAAAAAATAAAAAGAGATGTGCAACGAGTTTGTGAACAATGCATTAGTTGTAGAAAGACAAAATCTAGAGTACAACCGCATAGACTATATACACCATTACTTGTGCATACTAAACCTTGGGTAGATATCTCTATGAACTTTATTTTAGGTTTACCTAGGTCAAAGAAAGGTAGAGACTCTATTTTTGTTGTGGTTGATAGGTTTTCTAAAATAGCGCATTTCATTGCATGCCATAAAACAGATGATGCATCTCATATCACAGACTTGTTCTTTAGAGAGATTGTATGTTTGCATGGCATTCCTAAAAGTATAGTGTCGGATCATGATGTTAAGTTCCTTAGCTACTTTTGGAAGATCTTATGGGGAAAGTTGGAAACTAAACTCTTATTTTCAGCAACATGTCATCCTCGAATAGATTGACAAACTGAGGTAGTGAATAGAACATTGTCCCAACTTATGTGTGTTGTAATTCAGAAGAATTTGAAAAGTTGTGAAGAATATTTGTCTTTTGTTAAGTTTGCTTATAATAGAGTTGTGCATTCGACCATTGGTTTTCCTCCTTTTGAAATTGTTTATAGACTTAAGTCTCTTACCTTTTGAAGGAAAGGTGAATTTAGATGGTGAAAAGAAAGCAAAGATGGTGAGACAACTTCATAAGGGAGTTTGACTGCAAATAGAGGATAAGAACAGACTTTACGCTTCTAAAGCAAATAAGAAATGTAAACTAGTTGTTTTCCAACCCAGTGATTGGTTTTGGATGCACATGCATAAGGAACAAATTATTAACTAAAGGAAATCAAAATTACAGCTTGTGGTGATGGTCCATTTTTAGGTTTTAGAGAGAATCAATGATAACAAATACAAAATTGACCTTCCAGATGAGTATGGTGTTGGTGTTACCTTTAATGTTGTTGATCTTATGTTGTTTGACACAAATTTTGATTCGAGATCAAATCCTTTTGAGGAGAGAGGGGATGATGCGGACCAACCCAGAAACACTAGCAAGAACCCATTACATGTTCCAAATGGTCTAATCACTCGGTCTAAGACAAAGACAATGAAAAAGGCATTGAATGCAATTGTTTTGAAGGTTTCAACCAAGTTAGAATTGAAAGGTCCATTGGAGTATCAAGAGCAAACCCTAACACATCTTATCCATGTGCAAGAGGGGTCCAATACAACCTTATTTAGGCCATAAAGTGAGGACAACAAAGGAAACAAAAGAATGAGCCTTGAATCAACTCTGTAATATTTTACTTCCTTATCTTCTTCTCATGACAAAACATGGATCTTTATTTTATTATGTTAGCTATAGCCTAAGGCTTGTTTGGGCTTAATTAATACTTTGTTTTTAGATAGGATTCAAGGCTTGTTTGGATTAAGTTATGGACATTTTAGTTTAGGGTTTTGGGTCAATTTTGAGTGGACCTCATATAAGTCCACATACGGGGTCCATTAAGGTTAATTTTTCAAGAACTATTTAAACTCATGTAACCAAATTTTTGACAGTCTTTGATGATTATTACTTCTAAATTTTTTAGTTTTAACATGTGAGAGTGATTCTTATATTTTTTTTAGTTCTTGAACGAACTGAATCTGACTTATTGAAGATTAACTGGCTTTGTGGCATCATTCTACTCATTCCAATAGTATTGGTACCTCGGTGCAGGTTTCTATTGTGTCACACTCCTATCATATCTATTTCAGTTTTCCAAGATGAGATCTCAATATTGATTATGGATTGCATGACCACGTGATCACGAGGTTCACATCATTTCACCACCAAAATTTTCCTAATTTCTAACCTTTTCTCCTTTATCCTTGTATAGAAGTTGTTTCGTCACTATCTAACCTAACTCTTACCCAGCCCCTATAATTTTGTTGGATTTTCTCTCATTTTTTAGTGAAATAGATTTGAAACCCTCTTCATTACTTTCTTTTATTGTCGGCCAATAAAGAGATTAATTAAGGGTTTATATAGTCATATTTCTAGGTTATTACACATTGACCTCTTATTTTAGCTATTTTTTCCCATCGTTTCTCTTTATAGCACTTGTGCTATATACTCTTTTATTTCTTTTAATCTCATTACTTGTCATTTAACTTTGTATCTTTGGTTTAATTTAACCCATTTCATATTCAAGTTAATATTTTAACATTCAATTTTTTTTAACTAGGGTTTTACAAAAATCCCTCGTTTGATTTTCATTTTTTCATTTCTTTTTCAGGCCTATGTTTTTAGGCCTGGGCTTTGGATTAGAAAGTCCAACATATATGGCTAGGCTGAGTCTATTAGCTTAAAACTATGTTTAGCACGTTCAATTTTTATTAAAGAAAGAAAAGGTAATATTATGTCTTTAAGGCGTGTTTGTCAAACACTACCTTAAAGTAATTTTTAAGATTTTAATTTATAGTTAAGGGCTTGTTCAACTAAAACACACTACTAATTTTTTGGAAATGTTTATTCTATTATTTTTTTGTGCTTTTTCCAAACAGATCTCAAATAATTTTCAAATATTCTAAAAAAATAGAAACTATTTTAAATTTATTTATTGGTTCCTCATGTATTTTCCAACCTTTTCATTTAATATTTAAGTGGCAAACTCACATTATAAGATACTAACCTGATATTAAAAATACTTGTTTTTTCTTCAGAATCTCAAAAATAAAATAAAATAAAGAGAATTCTTTATTTGAAAAATAAATAAATAAAGGTTTTATTCATATACATACCACCAAATTCTAAAAAATATTCATGCATATTTTATGAAAATAAAAATTGCATTTTTATCATACTTAAAAAAATGCAAAAAACAGTGAGTGTGTTTTATAATCAGTTTATGATTATCCATTAGAACTTGATTAAAATTTAAAAAACCCCATATAAATCAATTTGTTAATTAATATTGGTGTTATGAATTTTATGATGTAATGCGTATTTCAGTACTAAATTAAAGGTAATTGATAATGATAAATACTAGGAATTAATTATAGACTTTAATATTTAGAGGTATAAAATTATATTGTAAAGTATATCTCCAAGTATTAAAAACACAAGGTATCAATAAATACTACATTGAAACTTGAGATTTATAATAATTAGGCTTGAGATTTAGAATAATTAGGTTTTAGCTTCATAAAACATATACCTCTTAATGAGGAAGATCTATCTTTAACCCTAGACTAACAATTGATCAACAATACAACTTATTAGAGTTAGGGTTTACCAAGGTGATTCATCTTCTCCATGCACAATTAGTCTCTTTACTTACATGATGAGGTGGGTTTATCATAAACATAGGTGCAAGGGAGTACCAACATGATGTCGTTGAACAGTAACAACACATGTGCATAGTGGCAGCGTGCATGGTAGTGTTAGATTTCAGCAACGCGAATAACGGATGCATGCGAGCATTAGGTTCATGCTTAACACCATTATTGGTTTAGTTGATGGAATGTCTAAGGTATTTTTGGGTTGCACAATAGGGCTAACAACATGAAAAATCAATTTAAATTATTGGTTTGTTGGGTGGTAGACTAAGGAAGTTGTTGTTGGGCAATTACAAGTAATTGACTATCTTTATCATATGTTGTCCAAATTTATGTTCATTTCTAAAGGTAGTTTTGACATGTAACTTGTATTGTATATTATTGTAATATATAGATTGCCTAAAATGTGTAGCATGTCAGTTAGATTGTGCATAACACATGTATAATTATTGTGTATTTTCTTTGTTGACGAATTAATAAAGGTTGAGCTTCTTATTGTAATTACTTCTGTTACTGTTGTGCTATGTTTTTATTATTATTACTTGTGCTCTTTAGCTATTAGGATCAAAATTGTGTTGGAAATTTTATACATGATAAGTTGTATCAAAGTGTATGTTGGTTCTATTTGGCAAATTATTTGTTTGACGTCTAATGCCAACAAGTATGAAGATGATTCAAAAGAGACTTCCTCATTTTGAAAATGTTTTGGTTCCCATGGCTAAAAATGAAGACTAATCCATAAACGGCAGACTTGTTCATGCTATTGAAATGACAGAAAAGGTTTGTTGAGCAATATATTTGATCATGTGATAAAGGTAAGTCACAAAATACAATCTTTTTAGGATGAGATTGTTATCTTGGATAAGATAGTAGCGAATCCAAACCAAAACAACTAGAGCTAAATTCATTTGTGGTGCGAGAAGTTTCGAGGAATTGGAAAACTTTCTTTCGGATATAGAACAATACTTTGATGTGGATAAAATCGAGGTTGACAAATAAGTAAACTTCACAATAATGTATTTGTTTGGTGACACAAAGTTGTGGTGGAGGACTCAAATAAAAAAGAAATGAATTTAGGGCATCCCAAGATTGAAACTTGGCTTGCTTGAAACAAGAATTAAAAGAATAGTATCACTGAACAACATGTCTTAGCTGATTAGAGAGGATTTGAAGAAGCTTTAAAACATGACAAGTTGGTTGAGGATTATGTCAAAAAGTTCAGTTCTTTGATCTTGGACATTAAGAACACGTTTGAGGAATACAAATTATTCAATCTCATGTCGGGTTTAGAGCATTGGGCTTAAGTTTAATTGTAAAGGTAAGAAGTTAAAAAATTACCTTCTGCTATTGTTGTCGCAAATAGAGTGGTGGACTTCAAGATAGTGACACAAGACTATTCTTTATTGTCCACTAGAAATCCAAAACTAAAGATAAGAGGGATAAAAAAAGGTTGATGATCAAGGTAAAGACTTCAACAAATCAAACACAAGTTTCATTTACTAATAACCACACTATGTGAGGGAATGAAAAATAAAAAAAAAATAAAAGAGAAATTGAATACACTTCTTATGAATGATGATGAACAAAGAAAACAATGTGTGCCGAATTGTCCTATTGGGTGGGATTTTCCTGTGAATGATGAGCTGTCCCTGTTTTTATTTATTTGATAATTAAATATTAAGAAAAATCATATGCCATTGCCACCAAGTCACCTGCAGTGTACAGCCATTCCTCACCCCACCCAACACCCAAATGGATTGAAGTAGATAAAAAGGAATTAATTCCAACTCCCATCTACATATGACATCATCTTTTTGCAACATTTTCCAATCCACAATTATATGATGCTTCAAAGATCTAGAGAAGCGTCCCTATGCTGAACTTTTTAGTTCTTACCATGCAGGGATTTGCTCACTTGAGAGGCCAGGACTATGGCCTTTGCTTCAGCACTCATCTCCATCCACTCCCTGTCCGAGCGACGCTGATGCTGTCTCGCATTCTTAGCCCGCTTTGGTGCTAATCGTGCATCTCTTTCCACAAAGGCAAGCCTAAATTTTTCAGCCAAAGACAACTCCTTGGAGCTCGAAAGAATTGGTGGTACAGGTTTCAATTTTAACCCACATGCTGCCCATGTACTGGGGTTGATCTCCCGAACAAACAGATCATCCAGAACAGTATCTGGAAAAGCTTCCATGGGAACATCCTTTCCTCTAAAGCCAAAGGGTGACAGTTTCGGATTTACTGAAATTCGTGGGCACTCAGTTGCCAAGATCTCCAGTGAATCTTTATCAATCTTTGGCTGCAAAAGTCAAGTGTGACAAGAGGAAAGAACATACAAGAATGAAGGTAAGAACAAGAATGAAGGTAAGAAAGGCAAATTGCTCCCATCTTTGACTTGTAATTGTGCATGAGTATGATGTCAACATTAACCTCACAAATCATAAAGGTTCATCTTGGAGGAGGGGTGGGGGGACATAAATTACAACTCCTTACCCACACAAGCCAACGCAAGGATTCAGCACTATGACTGATTTCAACAGTGTCAAGTTCCTCCCATGAATCTTTTACCGTATCATCCAGCTTTGGTTTCAACAGAGTCAAGCAACAGCGTGCTGTGTAGTCACTCCTCGGGCATCCTCTGCAATATTAACTTTTTTTTAAATTTATTATCAAAGCATGACATTCTACAACTGTTCAAATGTAGATGATTGCAAGAGATAACGTAGGAACCTTTGAAAATAGGAAATGACCATTTTTTTTGTTGAGTAGAAACTTAATAAGATTTAATTTGATTTAGGTGCCACTTCCATTCACATGTTGTAAATACTTGAGAATGAATTTGTTTTAATAATGTACTGTGGAAAATCAATCAATGCCAATTGTATTGCTCATGTTTTCTTCATACTAACAGAAGGGAAAGAAAATAAAAGATTATTTTACATGATGAAATCCTACTGTAACAAGAAATGAAAGAGCACAGAAAAACATTTATACCAAAACATTGTTCTATAATTAACACTTCATAAATAGATTTGATGTTTATAGTGAATCTTTTAGTTGAAATACCAGCCCTATACAGTTTTTGTTAGAAAGTTTACCCGCATCTCAACGTCCGCAGGGACTTGCAGTGCTCCACAAGTACAGAAACACTAGAAGCAGTGATTTTGTTGCATCGACTGCACAAAATAGTGTCACATGAAATGGTATTTCTACTACAAGCAACGGAAAACTGATAGCCCACTGAATGGGAATTAGACAAATTACTGCTTAAAAGAGTGAAAGAAATTATAGCAAGGAGTATTTTAATATATATCATGGAGGTTACGATAGATGCAGAAGATATGCTTGAAGAATAAATTCAGGAGAGTTAGCATCATTTAGGATCCATCAATTTGTAACAATAGGCCAAAGAGAGAGTCTGTCCTTAATAGTCCAAATGCTTAAGTGGTTTCCTACACTTCTTTTCTTTTTCTTTTTTGAAGAACCATCTGAAGGTGTAGCTTGTATTACCAATACGAAGGCTCTTCTTTCCCCATGTTAGTCATCTGTCTACACATTCATACTTCCACATGATACCCTTTTTTATGGCCATTATTAATGCTAGAAATGTGACCCATAAATATCTAGTTTCGAAGCTTTTCTACAAAGAAAACGTATTCAAATGGTCAGTCTTCCCCCACAAACTTTGATCCTCTTTCCTTTTCAAGCATTACAACAAAAGATCCACTTATAGCAGAGTATGGTAAAAAAGTAAGCAAAAATTCCTCCTAATTCCTCAATAAGTTATCAAACATGCTAAATGTTACATGGTACAGAATTAACATGAGATCACAAGCGTGCCTTTTGCAGTAAGAATCTAGAAACCAAGTTGACATAGTGGAAATACTTAAATATATTTAGAACAGCTGCCCAGAGCACTGTGCGCCATGTTATTTTTGGTTAGAGGGAATACTTTCCAACTTCATTAGTTGTATCTGAACTTCAATACCTTATATCAATAGCTTGAAGAAATTTACATGTTTTGGCCACTTCTATTAAACCAGAATCAGTAACTTCTGAGCCAGAAATGTCAAGTATCTCCCAGGAAGTATCAGCTAAAGGAATAATAACCTCATCACATAGCATTTTCCTTCTCCTGGCAATTGCTGCAATTGTAATCTGTGTTGCAATAATACATCCATAGAGTGTTAGGATAAATGAGCATGAAGACCCACACACCGGTGCACAAACATTAAAGCTGAAGATTGACACCAGTTGGGGCGGGCAAAATGTAACCTTGATGTGCTCTTTCTAATGCATAGATTCTTGGCGTTGAATTAGTAAAGTTTGGATAAAATTAACGGACTAACTAGTATAATTTTCATGGTTGCAAATCCTCCATCATAAGCCAATACCACATGTTCGAAGACCCCGCTTGTTTCTGCTTCTCAACCTGCTTTTTGAGGTTTGAGAAGCAAAAAAACAACAGGATCTAAGAGCACAGGGGAAGAAAAATTCTCTAAGCTTCCAGTATAGAGATTACTTTCATTTTCAAGGATAAATGAATGAGCACAAATATGAAAGAGTTATCAGAACAAAGAGAGATGGATAGGCCTCTAGTTTCTCGTCAATCGATTAACCCACAATATCGAAATCATAAGTTCGTTTTTCCCTTCCAGGAGAGTGCAGGGCTACACAAGATGTAATCAGGATGAGAAAGGGATGTGTGCAACAAAATGAGGACAATTCAAAAGCTGTGCCAACAACATTCTACGTTCTCATATTTGTGCGCATCAAATTCAATTATTTCTTGTCTAGTTTAAACACTCTTACACACTACTAATCTGGGAATTCTCCACTGCGGATGCGAACATCCAAAATCATGACTGGAGATAATAATATAAGAATAAGAATTCTTAAGAACTGTCGAGTTATTTATTATTTGTAAGAAAAAAAGAGAGAGGGGGGAGAATCCTGATCTTAATAGGCACTAAATCCTCAACAGTTGAAAAGGTAATCCATCCCTGGTTAATTGACAAACAAAAGTTGTAACAAATTAAGCGACAGAGAAATGGTAGCAAAGAAGATGGCAAGAGAGAGATGGGGGGCATAAGGACTTACCCTAATATGTGGAGGAAAGGCGATGGAAATGTCACTCAAGTGGGCAATGATTTCTTGTAAATTCTTGCCAATAACTCCGAGGCACAAGCTCACTAAACTTGGAGGTTTCGACTTGCCAAGACGACGACGACAGCTTAACAATCCTATCATCAACCCAATCACACACATGAAAGGAAATACAAACCGCAAGAAATTATTGTAAGAGAGATTCGAATTGTGATTAAATTACCAGGTGATTGAAGGGTTGGGGAAAAGAGGGAAGACTTGGATGGAGTACAAGCCATAAAATTGGAATTCAAATCGAGCTTCTTCAAAGAGGTTGTAATTTCTTTCCCTTTTCCCATTACTTCTTCCTTCACCTTCCTTCCGCTCACTACATTTAATCAGACATACAAAATCAAAGATTCACTGACTGCCACCCCCGCCCGCCTACAAAAAACAAGAGGAGGCTTAAATTGACTAAAAAGCCCCAAAGCACTGGTTGGGGTATTTTGGTAACTTCAAAGGGAAAATGGTACCCCACAGCAACTTTTTGGTTGTTTCCGATCCGGGGGTTTCAAATCCGAGGATTGGTTGAAGAAGAAGAAGAAGAAGCGGGTGAGAAAGCAGCAATACCCTCTGCCATTCTCTTCTAATCGGCTGGTCTGGTTCAACCACGTCGAGAAGAACAAGAAAGACGACGGAGTTTTAATAAATCAATGGTGAAGGGAGGAGTGCAAAACCCTGGATTAGCAGCGGATGTGAGCCAGGTGATTGATCAGTTGGAACGCCACTGTTTGGCACCTGACGGATCTCTTGTCTCCAAATCCGCCTGCTCTGACCTCCAACTCGTCAGTGCTATTTACCACCACCACCATTATTATTTCTGTGTTTAATTTGTTAATAATGATACGATAATTTTTCAGGCCAGAGAGGAGATGTCCAGGGAGAGATTGCGTTACTTAGAATCTCTGGTATTTCTTCTTCTTCCTCTCTTCCTCTCTCTCTCTCTCTTTCTATATATATATATATAGGTAACCGAGTGTTTTCGATTGCTATATATATAATATTTTAAAGATAAAAATCATCATGCAGGCAATTTATTGTGAAGCAATTGCCATGGTGGAAGAGTATCAGCAACAGGGTGTTTCTATGGCTAATCTTGGAGGAATTCGAGATGTCCAAAGCTCAAACAACTCTCACCAGGTACAAAAAAAAAATTATTTCCCCAATGATGACAATGATTTCCATTTCAGAACCAAAAACACATTGAAGTAGGAAATACGTTGAAATAAATAATTTATTAAACTATTCTACTAAATGTTGATCCATCATGTGTATCGGTTCCATGTATATATATATATATATATATATATATATAATAATTGCTTACCGGGATATCCATTATGGATTGAATTCCGGGATAATTATATTTAAATCCTTTCATTTACTTGTAATTGAAGGTGTATTTAAGGATCTGGATTCAATAAAAGAAACTTCTTCTGCCTACTTTTCTTTCTTAGGTTTATGAGGTTCTAGAGTACCGCCTAGTTATTGCAGAAGCAGCTCAGAAATTGAGGCTTCCTCTTATATCAAAGGATGGTGAGATCCATGAAAAGGAAATTGAAAAATGGACTGCAATGTCTCGAAGTTCCCTTGATAGTACAAGTACCAGTGTTGCCATCAGCTCAACCTCGAACTCAATCAATTATACAAACAGTTCTGCAAACATCACTGCAAGTGCAGCAAACAATGCCCTTTTTCTTACTAATAATGACTCAACAGAACCTGAAGTTGGTGGTGTTCCTAATCGCTTTCTTGGCATAACACCTGCCTATTTGTGGCAAACTCATCATCAACAAATGCCATTCACGATGGTATATTTCCCCATGGAATGCAATCTATTATAATGCTTTAAGCATGTTCTCTTCACACATTGCGCACACACAAATCACACACAGATATATTATCTTTATGCAATATGTCTATTTGATATTGTGCCATCTCTTGTAGGACATTGCTGAATATCAGATGTCCCTTTCATGCGAGGTTGAGGCTCGCTTGAAAGCTAAATGCATTAAGTTAGCTGATGCTTTTGTTGATGATATTGGTAGGTTCTTATGAATTGCTTCATCCTCGCACAGTTTCACAGTTCTCTTATCATCTTCCATATGCATGTTATCTTATCTATTGTTTTTTCTGCGATGCACATGACAAGAAGCTGGCTATCTTTGAGTCATTGCTTGGGGAGAGGTAGCCCTCTTGACAATGCTTCACATGGAGTGTTACCTTCTAGTTGTAGTTATTAACCATGATGATAATGCAAGTAAAATCTAACCTGTTCATTTGTATTGATCTATACATTCGCACTGCATTTGGTCTGGGAGATATGCAAGGGGTAGCAATTTTTTCAAAAAAGCAATGAACTAGGTGCTGTTTTTGGCACTTGCTCAAGTTTAATGCGGTGGTACTTCAACAGAATATTTATAATATAACTAAAGCAACCAAGAATAAATTCACTTCATATTATCTTCCAAGCAAGGCCTATAGTCATAATAAAAGTCTCTCATCATCATTATATGTGTGTTTTGATTGGTATCGTATCACATGCACCATTTTAATGGTAGTATCATATTGCTATCATATTAAGTAACAGAACCCAACGCTCTTGCTCAATAAATGTAGTATACATCTTCCATGTGTATTATAGTCATTTAATTTGACTTAATATTTTACTGGTGCAGATTCATCGCCTGTTAATCAAAATTCAACTGCTCGCCTTCCAGAGAGGTTTGGACGCTCTCATCGCTAGTTCTTGAATTTTTTTCCCTTTAATATGGAATGCAGAAAGTTATGTTATTTCTTGATAATGCAACATTATGTTATGGAGCAGTCCAGTACGTGGGACCACAAATCTTAATAGGATTGTAAACTATTGCATGTTGCACTCAACTTATTTTTGACATTATCAGGGTCAAGTTGATAACTGATGAAATTGAAAAGGAAGAAGCAGCCCTGCGAGAGGATCTTTATTCTGCAGATAGAAAATTTGCTGAATATTACAATGTATGTTGATATGCAATTTTCATGGTTTTTTTTTTATATAAATATTTTTTCCTCTTATTTTTCTTTTCAGTATTGCTTACTAGCATATAATTACATGGTAATTTCATCTTGGAAAGGTCTTAGAGCAGATACTTGGCGTGCTTATTAAGCTTGTCAAAGATTTGAAGTTGCAACATCAACATAAATATGTAAGTCTAATTTGAAAAATCAAGACTCTGTTTTGACTGTTGAATTTAAGCAATGCTTCAATCAATGTGTTTGTAGGTTAACAATTTGCTGCTTATATCTAGCACTGCCAAGGTTGTGAAACTAAGTGAATGTATCTCAATCTCATAATATAGAAAAGGAAAAAAAAATCACCTGCTTTCCTCTCACTTCTTGATAAAGTTCATGACCTTGTGTTTGCCATACTTTATTGCAATTGACCTTGTGTACTTGCGAGTATAATTTGTGTTTAGACTAATTGTTATAATATCCATTTTGCCAGTCTAATCTAAACAGCACTTCTCTAGTCTAGAAAATCCAGAACTTGTGGTTTCGTTTCCTTTTTTTATTGGTAACATGACTGACAAAAGCCAAAAAACAGAAGAAGGTTTTTGCACCCCCCCCCCCCCCCCCTCCGTTCCTCATAGACTCACTCTTGAACTACTTCAAGTCTTGGCACAACGGAACCTGCCCTTACCAATGTCTTCAATGCTGTATGAGTTATTACCATATCAACAGCCAAAATTAACCTCTGCTATTGTTTAGACTTGCAATTGTGGCTTATTTGTTGTTTCATGGTGCTCCCATATGGAAGCAGGTGGTTGAATCATTGGGTTATTACCTTATTCAAGTATGTCCTGGCTGCCTTGTTTTTTTGAATGGTTAATTTTCTGCATGCTTGCTTGTAGGATTTCTTTAATGGATCAAATTCTGAAATCTCGCAATATATTTATCTGTGTTACCATCCTTGAGTTCCTTACCATCGATGTGAGGATTATTATAGGAGTATTGATCAGCAATTGTTTACAATTTAATCTGGGTTTCTCCATTTGGATGGGAGTCATGAAATTGTGTTTCCGAGGTTAATTTTCTGTTTTTTGTTTTTGTTTTTTTTTCTTAAGAAGATAATGGCCATGGAAATTGTGGAAGAGAGCACACATGCATGCTAACTGATTAAACCAAACATGTATTAAATCAATTATTTTTTCCCTGTTTGGTTGTTGGATCCTTTCATTGAATGACTGTATTCGTGTATTCGTGTTTCAGAATAACATTAAAAACTGTACCTGGTATTCTAACTAGAATAGGAAGTCAGGTTTCTAATGAAAATCAATTATTTTTCACTGTAATTTGTTTCTATTAGTTTGTCCTTTTCTTTTCCACCAAGTCTATCACATGGGTTATAAAGTGGAGAGAATAATAGCCACTTAAGAATCTTAAATTGTTATTTAGTTTTCTTAAGTAGACTCTCGTATGTTTTAAAAAGTTTTAAGGAGACTCCCATATGTCTGCTAGGTGTATTACTGACATGGCCAGCTGGCCATGTATGATGCCACAGGAGCATAAGAACAATTTTCAGTAGGATTAATGCTGAATTTTTATATTAGATTTTCTTTCTGATGGAAGCTAAATAAAGTCTTGGGGTAAGGAAAAAAAAGCTCCAAAATAAGGTGGATGGGATAAGTTATCTAAAGTTCAGGGTCCAATTTGCTGCCAAAACTGTCATTGAATCAATTGCATTTCATTATAATTCCTTCGTCTTCCCACTTAGATGCACTTCTAAATCCATTTTCCAACTTTTTTATAGGATGAACTACAGAAGACTTGGCTGTGTAAAAGGTGTGAGACCATGAATGCAAAACTAAGGTTTGTTATGCTATCTGCTGTTTAGATTGCCATCCCATGAGTGCAAGAGGAGGAAATTAACATAAATGTACATGTAATACATAATACATACCAGAAATTAAAGGCTATTTCTTGCTACCTATTAGCTGTGATGCAATTCTGGGTGATGAAATGTTCTCTCTTTCAACCTTTGAATTTTTTAATTATCATCTCAGGGTTCTGGAGCATGTTCTCTTGCTTGAAACTTATACCCAGGAGTCAATACCAGCTCTTCATAAAATAAGGTACTTGACAATGACACTCTTTACTTGTTCATTACTGGTTTTTAATCAATCTTTTTTATATTTCAGGAAATATCTTGTCGAGGCCACAGAAGAAGCTTCTATTGCGTACAATAAAGCGGTTTGTTTCGTTACATCTCTAACAAAGTTGACCACATATTATCTTGATCATTGCTTGCTCTCAGACTGTCAGACATGAAATTTGTACACTCCTTTTGTGTTTGTGCATGCTAAGCTATCATCCTATGGAGATATCTAAATCACTTCTGTGGCTTATACCCTAAATGTTTGTGTCCAACATGATTCTTATGATGACTTTAAGGATCTGTGTTATAATAGTGCATGAATTCAGAATGCCATTTCTGACCAAATACTTGGAAACGTTTTGTTTTTAGTTTGTGCCACCATCGTTTTGGGGGTTTTTCCCCTGTTTTATCCTGGTCTTCATTTTGAAGTTGTGGCCAACTTTCTTACCAGGTTACACGCCTTCGTGAATATCAAGGTGTTGATCCTCACTTTGACACGATCGCGAGACAGTACCATGATATTGTAAAGGTAACACCAGTTTGCATACTGCCCTTGTTGTCAAAAATACTTTCATGGCTCTCATATCAAGCCTCGTCCTGCAGAAATTGGAAAACATGCAATGGACAATCCATCAAGTTGAAATGGACCTGAAACGGTTACCAGATCATCCAAGGGCGTAAATTGGATTTATTTCTTGACTTTTTAGTACTTTTATAGGCCAAGGACCGAACCAAGCATCGATGGTCATTTTCTCTTGTCAAATTTGTTTTCCCTGGCCAATTGCATTACCGGGATGTAGATTAACATGCACAACAATTAGCTATAAAAAGATAATCCAAGATTTTTTTTTCTAATAATTTGTATTTGGACACAACATGTTGCTTCCAGCTGGTTGGAATTTTATTTGCTGTTTTAGGGTTTGCAAGATATTAGTTATTGTTTTTTAAAATGTTTTTTTTATTCAGAAATGTATCAAAATAATATGTATATATATATATATATATATATATTAAAATATTTTTAATAACAGTGTATAAAAATAATTTGAAAATAAAAAAGAATAATTTGAAGTATTTTTTTCTTAAAACATTTTAGAAATGCAAAAAACAATTAATTCAGTAGGGGTGCATGGTTCTTGAGCTTTATTTTTTTCGCCCTTCTCTGGTCAATTACACTATATACTATCAATAACGTCTAACATTTGAAGACTTCAACTTTAAAGATCCGATCTTCTCAACTCGCAGGCTTGCTTGCCTGGTAAAAAGAAAGCGTCTATGGCGGATGGAATACGAGATCTAGGAAAGCCCTTGAAAGACAATGGAGAATCCTAGGTTTAGCTTTCTAATGCCAGTCTCCAAAGTGATAGCACCATCTAAACAGAGACGGTCTCAAAAACTCACATTATTATCCTATATACTAAAACACACCATATTATTATATAGCTAAAATAGATCGTCCATTTAAATAGTGAATCTCACTAAATAGTGATTTTCACTATTCATCAAGACTCAGATGATTATGGTAGGATCCCTACCTGGCGCATGATTTTCTACTTTTGTCTACAAATAATGGATTTTTTTTCTAACAATAATTATGGTCCCATTAATTTTTAAGATTATTTCCATTGTTATTAAGATTATTTTTTTAATGTTTAAATTTTAATTTGTCTTGGTGATTATTTGAAAATTAATATTTATTATGTTTTCTCTTTTTTTTTTATTCTTCAAGTCAAATAATTTTTTTAAATCAAATAATATTTATTTTTGTTTTTTTTTCATTTATTTAGATTTTTAATTATTTTTTTGTTAATATTGTTAGGTGTTGAAATTTCTAATTATTATAGATAAGGCATTTTAAAAAAATGATAATGATTATTTATAAGTTTTTTTTCTTATAAATATGTGAGACTAATTATATATTTTGATATTTATTTAATATTAGTTCTTTAAAATATATATATATATATATATATATATATATATATATATATAATATTTATTTTTGTTTTGTCATTTATTTAGTTTTTTAATTTTTTTTTGTTAAAATTGTTAGTTGTTGAAATTTCTAATTATTATAGATAAGACATTCAATAAAATGATAATGATTATTTATAAGTTTTTTTCTTATAAATATGCTAGGCTAATTATATATTTTGATATTTATTTAATATTAGTTCTATAAAATATATATATATACACACACACACACACATAATATTTATTTTTATTTTGTCATTTATTTAGTTTTTTAATTGTTTTTTGTTAAAATTGTTAGGTGTTGAAATTTCTAATTATTATAGATAAGGCATTCAATAAAATGATAAGGATTATTTGTAAGTTTTTTTTTTTATTATAAATATGTGAGACTAATTATATATTTTGATATTTATTTAATATTAGCACCTTAATATATATATATATATATATATATATATTTAAATGACCTATTTTAAAAACAAAATAATTTACTATCACTGTTCTAAAATATTTTTAATATAATAATATGAGGAATAAATCTTAAGAAAAAAATAATTTATTTTTTTAACAATAATTAAGGTGTCATCGATAGTATGACCAATAATAATTAGAATATTAATTATATATAATAATATTTATAATAATAGCTATAATAATTGTGATGAAAATTCATTGATCAATGTTATTTTTGTGAAAAATATTTTCTGTTTTTTTTTTAAATATGATATTTCAAATTTCATATCACAAAAAAAATATACGAAACCACACGTATACAAGACAGATAGAAAAATTGTGTCATATTATCTATAATAATAAAATAAAAATTTGTGTTGTGTTTCACTACAACCAACACCAAATTTTTTAACATGTAACAAAATTGTTAATGGTTCTATTTTTTATATAAAAAAAATATTATACATCTGAGCTAAATAAGCAACTTAAATTTTTTAAGACTATGTTGCTTTTATATGTATTTATTTTACTATAGATAAGACATTTAGAATAATGATAATAATTATTTTAGGGACTTTTTTCCTTAAAAAATAGGAGAGACTAATTATATACTATGATATTTTTCTGATATTAACATCTTAAAATATATATAAAAAATTGAACTGACTTTTCTTTATAAATCTCACATTAATTTAATCTTAGTGTTCTAAAAAACTTTTAATATAATAATATGAAGAAAAAATAATATTTGATAAATTTTAGCAGTTGTATTTTTGTTATCTGTCAAATAAATTATTCGTCAAATAGTTAAAACATGTCCAACAAACAATTAGTATATTGCAAACAGTAAATAATATATCTTTAGTTAATTTGATAATTTGCGATTTTGCTATCTGCCAATTAAATTATTACCAAAGTAGTTAAAACAAAACCAGCAATTAAATTGTTTGCTGTGTAAAATAAATAACTCATCTGTGCTAAAATTCAACAATTATAATTTTATTATTTGCTAGTGAAATAATTCATGAAACAAATAAAACTTACACAATAATTAAGCAGTATGTTACATAGAGCACATGGCTCATTTTAACAGAATTTTTTTGATTCCAATTGTACAATCTATCGATTAAATAATTATTAATACAATTTTAACCGTAGCAATAGGCGGGGAAAACCCCGTTTCTAATAAATTCTATCAATTACAATTTTACTAATTAAATATTAAAATAATCAATTACAATAGACATAAAATCAATCAATTTCCTACATAGAAAAAAGCTCAGCGCAACGCGCGAGCAAGTTAGCTCATTATCACTACGTACTGTAAGAGCGTTTTACTGTACAATACATTTCAATAGTTGGTTTGGTTTGGTTTTGGGATACGGTTTGGTTTTTTAGTGTTTGCGTTACAGTTTTTTTTTCTTTAGTGGTTGCTTTGCCACATGTCTCGGTTGTTTTGATTTTCATTGTTTTTTCGCCTCATGACTTGCTTTTCCCTTTTTTTATATATCTTTTTTGCGTGCAATCTTTGGTCCTTCTGCTGCACTAAAAGAACGCATCTACAAGGTTTTTTGCATCTTTTGCTGTCGGTTTTTGGACCTTCAACTGCACTGAAAGAAAGCATCAACGAGGGTTTTTTTTGCTATCGATGACCTTTTGCTATAGTAAAAGATGGCATCAGCGAGGACATCAACTTAACATTATGTCAACTAATTTTTTGTTTTTTTCAACCTAATTAGTTGTCAGAGACGGGTCTGATTTGTTTCTTCCCTCTTTGGTGGTGGGGATTTGGTTTGGCATCACTAGATAATGGGTAAGGAGGTTGATTTGCTTCTTAGGTCTCTAGTTGGTAAGGGTTTTGTTCGGCATCACTGTTGCATGGGTTATGTGGTTGTTGATCTCGGTTATGAGTGTGTTGGCAGTTGAGGGTTTCTTCGAATAGAGGAGTTGATTTGTGTTTTGCTTCAATCGTTGAGTGCCAATATTTTGTGGTTTGGTTTGTTGTTGATTTTGATTTTAATGTGCTTGTTGATTTCAATTTTGTGGGTGTGTGGCTTCAGTGTGTTGGCAGTGAAGGGTTGCTACGAATAGAGAGTTTATATGTATTCTGGCACAATCGTTGGGTTGGGTGTATGTGGAGGTTTTTGCCAATGTCCTGTAGGTTTTGCTTATTGTTGATTTTGATTTTGTGTTTATGCAAATTTATTATTGATATTTATGTGTTTGTTGATTTCACTTAGGTTTGTTGGCAATTTAGAGTTCATTCGATTAGAGAAGTTGATTTTTATGTACAGGTTGTTGCTAATGTTCTGTGGATTTGGTTGACGGAATCATTGAGTTGTGTGTATGTGCAGTTGCTGCAAATGTCCTCTGTGTTTGTTTGTTATTGATTTTTATGTAAATTTGTGTTTTTTATCTTTCACGGTGCAAGTATTGTTTGTTGTTTCTTTTGTTTTGTTGTTTCTTTTTGAAAGAGTTTGTTTGTGGATAGAAATTTGCATTAAATGCACATATTACCTATTATGTGCTGGAAAAGTTGATTTTGCTATTTGAAGAATATCAAATATTCTTTGATATATGTAGTACTTAATAAAAAAATATTAATCACATTAAAAATTATTATTAATATCCTAAACTATTTTAGAATAAATTATATAAAATTTGATTTTAAACACAATATTTAGAAAAAACCATTTTTCTAAACATGATTTAATTAAATCCTAATCCTATCAAGATATGACACAACTAAAAACAAATTGAGTTAAAGTTTTTAATTGAAACATAACCTAATAAGGAAAATTAAGTCTATAATTAATTTAATTTAGAGTTTCAATTTTAATATAAAATTATTAATATATAAAGAGCTAAAATCATAATTGCAGACCCAAAATAGCTAAAAGTAATTAAATATAAGTTTAAGGGGTACAATCATTATTCTATCCCTTAAAAAACCTGAAAAGGTTATAGAGACAGTTGTAAATTTTGGCCCTTCTTCTCCTTAGTGCAGCAACAAAGCTATTGCAGGTGGTGCTAGACCTTGTGGTAGAGTAGGGCAACAACCTTAACACTGCCAATCTAGCGTTGCGCGCAACAACTTACCTGTGTATACAACATAGCCAATCGTGACAACCTTGCTAACATTGCTGCTGGTGGTTGTTGTAACAAGGGTTGTCAATTTCATTCCATTTCGCTCAAAACATTTTATACCAGTTAA
Source organism: Salix caprea (assembly GCA_964035475.1). Classification (NCBI taxonomy): domain Eukaryota; kingdom Viridiplantae; phylum Streptophyta; class Magnoliopsida; order Malpighiales; family Salicaceae; genus Salix; species Salix caprea. The sequence continues at coordinate 8,913,102 of OZ037749.1, read as the reverse complement.
AAAAATGAGCCAAGATGGCGACGCTTTTATCTTGGTTTAAATTCAAGATTTTTTGGCCAAATACCGACCAAAACATTCTTGTTTTGTTCCGCCTGTTCTGTTTTGGCTAAATAGTGTTTTTTAAAATAATAAATAATTTTACAATATCAATCATATCTCTTAATCTGACTGCTAGATTAAGATGAAATTTTACGAGGAGTCTCTTGTCATATTTATATATTATGTTAAAATTTCAAAACAATCAGAGAATGTAATGACATCGCGAGATTGATAATGACATTCTTGTATTATTATACATATTCATAATTTTGTTCAGAAAAATCATTTTATTGTCTTTTTTAGATTAAATTGCACAATTCTAAATAATTTTATTTTTGGATTTGAACTAAAAAAAATTAAATTAATATATATATATATACACACACATAAACAGTATAACCCTAAAATGACGTTACGAAACCCTCCGAAACTGAAACATTCCATTCCAATTAAACAACGAAGCATCAACTAAAACGGAATTGACAACCTTGGTTGTAACTATCTAAATCAATTTTTTTATTAAATAATGGGGGATTTTGTCCATATATGGTTGTAATATCACCAAATATATTAGTTTTTGAGAAATCACGAGAGGAACGGGAAAAATATTTATTTCACCAGTAAATTCCTAAATAACTCCAATAAAAATTAAACATATACAATCAATTAACCTACTATTAGGTTTTCTGAATATCATTAATGCAACAAAATATAAATCATAATAATTTGGGAGTTCCTAGGATCATATTAGACAGCGCTAGAGTTGTTTAGAAAATGAATACATGAAAATTTAGAATTGTCGAGGAAATTAATACAGGAAATCTGATCTCATTTGATTTTGAATGATTCTTTAAGGATAAGACTCGTAAACCATATGTCATCTAATTGTCTAGTCTCCAATAATAATCCACATGAACCACTAGTGAGAAATATTTTAAATCCCTATTTAGAAGAGGAGAGAGGGATTGCTATGTATAAAGTGCTTATTCTGTATTCTGTAACCTACATAGTTTTTCTGTTTAACAGATAACCCCTTTTAAATAGAAGATATAACTTATTTTTATTAAAAAAAATATAAAAAACCCTATAAAATGGCAATGTATAATTTTTCCGCTTGAATAATATTCATTTATTAATTTAGGATAATTTTAGAACTTACCCTAGTCATGTCCTTGATTTTTCTAGGTCTAGAAAAAAAATTCTTGCATTAATCATATTCATATTCTAGTCTTTAATTTCTAAAATATATTTGAATCAAGTCACACTTAATTAAATCATCCCACTTTAATTTCTTACTAATGGTTCTTAATGTGTGTGACCCATTAGGTTCCTAATATGTAGGCCTAAATATAAATTCTAGTTTTAATTTAATAAAATTAAACAATTTAATTTATTATCAATTCAATAAATAATTAATTAATTAATATGTAAAAATTATGTGTATTGTATATCAATTTGTAATTGTCCCTAAATATTAGAAAAATTATTAGTTGTTTGACTTAACCTTTTAGAGATCAATTTCTAAGTGTAATTAATATATTTTCATCAATAATGTTAACATCAAATCATGAACTATGTTTGCCATGTTAAACCATATTTGTTCTTTACATAATAATCATTAATCATTTGAATATGATTTGAAATTCTTTTCAAATATCATTCCACCTTGACTAATGATTTTTTAATCAAGACAGTTTCAGAACAAATGAAACATGTTGTATGTAGACGTTAGAGGGTTTGATGAAGTTGTCACCTAGTTGTTTGGTTCAGGGTTATTAGAAAAATTTGAGTGCACTGGTTTTATCATAAGTTCAAAGTGAGTAAAGAAAAGATATTAATACTTCTATTATACCTGAGGTAAGCTGCATTGTTTATATATAAATATTTTATGATATGTTGATACTTGTTTTCTTTTAATTTTCCTATTATGACGAGTTTGTCATGATGAGTAAACCCTACTTTTCTAAAAAGAAGTTTGAAAAAGTGAAATATCTTCAATTATTGTTGATGCTTCTTTTAGGATAAAAAAATTGGGATTTTTGTTACCCCGTCATTCCAAATAATATTCCTTGTGGGTTTTTTTATCCTTATATTAATCTCATGTAGATATTTTAACCCTATATTAAAGCGGAGAATAAAATTATTATCTCCTTTTTTAGGGTTCTAATCTCTATATTAAACGTGAATAATATTTATTTGCAATTGTTTTTAACATAGGTCAAAATTCTTTGGAAATATACAAAGTTGTTGTAAAATCCTTGTAATGTTTTATAAAAATGTAAACTTATTTTAGTTTTTATAAGGATGCTCAAATAAATTTTAGAATATTTGTCCATATGCAAGAAAAACAAAAATATTTTATAACAGCCTGGTCGAGCCCAACAGTAGCACATTCTAAATCACGTTCTTGCTGTTGTTAATTGGAGGGCGAATGGTGCACTAACCAAAAAGATTTGATGAAAATATAGAAAGGAATCGGAGAAAAAGAAGATAGTTCAAACAAAACATAATTTTAAATAGCTAATTGATGAATGACGAGGAGTCCAAGTAGATGGAGCTTTAATGGTGGTATGATGTGAGCAAGAAACTTCAAGAAGATAATTTTAATGGTAAGAAAATGTTTTTTTTTCTTATGTTGAATGATATACACTATAAGCTAAATTAATTTGTGGAATTAATGTAACAAAATTATTCTAGCAATATACAAATATTATTTTGGATTATAATAGTAAAATTATTATTTTACTATTCAGTGTACTTTAGGGTATTTTTGATTTTTTATATTTATATGCACAGTAAAATAACCATAATACCCTCATATAAGACAAAAACTAAGAGTTGCTACTAGAAGTGTTACCGAAATTTCACAGTTTCAATACACAGTAAAATAACCATGATACCCTCAAATAAGACAAAAATCAAGGGTTGTCGATGAAGGTGTCACTAAATTTTCACATTTTAAAAAAATATATAAATACAGATATACCCCCATAAAAGACAAAATTCAAGAGGTGGTTGTAGGAGTATTTAGGTAATTTACTAATTTTTAAATTATTTTCTACCAAATATTGTAGGCGCGTCTAACGGTATTCGGCCTCACACACATTTCTGGCAGCGTGTGCGGCATCGGCCGATGGTCATAAATGTTCAAACGATGTCTCACGTGATGCTCTGTCATGTCCTCTTTCTCATGCTAGGGCACGTGGCGTCACACGATAGCCGATTACGTGATGGTTGTTGGTTGAATTTTGTTTCTATTATCTCTCTCCTGCATGCTGAATTCCATGACATACCCCTTTGTTTATGGTGTTTTCATTGCAATCCCTCATCTTTTAATTGTTTTGTATGGTCCTTATTCCTATTATATAAGTTTTGATTGTGTACTTCAAATTAAATTAAAATTGATTGTATATTTTAGTTTCATTTTGGTCCTTATTCTTTTAATTTTGTGATTGGTTTGAAATTTCTTAATATTTCCGATATAGAAGTTTAGATTTTTTTCAATTTTGTTCTTTGATTGAAATTAATCATATATTTTATTTTCATTTCGGTCCTTCTACTTTGAATTTTGATTTTATTATAATTTATATATTTTTTTATATATATTTCTGACATAGTCCCTATTTTTGTTCATGTTTATATGTATACACTCTTAGTTTTTGTTTTTAATTTTTATTATTTTCTATTTTGCTGAGGTTGTTTTTTTTTAATTTAGTCCTTAAATCTTAATTTGTGTTGGTGATCATTTGAAGTTGATATTTATTAATTTTTTTCCCTTTGTTTTTTTTTTATTATTCTTCACGTCAAATGAGTTTTTTAAGATAATAACATTTATTTTTGTTTTGTCATTTATTTTATTGCTCTTTATTTAATTTTTTAGGTATTTTTTATTCTTCGAGGTAATTTTGTTTTTCAATTATTTACGCAATAATAATAATATTTAAATTTTTTCTTGTTTGCTCTTTTATTAATAATATAAAAAATATCAATAATGACAAAAGCAATTATAATAATGATAATAATACTAATTAGAATTTCAATTATATTAATAAAAGTAATGATGCAGGTTATCATAATGATTATTGTCGTAATAATGACAACGATTACAACAATAATGATGGTGACGGCGATAATATGGCCAATAATAATCTGAATAATAGTTGATGTTGTTTTTGTTCAAAATTGACTTTTGAAGCTTTTTTTATGTATTATGTTTCAGATTTAATATCATGTAAAAAAAATATACAAAGACACGCATAGACAAAACAGGTGGAATTAGCCCAAATTATATATAATAAAAAAATATATACGAGCCACTTACCATGCGCTTCGCCACAGTCTAAACCAAATTCTTTAACGTGTCAAAAAAAGTTAATGGTCCTAGACTTTTTTTATGATTCTATACATCTAAGCGAAATATTCAACTTACAAAACTTTTGATTATTTTTATATATATATTTATTTTATTATAGATAGGGAATTTAAAACAATGATAATGATTATTTGTAAGGTTTTTTTCTTAAAAATATGTGAGACTGATTATATATTTTGATATTTTTTTAATATTAAAGCCTTAATATATATATATATATTTTTGAAATGATTCCCAATTTTTTCCATGTTTATATGTACATGCTCTTAGTTTTTATTTTTTATTTTTAATATTTCCTATGTTGTTACGGTTGTATTTTTTTTCTTCATTTAATGCTTGAATTTTAATTTGTGTTGGTGATATTTTAAAATTGATATTTATTATTTTTCCCTTTTTTGTTTATTTTTATTTTTATTTATTCTTCAAGTCAAATATTTTTTTTGATTTAATAATATTTATTTTTGTTTTGTCATTTATTTTCTTTTTTAATTGCTTTTTTGTTAATATTTTTGGGTGTTAAAATTTCTAATTATTATAAATAAGGCATTCAAAATAATGATAATGGTTATTTGTAAGGATTTTTTTCTTATAAATATGTGAGACTAATTATATCTTTCGATATTTGTTTAATATGAAAGACTTAATATATATATATATATATATATATATATATATATATATATATATATATATATATATATATATATTTTAAATGATTCCTAATTTTTTCCATATTTATATGTACATGCTCTTAGTTTTTATTTTTTATTTTTATTATTTCCTATGTTGTTACGGTTGTATTTTTTTCATTTAATGCTTGAATTTTAATTTGTGTTGGTGATATTTTAAAATTGATATTTATTATTTTTCCTTTTTTTTGTTTATTTTTTTATTTTTATTTATTCTTCAAGTCAAATATTTTTTTTGATCTAATAATATTTATTTTTGTTTTGTCATTTATTTTCTTTTGTAATTGCTTTTTTGTTAATATTTTTAGGTGTTAAAATTTCTAATTATTATAGATAAGGCATTCAAAATAATGATAATGGTTATTTGTAAGGATTTGTTTCTTATAAATATGTGAGACTAATTATATCTTTTGATATTTGTTTAATATTAAAGACTTTATATATATATATATATATATATATATAATGACCTAAGTTATTTTAAAAAAAAAAAATTAATTTAATGTCAGTAATCCAAAATACTTTTAATATAATAATATGAATAATAAATCTTATAAAATAAAAAATTAATTTCATTTCTTTTTCTAACAATAATGATGGTGTTAGCGATAGTATGACCAATAATAATTAGAATATTATTTATTTATAATAATAGTTATAATGACAGCTATAATAAATATGATAATTTAACAATCATGATAATAACAATGAGAATAATAATCGAAATAATTCATCAGTTGATGTTATTTTTCTTAAATGTTGACTTTTACGGGTTTTTTATGTATGATGTTTCAGATCTAATATCACATAAAAAAATATACGAAGTTACACGTAGACGAAACGGGTGAAAAAATTGAGTCAAATTATCTACAATGAAAAAATATACGAGCCACTTGCCCTCCACTTGGCCGTAGCCAGAAACAAATTTTTTAACATGCAAAAAACATTAATGGTCTTAGATTTTTTTTATGATGTTATATATCTGAGTGAAATAATCAGCTTACAAAACTTTCGATTGTTACCACAGCAAAATTATTTACAATAATAATAATAATAATAATAATAATAATAATAATAATAATAATAATTATTATTATTATTATTATTATTATTATTGTATATTAGTTTTTATATATTTATTTTATTTTGGAAAATGCATTTAAAATAATTATTTTGAAGTGTTTTTCTCTTAAAAATAATTATATATTTTTATAGCTTTTTAAAATTAACACCTTAACATATATATATATAAAAAAATGAACTAAGTTTTTTTAAAAAAACTCAAATTAATTTAATCTTATTGTTCTGAAATACTTCAAATATAATAATATGAAGAATAAATCTTAAAAGATAAAAAAATTGAATTTCATTTTATAATGATAATGATAGTGGCAACGATAATATTATCAATGATGATTAGAATAATAATTATTATAATAAAAACTATAATAATTGTGATAAATTAACAATCATGATAATAATAATGAGAATAATAATCAAGATAATTTTTATTATTTTAACAATACTGATAATAATCATTTAAGGTGTTATGATTTTGATGATAATAATGACATTATAAATTATCATAATAATAACGATTATAATTTATTGTAATAGTCATAGTGCTTATGGTGTAACTCATTATGACTTTGATGATAATAATAACTATAACTTATAAAATAAAATAAAAATATCAATAATGATAAAAACAATTATAATAATGATAACAATACTAATTATAATTAAAATAATATTAGTAAAAACAACAATATTAATTATTATAATGATTATAATTGAAATAATCAATCAATTTACTACATTAAAAAAACCCAACACAGCTCGCGAGCACAGCAATTCATGAAGACTAAATACCATAACAAATGTTAGCGATTGGCTACCAGATGATGTTTGATGTGTCGCTCAATAACTCAAAACATGACGCACAACAGCATGAATAACGCATATCAACTACTTAATTTAAAATAATATTTTATCTCTACAAGAAAATTCAATTAGAAAATTAAAAAAGAAAACATATTGAAAAGACCAAAACTCCTGGACATAAGCTCAAGAAAATTTAAAATTGAGATCAATTACACATTTTATTGTGCTATAAGAAAGAAGAGGTGAAAACAATTCCTACACCACCGCTCTAAACAATAAAAATACCTTACCCCCACCACTAGACATTTCTTTAGTTGAAAAAAGCAAAATCATAATTATACCATTTCATTCCACCAATACTTCTAGTAAAAAAGCTAAAATATTTGTGCCATGAGTTTAGTTTTTTGTTATTATATACACAAAAGTGCAATGAAAAGGGCAATTGTAGATTATTCTTTTTTTTTTTAAAAAAAAAAAAAAAAAAAGAGATTAGTCTCGGTATCTCAAAATTTGACCTTGTACATTTCAAATGCTCATCCGAAAGGACTGAAAAAACTACCAGGTTTCTACCGTGACCATTGGCAGATGCAGTGCCACATGCTGCAAGAATGGATGTAAGATTTAAAGTAGAAAGATTGGAGGATATGGACAAGTAGGGATGCAGCATTAAGTAAAGCAGTGGGAACTACGTGAATAGAGTGACAACATCTCTACGGTATCCTCTCACAATTAGAAGCCTTGGCACATTCTCCACCAATAGATCCATGTACTCCATGTAAAAGTAAGCAGGATGGTGTGGTGGGGGCGGGGGTAGACTCACCAGCACAACAGCAGCCATTCTTGAGTATCTCAAAATCGTTGAATTTAGCTTGAGGGTAGTGTAAAGAAACTTCTCTACCTGTTGCTCATTCACAACTACAGGTTTCCCATCAGCCATCAGCTTGTTCCCATCCCCTTGAGCCGACCTCTTCATCTCAGCCAAGTAGCCAGCGATGCGCTGCTGAGCAGGTGTGAATGATCCCGACCATTCATCTTGTTGAGATCCACCCTCTATTTGAACATCCCAAGATTTCATAGATATTACAATCACTTCGGCCTGCATCCGAAGATCATAGAGAAACTTCTTCACGTCAGCTTTGAGTTCCTCTGCATCTGAATCCTCCTCTGCAATGCAGAAGACCTGAATCTTACAATTCTCAAAACTCTTCTTGGTACGAAGGAGTTGAGAAAGAAGCAGCATTAGACCACCATCTCTTACAATCCAATACAAATCTATAGTTCCGTACTGCATTTGATACTCATTGGGCCACTCATCAAGACCCTTGACAATAACAACTGCTTTGTTTGCAACGATGCAGTCATTGATTATTCCAACAAAGGTGGCAGGTATTTCTTTTAAATTTTCACGACGCCAGATTTCAGGATAACGCATCACCACAATGTTGGGCTTCAGGTTTCCAAGGCCCATGGTCTGGACAATTCCACGAAAACCTTCAGACATATTGGGGGCTACAACTATTTCTGCGACACCTTCACAGCACTTGTAATCAATGTAGGTACTTAGTTGCTTACAGGCTGCCTTGGCATCTTCAGCATGTTCATGATAGTCTCCATCTAGTATAGAGACAAATATGGACATCCCGCGGCCTTTCTTCTTCATGCAGTTGGCAAAGTCGGCAAGCTTGGGATGGCAGGGAACATTTTCTGGCAGCTTTCCCCATGGCCGGCAGAATACAAGAGGGATTGGGTACCAATTTTTTGGGTGCACTTGGTTAGCTGCAAATAATAATGAGATATGTAAAACACAATGAAAAGGCATGCATGCTCACAAACACACATGGGTAATGAAAAGCGACATCTAACAACATAACCAAAATCCTTGTGTTCAAGATGTTTGCTAGAAGCAATACTGACTGTTCATAGCAAATTGCCATAATAGGCCACCAAGCGGAGCACATAATACTTTCAATATTCACCAGTGAGATGCAACAACTCAAGAACTCTAAATGTTGTCATACGGTGAATTTAGGAGACACTACCTCCCAGTGATCGAAGACTGCGAAGAGCTAGTTGAAAATATGCACTCTTGAAGCCATCACCCCAGTCCCCAGCCTTTCCTTTAATGCTGACATAATAATAAATGAGGCTTGCTAGTGCCAGAGACACAACAGTGAACGACCAAGAAATCAAGAACATGATAACTGCAGTAAACCAGAGAAGGCAGGTAAGATTCTGAAAAAAACACCAACTTGCAAGCATGTATGATCATGGACATGCAAAAGGACATTAAATGTATAAAAGCACACATCAAGCTTATAGGCACCAAAATATTCAGTACCACAGTTGTCGTACATCTTAAAGATTCTCCCTAGATGGTGCTTGCTTTGAAATCCTAAATATGCCTAAGGCTAGTAGATAGGAATATGAAAATGAATTTGGCATAATCATATTTGTCAAAACACAATTTGAATCGTTAATAGGAAAGCTCATTTTAGTAAGAATCGTAAATGCCATAAATCTATTATACAAAAAAAAATAGAACAATAATAAACCATCCGTGATCTATGCAGTAATATGATTCAAAGATTAGTTCAATAAGTAACTACTACCTAGCAGTAACTCACTAACGTCTAAGTTCTAAGATTCAAGAAACTCCAAGGTTTAAGAACTCAAAAGATGGAAATTCTAGAGCCTTGTGATGAATTAAAAGATAAAAAAGTATTTTTATAAAATTTCTAGGGAGTTATGTTAAAAAAATATCCAGAAACAATGTCATTTAAGTTTCAAGTCCCATGGTTATTTTTATAAAAAGCAAAAATAATTCCAATAGCTTTTACACAATTCTGAAAGTTTTCTTTACGTCATCTTCTTCTTTCCATCTTCTACAAACTCCTCTTTTCTCTGCAAGTCTGGCATTGAAGCTTCTTTCTCTACAAATCCTTTGTATATCTAGAATTTTCTATCAAATCTGCTCTCTCTTGCAATTCCTCCATCTTTTTTTTCCCCGGAATTCCCTTCTTTCAGATATGATATTTTTGGGGCAACTGAGTGAATCATACAAAACACACTAAAGCAGATTCCCAAAGCATCCATGATTGAACAAAGCCAAAAGCATGGGTCAAGATTGAGGTTGAGGTTCATTTATATGCGCACAGTCCCAAATCCTTTTTTAGCAACCTCACACATTACAGTAATTAGTATGATGTTCCAGAAAATATACCTGAAATCAACACACTAAAGCATTCCAGCTTTTAACAAATAAAGCCAAAATGTTGTAACAGAAAGCTTTCTGCATTTTCCAAACAGTTGAATGGACATCACATTTTCAAAAGCATCCAATGAGCGTATTAAACTTAGGCTGACGAGGACAATACAGCATCTTTGCTCTTTTGGGATGCTATTAAGAGCTCAGAGAGAAAGCTATAAGGTGTGAACACCAAAGTCCTCCATTACTAAGGCCTCTCTTGGCCCTAAAAAATAATAATAGTAGCAAAACAACATGTGATTTATTTTTCAAAGGGAAAAGTAAGAGGCATACCTATGCATAGTGATGCTCCAAGAAGAGAGAGGCTCCAATGGTGAATTTTCCATCGTGGTCGCCAACTGGGAGCATCTAGAAGATCCAGAAGGAAGCAAGACAAGTTCACGCCAGCATAACATAAAAGGTAAAACATAGTTACAGTTGGTGTGATAAGATCTAAATTCCCAATAACAACACACCCAACACAGACAAATGCAGTAAAGAGAGTAGCAATGTGAGGCTCATGTCCATCTGCAACTTTGAAATAGTTAAGAACAGGGAGAATTTCATCATTGGCTATCGCTGCAAGCAGGCGTGGGGCACCTGTCATGCTTTGCAGAGCGGCACCCAAGGTTGAAAGAATGATACCAACGTAGATGATGGCAGGGAAAGGCCAGGCAATAGTAGCTGTAAGTAGCCTGCATAAAAAGTACAGTTCAACAGTGAAATAGAAATAGTGAAGAAATTTGGAGTACAAATTCTACAACTCAAACCAACATACTGACAATATATTCTCTTCAGCAGAAATGACCATGATGTATAATGTATATATGTTAGAGAATAATATAAATCATATTCTGGGACCTCAACTAACAGCTTAAACTTTTCGGTAAGATGGTTCCTTGACATAATATCAGAATCTTGTTGACCCAACAGTCACAAGTTCAAATTTCACCACCCTCATTCTATTTGATAAAAATTAAGCATAAAGTAATGTGAGTATGTGCAAGTTTCAAGCTCAAATGACTTTCATTTGAGAGGGTGTGTTAGAAAATAATATAAATCATATTCTAGGACCTCACCTAATAGCTTAAGCTTTTAGGTGAGATGTTTCCTTGACAATTAACAATATAAAAAGGAGAGAAACAAAGAACTAGTATGAAAGTATAAAAAAGAACTGGGATGAAAGTATCACCCAATGAAGGAAAAAACTTTACAGGTTCTAAATTCATGGATATGCTGATACCATCCAAAGTGTAAATGAGGAATTGATGGTGACTTACTAATAAAACTATTGAAGACCCAGGTTGTCTAACCTACTTTGAAGGCAATTAGGAATTCCCAAACCATAACCATGCATTCTCGTATCATATCTTTCTTTTACTAGCACAAGACACAATCCAGGCATCAATATCATTCAAAGTTGTTAACATTTTTACTTAAAAAATGATATTATTTTTTCCATACAAGAATTAAATTCAAACAATATTTTACATTTTTTATTAATCATACAAGGAATGAATTTTAATGAAAGGTATTCTGAATTAACAGTGGTAACTAAATCTTTCTCTAAATTTTTACAATATCCCCAATTCTATGAATGACTAGAGATTTTATAACAGGGATTATTTCTACAGAAGTAAATTTTCAATAATACAATAATCAGAATGTACATGTGATAGAAGCCTTAAAGCTAGCATAGGTCTAGTAACACTTTCTATATTTAATGCATCAGACCAAAATTGCTAAAACTAAACTAGGACCAGTAACGCTTTATAAATCTAACAATTCATTAAGAGCATTTAGTATAAGCATTTACTGCATGTAACAAACCAACAATACAACGAGTCCTAAGTCACAACATAAAGATGCTATCCACAACCTACCTATAGGAACAAGCCACTAATGAAAATAAAAATGAAGAGCACAACTACAATCTCATGAGAAAATCCATCATATGAACAAAGAAAACTCTGCTAGTGAATGATATAATAAACAGAAACTACGTGACAACATTATTCCATTAGACAGTTAAGTGTAGATATATTTCTGTAGATATGCTTTGCTAGGCATTTAGTATATAACTACAAAGTGCTGAAGAAAGATATAACCTATAGGTGGCCTTGCAAATGCCTAATCACTTGATTGAAAGTTGAATATTGTTAGTTATTAGAGAAGAAGGAAGTTAATGATCCACATTTTAAAGCAAATACCTGTCTGTCAAGAGCGTATCTCTAGTTGCAAGTGCTCCAAAGAATAACACAGACACTAGATATAGTACAGTGGTTGCCAGAGTTGCAGCCAATGTACCGATGGGAATTGAACGCTGTGTGTCTTTAAGTGAGGATGATCTATTAGAGCCCGCCATAATTCCCGTTACAGCAGGGAAAAATAGGCCAACCAATGCACTGAAAGAAATTAAGAGAAAAAGGAGAAAAGGCATAAAATAATTTAGTCTCGTCCCTATTTCAAGAAAATGCAATTCCATGCTTTAAAGGAATGCTTTGATGACACACTAGAATTGTAAGCAATAGAAGTGTTCTTGGTAAGGGCATGAGGCATAGTATTGTCTAACTGAGACATGAAAACTATGAAAAATTCAATTTCATTTAACACCCATTAGCAAGATAACTAATTGAAATGCTTCACAGCTATACAAGATTGCATAATGTCCAACAGTTCCAGTGATGGTAATTAAAAAGAGAATGGAGTGTGCCTTGGGAGGGTGTGGCTGAAAAGCAAAGTGTATCAAGCTCAAAGGTAATTCCAGCAACTTTAAATTCCATTAACAAGGGAAGCTAAAATCATATAAATTAGATTTAAAAAATGATCTAATTGGCAACTGCTGGACCATTAGGTGTTTGTTCATTATTTTTTTTTCTATTGACACCATAAACTGTGTTTGGTTACCTGACATTAAAAAAAGGTGTAAAGTAGAAGAATTAAGTCTACCAGCTTCTGCTCCATGGTTATGGAGCTCCAATTTTGGTTTTCCATTCTACATTCCTTGAACTGTACAAGGAATAAGCATATTTTTTTCCAAACAATGTACAAAAAGTATTTCATTCAAATTCAATTGCAAGTGTTCCCAATAGAAAACAGAGTTCAGATTGCAAAACCAAAGCAAAGAAACATATTCTGGCAACTTTACTCGACAATTAGAAATTAATATATACCAAAGTATTCTGATATTACAATAAAATGGAAAGTACATCGCAATCAGATCCATTAATGTTATCAACTTGAAATTGTTTTCGTAGCTTACTTGAAATTCCAGTAGACCTTTCCTTCAGGATCAGGTATGCCAGCATTATTAGTAAGTTGATAATCTGAACTCCAGTTTTCTTTAAAACTTTCCATACTCAAGCCTGTGATTCCATCTGTTAAGATCATGGAAAGAGAAGTGTTTAGTTTTATTTCTCCACCAGCCAATAAGAAAGAACAAGGAATAAGAGTGAAAGCAAGACCATGAAAACATCAAGCACACATACATTTACAACTAAAGTTGACTGTTATTAGCATATAGGTTAAGGTCAAAAGTGAATCCTAATTTATCAATCAAAGAAACTGTTTGCCTTGAACTTATATCAGCAAGGTAACTTGGCTACACCATGCTTTATGCACAGATTCAAGTGGATAGTCAAATTCCATAGAGATCTAATGCCACCAACAATTCCAAAGAGATCAAAAGCCACCAACCTATAAAGCTCAACACTAATAATATGCATCATGGAAGTCCAAACAATACTGTTAAAGTCAGAATGAATGGTTCAATGGTTATTCATCAGCTAAATGTATCTAAACAATAATAATAATAATAATAATAATAATAATCAAAAGAGCAAGAAGAAGAAGAAGAAGAAGAAGACTGCATCCTCTAAATTGATTTTTGAGATGCACAGCTGGACAAGGAACATATGTTTTCAACTTCATAGATGCAGCAAATCTTTGTTAGGTGAGGCAAAATGCATTCCTCTCGTGAAAAGACAAACAATACATCCAAATGATGGACAACTAAAAGTTGTGAAACATCCCAGCAAAACCAAACACTTTAATGAACCAAAAACACCTAAATCAAAGGTTTTAATGTCGGAACACAATTTTATGTCCAGGATTCATAGTTATCAAAACTGAGCTAGATTGTGAAGCTGTCAAGGTACCAAGTCACCGATTGAACATGTGAATCAAATAAAACCACAAGTAAATACACAAATTTATTTATATGTTATACATAATGTTACTAACCAAGCGTGGTAAAAGCCAACACAAATCTATCTATTTTAAAGGGGCATGGGTCGTAAAAGTGAGTATAAAATTTAAACGGATTACTAATGGAGTAACCCAAAAATATTCTAAGATAAATCGGATGGGTGGGGTTGGGTAACGATCACCCATCTGACCCATTGACAGGTATAGCTGCAAGCAATGTGAGGGAAAACAATTTTTTTTATTAATTTTCATTTAGCCCCTGAGTTTTTTGAAAAAACTTGTTTAATTTATTTTTCATCGAATAAGTTCTTATTTGAAAGCTATTTATACTAAATATATTTTAGTCCCTGAATTAAAATTTTCTTTTGAGATCAAGTCCCTGCACATCAAACAGTAAGCTTGGTCACACAATTTAAATTGGTTGATGGCTAGGTTAAGTGGGTGTGAGTACCCATTTAAAAATTAAATGGTCATAAAAGGGTATGCACAGAACATTACACATACCTATTTTGACCTAACTCATGCCCACAACTAACTCAAATAATATTTATATTTAAAACACCGCATATAATATTATCAAAAATACTTTCAAAAATAATTAAAAACAAAAAAAAGATAGTTTTTTATAAGTTGAAAACAAAAAACACTTAGAAAACAATCGCTTCACTAGGTCGACTTTAGGCTACAATCATGAACATGCCAGGTCATTTTCTAATTCAAATAGTTGATATAGGTTAATGTAGCTATCAAAACTAAATTGTAAAAGACAATCGTGGTAGATGGCTTATTATTTTCCTCCAAAGATATGGATCAGGGTGTAGTCTAAAAAACATTACGTATGTACTCATCAACATTAAATTTGGTCAAGGATTTGGAACTTATACTACAAAACATCATTCGAATGCTAGACTTCTATCGTATTTGAATGCTCATTGCATCACCCAGGGTAGCTATGACAAGTAATAGGCAAACATTACCAAGAAAGAAGAACTTAATAACTTAACACTCACCGGCAGGGTAATCCTTCTTTGCCAAAAATATCCCAATAAATATGCAGAACAACGAGAACAAAACAGGAATGAGAAAAGCAGGTGCAACTCGATTGATCATCTTCACACCACCAAACACGATAAAGCATATGACAATTGTCACAACAATCCCATAAATTTGCAGATCATGTGAACTTGGACTTTGTATGGGATGTGCAACTTCCGTTCCATTAAATGTTGTTATAGCCTCTAAAGGGAAAACATAAGCAGTCAAAGATAAAAATTATCAGTGTTCTTTAACATTTTGAGATGGTAAGGTTATATTCATGCTAACAGCTACCAATCATATGTAATATCAGCAGAAAACTCTGAATCTTTACCTCTGAATATCCCTGCAGCAGGTACAGCTTTTAAAAAGGTTTCTACAGCTCCCAACACATAACTAAAACAATGAGTAGAAGCAAATGAAAAGAATGGATGTCAACACAGATACTTAGCATACACAAATAAGACTATGAAGATAATAAAACTAATTGGAACCTCATGTCCTAGAACACGGTCTAGGGCATTAACCAGACATAACATGGTGACATCAGGAAAGGGACAAGATATACTCACAGAGCTCCAGCAACTGCATTCCCAAGGAAGAAACATAATCCAATACTCACTCCAATCTCAGGACCAAGAGCACGACCAATGAGATAATATGGGCCCCCACCCTATATATAAGGTTCATACAACAAGTGACTTGCTTAAAAACTATTCCAAAATTGAACTTGTCATCAGAAGATAACGACTATAAGAAACTGAAAATGAGCAAAAATCAGCTGTGGTCATCAATCTTATAGAGCATCTAGAGTGAGTTAGTAAGGAATAATACACACAGCAAACCACTACAAGCTGCAAAAACACATTTACAAGAACAGATATAGCATCAGAAAAATCCAAGCATAGATCACCATACCAAAAAATAATTTGAAATCAAGAATCAACCAATCCATGGAAGATAGTTAGCTTAATTTCTCACTCCTGCATCAGGATGCCAAAACACAAATAATCAGTCATGCCTAGAAGAATTAAGAGATTAACTAAATTACTAGTTAAAATAATTATTCATTATTGATTTTCTTAATCACAGTGACAACTATATAGAGTTCGTAAAGAATTAGAGAAACAAACAAATGTCAGCCTGTGACAAGAAACAAGCACGTAATTTAAGCACACTTGAAATAAAGCAAACAACATGCTTAACAAACTGTACCACAAGAGAGAGGCTTAGAAATTATTTTCATTTAACTTTAAATCCCAAATAGTTTATATTTCTTGTAGTTCTAGTCCATTGAAGAGTACTATTTTGTTTAGAACTATAGGTGCTTTGATGCCTATTAAAGGAACATATTTTCTGTGTAATTGGAAATATTTTGATTATGCAATTATAAGTATTTTGGTTGTCTGAGAGCTGCAGCCTTGAGTGTCGTTTTCTATTTATCCATGTGTTATTTTCTTCTTCTCTTTCTTAGTACCTACCTAATGCACAATCAAGTAGGTATTATGTACAGGTCTCCATTCAAATACTAAATTCTCCTAAAATAATCCCCTAATCATCCATAAATCAACATTTATGAAACCTTAACTCACCAAATTCCTTGTTACATGATGATAAAATTTTCCTGGTGTTAAAAGCGCCAAGTGCACTAATGCATTAAGAGCTCTTGGAGCCTACATCAAGTGTCAATACAAAGTTGAGAAAATCAAGGCGTGTATTTTTTTAATAGAATGCATGGTGAGTTGCATGGAAAGATTCTAAGACTTAAAGAGAGGATAGAAAAGAACAATTATAATTCATTTTCTCTATTAGCTCAAATGGTAGAGCAATGGACAAAAAAAATCACGGACCTCAGCTGAGAAAAAAGTTGTAGATAGAGAGCGGAAAGAAAGAAAGGAGAGAGAGAGAGAGAGAATGGATGAAGCAACAGAATAAATAATGGAAATAATTCTATTGAGGCATGGGTTTGTGCCTTTGGGTCTGCATCTCAATGAAGTTGCATCACGGAGTTAAATAAAAGCATTGGCTTTAGCATTCCTGCCCTGTGCCTCAAGCATGCCTAAGGCATGGTTTTAACAGCTCTGATCCCAACATATAGCAAAATTCTTGTCCTCTTCACATTTTCTCAATTGGGGAAAATGCAAAAAAGAACCTTTTCATTTGGACCATTTACACTTGAGTGACCAATTTCAAATTTTGATTTGGACATTGAGCTTGTGATTTCCTGTTTTGACAAATGAGAATATACCCAATATTTTATGTACATTATCATGATTCATCTATTCAAGTTTACCAAAAAAAACATATAAAATCAAGAAAGACTACTATAAATTTATCATCCTTCAAATCCCTCCCCTTCTCAATTTTACCCATGTTTTGAACAAACCAACTAAACTATAAATTTATCATTTTAACTTGAAACCAAATGCTATTTCTATCTCATATGTTAATCAAACAGCTTTGATCAACATAAAGAGTTCAACAAAGGGATCGTCATTGTTGTTTGATCACTCAAACTATGATCCAAATCATGCACCAATCTGAGTTTCTATTCAATATGAATTTTCAATTCAATACTTTCACAACCCCATAAGCGTAACTCGTTTTATTGTTTTACTTACCAATAAATTTATTTATGCACTCCCTTCATTAAAAAGATTTTGTTCAATTTTCCATTTTGGGATGGTACAAAATTGTTTTCCATTGTGAAAAAGTCATTACTAACTGCTTAATTTTATTTTACTATTATACCCCTAATTGCAACCCACTTTAATTCCTTCAATCCAACTACTCTCTCTCTTTTTAATTTAGATTTAAATAAAACTTTCATTTCTTCTTGTTAATTGATGTGAATTTCAAGTAAACGTCTCATCAATGTTTATGGTAATTCCAAGACTTTATGTTGTGAGTGTGGTGAGTCGATTTATGCACAACCCAAAAGATTCACATCTTCAGGCAGTATATAGACTCCTCAGATACTTGAAGACTATTCCAGGAAAAGGAATTCTCTATAAAAAACATGAGAATCTAAAACTGGAATGTTATACAGACACAGATTATGTTGGTGCCTTAACAAATAGAAGATTGACATCAGGTTATTGTACTTCGTTGGCAGGAAATCTTGTGACATGGAGAAGCAAAAAACAGAATGTTGTGTCAAGATCAAGTGCAGAAGAAGAATTTCGATCAATGGCACTTGGAATTTGTGAGTTATTATGGATGAAGATTATGATAGAAGATTTAAGAATAAAGTAGGACGAACCAATGAAGTTGTACTGTGACAATAAGTCTGTCATTTCAATAACACACAATCCAGTAAAACATGATAGAACTAAGCATGTGGAGGTAGACAAACATTTCATCAAAGTAAAGTTAAGAGTGGATTAACATGCACTCCTTATATGCCTACGGGATAACATCTTGCAAATATACTTACTAAAAGTGTTCAGAATCTTGCATTCAAAAATACATTAGACAAGCTAGGAATGAAAGATTTCTTCCATCCAGCTTGAGGGGAGCGTTGAATGTTGAAGATTTTGAAGTAATTAAAGCAAATTTGAAGATGATTTGGAGGAAGTAATGATAGAAAATCAAATATTCTTTCCTATAAAGTAGGATCTAGTAATAATATCTATTTGTGTAGAAATAGTTGTCCTAATATAGATTTGTAGGTGCTGTATATATATTCTAGAATTCTTTTGAAATAAAATGGGAAGTCATAATTTAAGAATCCTTCACAGTTAGAAATTGAACTCAGTCATGCCAAAGTAGATACTTCGAATGTAGCATTGTCACCAATTTATTCAACAGGTAGCTTGCTCCAAATATCTTAAATTCATTTTCAACAAAGATATATTCATGTAAAATTTCAAAATCTAGACAAAACTTCTTGAGATCTAAGAAATCAAGGTCACATGATAGAAACTTTAGTTAATGTGTTTAGTCATCCCTAACAACAAAGTCTTAACCACCAATTGAAGTGGTAAATTCAGAAGATCGATCCAACATATATGTATGGTTTGGACAACACATCGACACTTAATTCCTCTTTGATGTCAACTTCAGCTTCCTAAGCAATTCCAGCAATTTGTTCTAGCTTTTTTTTAGGTTAATATAATCTCAACATGTTCATTGACTTTGTATTGTCCTTTGAGTTTCATATCTACTTTATGTTTCTCTAATTTTTCAGCGTGTTTGGTGACTTCAGGTTGTTACTCTAAGAATAGCAATAATTGTGGCTTTTCTATTTCTTTAGAAACAAACTTTATAGATAGAATAATTGATTCATCATTAGGAGCATTTATCAGCAAAGCCAAAAAACTAGGTGTATATGATTTTGGAATGAAAACCTTTGTCACCTTTTTTTTATCATCAACTCAGAACAATTGGTGTCTCAAGTTACTTCTCCTCCCCCTTAAAAACTTTAGGTTAGGGTTCCAATTTCAATGGTACAAGCTTAAAATTCACATAATCCTTATTAATGTTGTATAAATGATCTCTAACCAAGTATGCATCCACCTTAAATAATATCTACATCATATTGTCAAGGCCTATCAAATATCAAACTATATGCATCCATTTCTAGCATATTACAATAAATCTCATCCCTATATTTTTCAATGAAAATAGGTATTTACAACATTGGGTTACCCTTATTTCCCCTTCAGTTTTAATAAAACTAATTTTATATGGTTTAGGATGTGCACCAAAAAGAAATGGAAAAAAGGGTAAAGCAACGCAGGATCAAAGATATCAATTAAAATAGTCTCTCTTTTAGTAAGATCCAAGGTAATTTTTTCAAAAAATAACTACTGAGTAGAACTAATTTATTAATCATGTTTTCAATTATGTCCCTAATATGCTCAATCTAAGGGCTAAAGAGCAATCATTGAAAAATCGATCTCATATCCTTGTTGAAAAAGAATTATTTAACATTTAACAAGTCATTAAGCTGGTGTAGAAAAGGCTATGAAAATATTATCTTAGATACTAAACTCCAACAATACTTTATCCAAAACACAAGTAAGAACTAATTTATTAATGTCTTAACTGATACTTACCTTCATTGCCCCATTGGTTGCAATAGCACTCAGTGAAATCCCTGTTAGGAAAGTACACAAACCACAAAATGCTACCAGCACTAAAGATTCGCCTATGCCAGCCATGCCAACAATCCTGCATTTTTTACAAAAACAGAAAGCATTCAAAAACTATTGTATGCGAAAGCATAGGCATGAAATTAAATGTGCATCATCAACATCCATTCAGTAATGAATGGAGAGAGGGGAAGGATGCAATCAACATCATTTAGTACAACTAGATTCATATTAAATCATATGAAGGAAGTACGACCAGCAATTTCCAAATATCATAGCTGTTCCTAAAAAGAATGCTTCTCATTTGGTTAAAATACCCCCATTCAGAATCCCTTTGATGTATGATTTCTGGCAAAAGTCAATGTAAATCCAAAACTTTATGAAAAAATTGTCTCTTCTACCCTTTCCCCATCTTATGGTCAAACCTGACAGATTAGAGGTGAACTTGAGTCTCTTTACACATTTTTTTCCTTCCCACTCTCAACAACCACCTCCTCCCAAAAAAAAAAAGTAACAACGTACTGACAGATTATCTATATAAAAATAGTTAACAGAGTTTTTGAGAAAATTTAAAAACTTTTAAGGCTTTAAAAAACACTAATCATATCAATGGCCAGCAAGCCCTTAATAAACAAAACGTGAACGCCAATTTATTTTCCTTTACCTCAAGCTAGATTACAACCCACCATGTCCAAATAAAATAAAAACCTTCAACAAACGACCTTTATTCAATTGAAAGTTAGACCATAACTTATAAGGAAAGGGGGGGTATCCAAAAATCGGAACATTTCAGAGCTCTCAATTTGTTATCACTTTTAAATAGCGTTATTATCATGTCCAATAAATGGGAAGTTCATGAGAGTAAAAACGAAATGTTAGTTGACTGATGTAATGATATTAAATGATATTAAAAGACATTTCAACCATATTTCTCAAATTGGTATGATGAATACATACATACATACATATATATATATATGCTATCAATTAAAAGCAAGAAACAAGGTGGATGTACATATCTCCACAGACCCTATAATCACTCACATTGAAACAAAATGCAGGTGCAGATAAAGGAAAGCTAAAAGGAAGCATCAAGCGATAGAGTTACCAAGAAAACCGAATATAGTAGATAATTCCAAGTATGTTTTGCAGGCATGGGACGAAAACACCCATCATCGTTCCCAGTTTAAGATCATTAGGCTGCATTGATGCATCAATAAAGAAATAAAGCATAAATAGTGGGTGAAAACTAGTAGTGAGAAATTGCTAAATAGAAAGGTAGAAATAGCAAATACCCTTGGGCGATCCCGATCAAAGGTGAAAGAAGCATCCTCACCATCCCTCCTGGGGCTAGAAGGGGCGGCAACTTGCTCCCCTGTCATACTGGAAAAGCAAGTCAACAATAATATAGATAGATGTTCAACAATAAAGGAATGAATTAGTAGGTAATGTACCTCTTAAGACCAAGAATGTTGACGAGGGAATCAAAGCCAAACAATTCCAATCTGTGCTCTCTTTCTGACCCATTTTCATTATCATTCAAACGATCAGAATTCGCGTTTGTTTTTGCTTGGGAGGAAGATCCGGGAGGAATGGAGGACATCTCAAGGACGGCGGGATCGTGAGCCACCACAGGCCTGTATTCGCGACCACTCTGCTTCGTGTGGAATTCGTCTTCTGATCCACCACCTTCAATATCTCCGTTGTCCATTTCGTTTTGGCATTCCAGGATCTAATCTTAATCTGCAAGTTATGTAGGTAGGTAGGTAGGTAGGTATTATGCGCTATTAACTAAAGAGCTAAAACAGCTCGGAAATCTACTGTTCATCAAGACTAAGTTTACTGTGGACTGGCAATTTATTTCAGTGTTTCGCGCGTGTATGTGTTCTTCATTTTTTTTAACACCTGCCGCGCCCTTTTCTCTCAACTTTTCCTAAACCTAGCCGCCCCCCTCCCTCAACATTTAGTCGCCGCCCCCTTTTCACTCAACTGATAGCTTCCCTTCTTCGACCGCCTCACGACCTTAATGTCAAAGAACCCCCCCCTCTCTTCATGTATGTGGGCTGCCTGCCCCGTCCCGAATAGTCGAACACGAACAAGCTGAAGAAAGGCGCGAGAGAGAGAGTTGATACTCACCTCCCCTCTTCCACAATTAGGTGAAGACCAAGGGGGCTGGAAACCCCAACTGGAACCCTACGCGCCACACGATTCTTTCGCGAAGCGCTCTCTTTGAATCATGTATTTAAAGAATGACCAAGGGGGCCGGAAACCGGCAAGTCTTTTTCCTTGAGATTTTTTTGATGGGGGATGAGAAATCGGAGATCGTCATGGCCAGTAGAGACCGAGAGAGAGATCGTGAGCTTCTAATACCCGTCGCTGACTCCCCCGACCTTGATATCGCTTCCAAACCTTCCTCCTCCTCCTCCGCCTCCTCATCGCATCACTCAGGACGCGAGGTTTAACTAATTTCCTTTCTCCTTTTGCCTTCTAGGGTTTTTTTTTCTTATTTGGAAAAATAACTATTGTAATTGAAACTTCAATTCTGCTAATTATGAGTTTAGTTTACGCTTAATAATTCAATTTAACGCTTCATTTTCCAGCTCGATTTGATTTTATAGTTGAGGAATTAAGTTTACAATTATTAAGTATTGACACTGAATGTGATATTATGATTAATTGAGAAGAAGAAAAAATTCTGGTGTTGATTTTTCACTGTTGTATTTCTTTGAATTTTTTTTTCTCGGTTAGGAAATGCTTGGGGTAACTAAGACATTACCACGTTCCAAGTGAAGCTGAGGTTTGGTTTTTCCAATTCACATCTAAAACAAAGTTCATGCTTTCTATGAGTTTATGTTTGATTTTTCATTTCCTCCACCATCTATTTTGCGTTGTTGACGAGTTTACAGAAACTTTCTTGATGTGGGTTATGTGTGTCTTTCAGTGTCCATTTATAAAGTTACAGTCTTTTCTTTTGTTTTTAATTATGAGGTTTAGAATTTTTGTTGTTAAATGCCTTCTGTTTCTGCAGTTGAAAATGGCTGAAGAATCAAAGCCGGGGTTGAGGAAGCCTGTATTCACCAAGGTTGAGCAGCTCTGCCCAGGCACTTTTGGCGCACTAAAATCATCCCGAAGTAGGCATGCTTTTCTCAATTGGAACCGAAGCTTACAAGAACCATTTTCGTTTGCAAGGGATTTGTAGGTCTGTCAAGAAGAAAAAGAAGAACAAAATCCGAACACAAGGTTTGTTTTCTAAACCTTTTCTATTTCTTGCTTTCTTGACACCATGTGGGTGCAGAACATGGTGTGATTTATGGGTTAGTGGATGGAAATTCTGGGTCTTGCCCAGAATTAGGATCAAATGATTTGAATGAGGGATGTAGTTTTTTTTATTTGATTTTTAGAGGGAAAAAAATGGCAGCTGATTCAATGTTTAGGGGAATCCTCTTGATGCAAATAGTTGATGGATATGTTGTTGAGTGTTGCATGATCTTCATATCATGTTTGATGTAACTATCAATCTGTGTGTTTCCATACCAGTTTGTTCACAAAATCCAACCAAGCCAGCAAGGTTTCTGTGTTTTGCTTTTGAAAGCAGACTCAATTCTGTTTCGGTAACAGAAAACACACAAAGGTATCATTTGCAACTTTACTTTACTTTGTAAGCATTAAGGTTTTTCATAAGGTTTTTTCTTTCTTTAGCTTCTCTTGCTATTGGATTGGAGAGAGAGAGAAGGCCAAGTAAAGAAGTGATTAAGAGCACTTTCAAAGTAAGCATTCGGCTTTGGTTTGGGAAAGATCAGATATGATCTCAACTTTTCTGCTAAAATCCTAAACCTAGCCGTCCCCCACCCCCTCCCTCAACACTCTGCATTCTAAAATAAACCTAACCATCGCCCCCCTTTTCACAAGCTGAACAAATCTCAAGTATGAATCTTTGTCTTAATTTCTTTTTTTAATGAAATGATTTCACAGGTTAACGAGCTCTTTTACATGAAAAACATCTGAGATTATTGATCTTACAACATGAATTTGAGGTTTTATTTGTTTATAGTAATGGTTCTTTTTCTTCTGGATATTCAAGCTCCTAGATTTATTATTTAGGATATTTAAATAAGAATTTTGCATGCATTTCTTAAGGATGTGGTGGATCGTGATTTCAATTAGCTGTTATAATAAGCTAACACTCGAGTAAAATCAAGTAAATCCTGTTTAATTGTCTTTGATTATTTTGTTCACTACACCACTGATTTAAAATGCATATGATGCCTCTCTTGCTGAACAGGTGTGCACAATGTGAAGCTCATAGGGGTGTACGATGGCTGGCATCATATGAAAAACATCTTCTTTCTTGAATAAAATATATTGTATTTGTTGCGTGTTTGGAATGTTTTGTGTAACATTGGCTGGCATCATATGGAAAACATCTTTCTTGAATAAAATATATTGTATCTGTTGCGTGTGTTGAATGTTACACGGAAATCTACTGTTCATCAAGACTAAGTTTACTGTGGACTGGCAATTTATTTCAGTGTTTCGCGCGTGTATGTGTTCTTCATTTTTTTTAACACCTGCCGCGCCCTTTTCTCTCAACTTTTCCTAAACCTAGCCGCCCCCCTCCCTCAACATTTAGTCGCCGCCCCCTTTTCACTCAACTGATAGCTTCCCTTCTTCGACCGCCTCACGACCTTAATGTCAAAGAACCCCCCCCTCTCTTCATGTATGTGGGCTGCCTGCCCCGTCCCGAATAGTCGAACACGAACAAGCTGAAGAAAGGCGCGAGAGAGAGAGTTGATACTCACCTCCCCTCTTCCACAATTAGGTGAAGACCAAGGGGGCTGGAAACCCCAACTGGAACCCTACGCGCCACACGATTCTTTCGCGAAGCGCTCTCTTTGAATCATGTATTTAAAGAATGACCAAGGGGGCCGGAAACCGGCAAGTCTTTTTCCTTGAGATTTTTTTGATGGGGGATGAGAAATCGGAGATCGTCATGGCCAGTAGAGACCGAGAGAGAGATCGTGAGCTTCTAATACCCGTCGCTGACTCCCCCGACCTTGATATCGCTTCCAAACCTTCCTCCTCCTCCTCCGCCTCCTCATCGCATCACTCAGGACGCGAGGTTTAACTAATTTCCTTTCTCCTTTTGCCTTCTAGGGTTTTTTTTTCTTATTTGGAAAAATAACTATTGTAATTGAAACTTCAATTCTGCTAATTATGAGTTTAGTTTACGCTTAATAATTCAATTTAACGCTTCATTTTCCAGCTCGATTTGATTTTATAGTTGAGGAATTAAGTTTACAATTATTAAGTATTGACACTGAATGTGATATTATGATTAATTGAGAAGAAGAAAAAATTCTGGTGTTGATTTTTCACTGTTGTATTTCTTTGAATTTTTTTTTCTCGGTTAGGAAATGCTTGGGGTAACTAAGACATTACCACGTTCCAAGTGAAGCTGAGGTTTGGTTTTTCCAATTCACATCTAAAACAAAGTTCATGCTTTCTATGAGTTTATGTTTGATTTTTCATTTCCTCCACCATCTATTTTGCGTTGTTGACGAGTTTACAGAAACTTTCTTGATGTGGGTTATGTGTGTCTTTCAGTGTCCATTTATAAAGTTACAGTCTTTTCTTTTGTTTTTAATTATGAGGTTTAGAATTTTTGTTGTTAAATGCCTTCTGTTTCTGCAGTTGAAAATGGCTGAAGAATCAAAGCCGGGGTTGAGGAAGCCTGTATTCACCAAGGTTGAGCAGCTCTGCCCAGGCACTTTTGGCGCACTAAAATCATCCCGAAGTAGGCATGCTTTTCTCAATTGGAACCGAAGCTTACAAGAACCATTTTCGTTTGCAAGGGATTTGTAGGTCTGTCAAGAAGAAAAAGAAGAACAAAATCCGAACACAAGGTTTGTTTTCTAAACCTTTTCTATTTCTTGCTTTCTTGACACCATGTGGGTGCAGAACATGGTGTGATTTATGGGTTAGTGGATGGAAATTCTGGGTCTTGCCCAGAATTAGGATCAAATGATTTGAATGAGGGATGTAGTTTTTTTTATTTGATTTTTAGAGGGAAAAAAATGGCAGCTGATTCAATGTTTAGGGGAATCCTCTTGATGCAAATAGTTGATGGATATGTTGTTGAGTGTTGCATGATCTTCATATCATGTTTGATGTAACTATCAATCTGTGTGTTTCCATACCAGTTTGTTCACAAAATCCAACCAAGCCAGCAAGGTTTCTGTGTTTTGCTTTTGAAAGCAGACTCAATTCTGTTTCGGTAACAGAAAACACACAAAGGTATCATTTGCAACTTTACTTTACTTTGTAAGCATTAAGGTTTTTCATAAGGTTTTTTCTTTCTTTAGCTTCTCTTGCTATTGGATTGGAGAGAGAGAGAAGGCCAAGTAAAGAAGTGATTAAGAGCACTTTCAAAGTAAGCATTCGGCTTTGGTTTGGGAAAGATCAGATATGATCTCAACTTTTCTGCTAAAATCCTAAACCTAGCCGTCCCCCACCCCCTCCCTCAACACTCTGCATTCTAAAATAAACCTAACCATCGCCCCCCTTTTCACAAGCTGAACAAATCTCAAGTATGAATCTTTGTCTTAATTTCTTTTTTTAATGAAATGATTTCACAGGTTAACGAGCTCTTTTACATGAAAAACATCTGAGATTATTGATCTTACAACATGAATTTGAGGTTTTATTTGTTTATAGTAATGGTTCTTTTTCTTCTGGATATTCAAGCTCCTAGATTTATTATTTAGGATATTTAAATAAGAATTTTGCATGCATTTCTTAAGGATGTGGTGGATCGTGATTTCAATTAGCTGTTATAATAAGCTAACACTCGAGTAAAATCAAGTAAATCCTGTTTAATTGTCTTTGATTATTTTGTTCACTACACCACTGATTTAAAATGCATATGATGCCTCTCTTGCTGAACAGGTGTGCACAATGTGAAGCTCATAGGGGTGT
This sequence comes from Salix caprea, assembly GCA_964035475.1. Taxonomy (NCBI): domain Eukaryota; kingdom Viridiplantae; phylum Streptophyta; class Magnoliopsida; order Malpighiales; family Salicaceae; genus Salix; species Salix caprea. The sequence continues at coordinate 8,885,562 of OZ037749.1, read as the reverse complement.
ACGATGGCTGGCATCATATGAAAAACATCTTCTTTCTTGAATAAAATATATTGTATTTGTTGCGTGTTTGGAATGTTTTGTGTAACATTGGCTGGCATCATATGGAAAACATCTTTCTTGAATAAAATATATTGTATCTGTTGCGTGTGTTGAATGTTTTGTGTAACATTTTTTTCATTTGATATAGTTTGGTCATTTACTATGTGCCTTCGTGTTAATAATCCCTTGCTTTGCCAAATTTACCATCTGTTTCTGCTCGGTTTCCTCTTCAATACCGACTGTGATTTCAATTGTTGTGCTTTGGGTCGTGTTTTCTTGCTTTGTTGTTGGTTGTGCAGTTATTGTTGCTTTCACCTTGCTTCCAGTTATTGTTGCTGTTGGAGTCTTTGAGTTTTCTATATTTATTGCTGGTGGATTATTGATGTATAAGGCTTAACAGTTAATACCCCCGAAACTCGCGCGCTCCTGGTGGGGGGCAAAAGGAGGGAAGACAGCTCTCCTTCTTTAAATAACCAAATGTGAAGCTTTGTTGTTGGTTGTGCAGTTATTGTTTCCTTCGTATTAAGCGTTCATTGCTTGGACTTTTATTGGGAAACTGCTAGAATTGTGTTTTTTTGCTTTTAGTTGTAGTTGTACTTCTGTCTTAAATTTTCATCTTCCTTTTACCTTGGTTTATGTTGAATTTCCATATTTCTTTAGTTGCTGCCCTTTTTGCTCCATTCATTCACTTCGTGTTATGTTCAATTATTTGCAAATTTTAAACACAGTCAAATTATTATTAAAACAGCTTCAACATTCTCAAATTGCCATGCTAAAAAACAATTGTGCTTCTGGTTCTCTAAAATTTGTTCTGGCCAATAACTTTTTTATGCTTGATTGTTTTTTGGCTCCTATTAACAATTATTTAAGTTTTCAGTTTATTCAATAATTAGATCATCAGGGTTTTCATATTCTTGGTATAGTTTGTTTTTAGCCATAAATATTTTTTTCATGGTCGTGTAGGCTGATTTAACATTAGAACTATATTGGAATTGAGACTCAAAATAAACTTTGACGATTATTGCTTGAATATTTTTAAAATTTTAATTTTTTATAGAAATGTGAAAAAAAATATGTTTTAAAAACATATTTCAATGGTTGCTTGAATTTTATGAAATTAAAAAAAAATTATTCTTAATCAACACCTGTTTTATTCATAATCAACACATGATGACATTAGAGATATAATGGTTTGAAATTTTTAACTTATGCATTGTTCTTAACTCACGTTAAAAACCATCAATATTTTGCGTTCAGCTAATTACTAAGAACCTAAAAGAGGTTGTCATTCATTGTAGTTCAAGACCCATTCGTACTATAGACTGGATGTTTGCTTCAGTACATCGTGCGCGAGCGTTGGTCTCTTTTATTAAAAAAAAAAATCTGTGAAAAGTGTAATTGACGGTAATCAACGAAAACAACCCTTGCAAAAGACAAAAAAATCTGCTGGTTTCAGGGCCTCAACTGTGATTGATCGTTTCCGGCCTGGTTCGTCCGACCATTTTGTAATTATTTGCATAGTGCAATAACCATTTTGTCCCTCGAAAAGGACAAAAAAACAGACGTTGCAGGGAGGGGCGATCCGGTAATTAGCCATTTGTTTAATTTTTTTTCAGCGATGTACTAGGGGCGCGCCTCTATATGCGTCGTCCGTTTCTGTGCCCACGCGTCTTTTGGACATCCCGTGCGGCTTACTTCGGCATCCCAAAACACCCAACTGGCATCTAGAATGATTTTCAAGCATGTTCTCTTCCAAATGGTGTGGCGCGTGTGACGATATGATGTCCATAGACGTGTCAATGGTCGTTTGAAATTCCCCCCCCATTTCTCTCTCCTCCTGCGCAAGTTGACGTCAACACAACAGTTTTTATCAAATTTCATTTCAGTCCCTGAAAGTTTTAATTTTTTTTCCCCTTATTGCTATTATATAGGTTTTGATTTCTTTTAATTTCGTCCTTCAATTGAAATTGATTATATATTGTCGTTTCAATTAGGTCCCCATTCTTTTAATTTTGAGGATTGGGCTAGAATCCTTAATATTTTAGCTATCAAAGTTTTCATTTATTTCAATTTCATCCTTCCATGCAAAATTATTATAAATCCTTAATATTTTCGGTATCAAAATTTTATTTCTTTCAATTTTATCCTTCGATGCAAGTTAATTATGGATTTCAGTTTCATTTCGGTCATAGATCTTTTAATTTCTGGTTTTGTGTTAAATTATTTAATTCCACTGTTTAGATTTACTTCAATTTTGTCCTTTGTAATAATGATAATAATAATATTAATAATAATAATAATAATAATAATAATAATAGTAATAATAATAATAATAATAATAATAATAATAATAATAATATATTCTTTTTATTTAATAATAATAATACTAATACTAATAATATATTCTTTTTCTTTCTTACTCTTTTGTTAATATTTATGAGTGTTTTTTTTTTCGGGGTAATTTTATCCCTTGATAAATTGATATTTGTGTTTTATTTTCCATTATTAACATAATAATAATAATAATAATGATAATAAGAATAATAATAATAATACTAATAATACTAATACTAATAATAATAATAATAATAATAATAATAATAATAATAATACTAATAATAATACTAATACTAATAATAATAATAATAATAATAATAATATGTTTTTATTTTCCATTATTAACATAATAATAATAATAATAATAATAATAATAATAATAATAATAATAATAGTAATAATAATAATAATAATAATAATAATAATAATAATAATAATAATATATTCTTTTTCTTTCTTACTCTTTTGTTAATATTTATGAGTGTTTTTTTTTCCGGGATAATTCTATAATTTTCATTGTTTTTGCAATAATAGCAATAGTCATTTTATATCTAATATTATTGGAGATAAAAGACAACTCAAGGACAACAAATAAACAAATTTACCTAGGTTATAATGATAATAATACTAATAATAATAATACTAATACTAATAATACTAATAATACTAATAATACTAATACTAATACTAATACTAATACTAATACTAATACTAATACTAATACTAATAATAATATGTTTTTATTTTCCATAATAATAATAATAATAATAATAATAATAATAATAATATATTCTTTTTCTTTCTTACTCTTTTGTTAATATTTATGAGTGTTTTTTTTTTCGGGATAATTTTATAATTTTCATTGTTTTTGCAATAATAACAATAGTCATTTTATATCTAATATTACTGGAGATAAAAGACAACTCAAGGACAACAAATAAACAAATTTACCTAGGTTATAATGATAATAATACTAATAATAATAATACTAATAATACTAATACTAATAATACTAATAATAATAATAATAATAATAATAATATGTGTTTTATTTTCCATTATTAACATAATAATAATAATAATAATAATAATAATAATGATAATAATAATAAGAATGATAATAATAATAATAATGATAATAATAGTAATAATAATAATAATAACAGTAATAATAATAATAATAATAATAATAATAATAATATATTCTTTTTCTTTCTTACTCTTTTGTTAATATTTATGAGTGTTTTTTTTTTCGGGATAATTTTATAATTTTCATTGTTTTTGCAATAATAACAATAGTCATTTTATATCTAATATTACTGGAGATAAAAGACAACTCAAGGACAACAAATAAACAAATTTACCTAGGTTATAATAATAATAATAATAATAATACTAATAATACTAATACTAATACTAATAATAATAATAATAATAATAATAATATGTGTTTTATTTTCCATTATTAACGTAATAATAATAATAATAATAATAATAATGATAATAATAATAAGAATGATAATAATAATAATAATAATGATAATAATAGTAATAATAATAATAATAATAATAATAATACTAATAATAATAATAATATATTATTTTTCTTGCTTACTCTTTTGTTAATGTTTATGAGTGTTTTTATTTTCGGTATTTTGTTAATTTTATACATTGACAAAAACCCTGCGCAACGCGCGGGCATATGGCTCGTCTACAGCTAATACAGATAGATAGATCCAATTCCAAACTGAAAATGTAGATCTCTCCAAAAATGCATACGATTGATACAAAACAGTTCTAGAGAGAGAAAAGAAGGAAGGAGGAGATTCTGCTCTCTGTGGACTTTGGACTGCAAATAACAGGTTCAGACCCCCGGAAAGATAATTGTTGAAGTGCATGTTTGTCCTTGTTATGTTTGGATCGTAAAGCATTTATTTTAAAAAACAAAAACACATTAAATTAATATTTTTAATATATTAAAAAAATAGAATATTTTAATATATTTTTAAAAATATCCTCCACGTAATAACAAATACAAACTGAAGAAAAATAATAATTAATTAAGGCTTGTTTAAATGAAATGATTTGATTGGAAAGGAATAGACTCCAAGTTTCGCCCCCCTATGGAATAAATTTATTTATTTATTTTATTGTGAACGTGAGATAAAAAAAAATGATGATCAGGAATCGACTGTTATTTTATTTATACAGAAAAAACTAATATATATTATTATTTTATTTTTCATATATACTGTATTTAGATGCAATTAAATTATTAGTTTGTGCTGCTTTTTAAAATGTTTTTTATTCAAAAATTGTTTTTTAAAATATTTTTTTATTCAAAAATATATAAAAATAATTTAAAAAAACAATTAACATCACCACATAAAAATCTCTAAAAACACTAAAAAAGTAATTCAAATTAAAAAAAACTTTTATTTTTTCAAAAAATGTGTTTTTTGTTTCCAAAGCACCCCCTATATATTAAAAAAATATTCAAGCAACATTTTTTTATAAGAAAATAATCATAAACTTAAAATATGATGCATATTAAATAAATAAAAAGTAAAACATATTGATATGATAGTATATATTGGATGTGATTTAAAAAAATATAATAAAACAATGACTTATTGATATGACTCATATTAGCTTGTCAAATCTATTAGGCGGTTCATGAGATCATAATAACTCAATAAAAAATTATGAATATCAATTTTTAATCAACTCCTGATGAATGATGAAATTAAAAAAAAATAAAAAAAGGGTAAAAAAAATATTTGGGTTAATCTGTCAAACTCATAATCCATGATATCGAGATAATCTCATAGAAAACAAATCAAAAATTTACAAAAATCTAATTTTCAACAAACTTAATGAATTATGAAATAAAAAAAATAAACATAGAACAAAAAACTTAAATCAACTTGGGTTAACTTGTTAAAATTATGACACACAAGTGGTTGCGAGCACTTCATAAAAACAAATAAAAACTTTTACGAAACTCTACCAACATTGAAGATTGAAATTGAGGGAAAAAAAATATATAAGTTCATGATAAATCCATAAAAAACAATTTGAAAAATTTATGAAGTTTAATTTCTAAATAAATGAATACTACAAAAAAAAATTGAAAAAAAAAAAATGATTTATTAGAGGGTGAAGTTGAAGAAAAAAATCAATTAAAACAAGATCCAAAAAAACAATCACAATCAACTAGGATCAACCTACCAGACTCTTGAACTAGATTATAAGATTGATATAATCTTATAGAAAATAAATGAAAAAATATTATGAAGCCTAATTAAAAAATGAACCAAAAAAAAAAAACAATGTCAACTTGTCAAACTTGTTACTTGGATATTGAGATCAAGATAATATTGTATAAAGAAACGATCTAAGCAACACTAGAGAGATCCATTAGAGGTAATAATTGGTCTAGTAACAAGACTTAGGGTTGTGAGGTTCAAGAAGGCTTCCAATAGATTTCTTTAAGATACATGGGATAACATAGACTTTAAAAAGATATTAATATTAAAGTACAAGCCTTGATCAATTTAATCCACGTTCAAGAAAAGCTTGTAAGTAGTCATTCAAACATTATGAAAAGATTAGAATAAGAAGATTCAAATATATTGTTTTTACCTTTTATTATTGTTTTGATCATAACTAAAGCTATATAAAGAATTTTATTGTGAAAAGTAGCATCCATGGATTTCCAGTGGTATATTGCATATTTTATAATTTATTAATACATGAAAGAACCAAGTGTTTGAAGTTGAGCTTCGAGTATACCTGCATATTACAAAAACTATTTTAGTCTTATTTAAATTAGTTGGATATTTTAGTTATTATTATGCTTTCTAGATATATTGAAGTCTTTATGCATGTAATATTCCTAATATTACAAGCAATTTCTATATAAAATTCTTTTGATTATTCCATTCATTAGGTGGTTTTTTTCCACATTCAAGAATTTACATTTTTAATTACAAAAATCTTCTAAAATTTCGATAATGTTTTCTTTATATTAAGAGATCCAAAATTATCGACTAAGACCGGTTTCACTTCAATATTCATCAAAATACAACTCGAACAATGTCAAATCACCTTGGACATATCACATCAATGAACTAGAATCCCTTTAATATGATTCTCCAACATTTGCACCATCATAAATCAATTTTTACAAATTTACACACATTTAATTTATAATAAAACATCATAGATTAATTACTTATATTCATAATTCTATCATAAAAAGGAGTTATAATATCATAAAAATATATTAACATATTATAATTTTAATAGATCAATAAACATCTTCTCATTTTTTATATGTGAGATATACATTACAAAAAAAAGTACAGTTTATATATTCATTTAATTCAATAAAAAATTCTTAACTAAATTTTGTGGCTACGGGTTCTTGAAAACTAATTTATCATATAATAAGGCAATTACTTAATAAGTTAATCAAACAAGAGAAACAACCTAATATTACATTTCAATTATATCATATCACTATCCATACTAACACATCATGAATTCTAGTCAACCTCTACTCATTGCTATTAAACTATTTTTGGGTATAGTCTTACCCTTTCCAAGTGTTTACTTTCATTTTTTATTTTCGAGAAATATCCTGTCATCAGTTAACTAAATCTTTTTACTCATTTTTCAAACGATAGTTCCCTTACTAAATAACTAGTTTTTCCATCCATTGTCGACCACTAGTCTTAATAATAAGAAGCTAGCTCTCTCATTTCACTTTTTTTCATGAGATAAAAACACTTTTCTACATTGATAATTGATTGCCTCTTTGAACTCGGATAAATAAAAGGATTGAGGTGTTAACATCTATGTACTATTAAAGCTCTTGGTGTACCTCTACTACCACACAACTCATAAGGCCTCTCATATCTCTCATATATCAACAGGTACATCATATTATTTACTTCATACAAATTCCACATAACAATAAATCCAAGTTGCTTTCTTTCAACTTAATCTTCATTTACAATTCAATTCTCATTGAATTTTTTTTTCATTATTTGCTTGAATCAATTTTTTTAGTTTACTCATTTCTTAGTTTAGTCATCAAAAGAAACTTCTAAAATTTCATACACATATGTATATTTAAATTTCATTCCTACAAACTTAATAAATTAGTTATTGCATTAAAACAAATCTTAAATATTTATCAAATTTCATACACATATGTATACACATGCATGTTTTAGGAATTCACACATTATATTTCACAAATATTAATACTCATATACACTTCCAATTTATCATAATTATTTATCAAACTTCACACTAATAATAGGATAAATGAGATAAAATATGTATTTTGCAATATAAGCCTTCATTTATACATTAACACATATCAATCATTTCAAAAATCAACAACCTTATTGAATTAGATAATTTCTCTCTTTTTTTCAAGCATAATATGGTTGGCACCATAACTTCCTTGTACCATGATTTATTCAAAAAACTTTTTTCAATTCATCACAACAATATGAAGAATCAAAACATTACAATAATTTTCACCCTTTAAGTTTAACAATCATCCTCAAAACTCCAATAGACAACAACATAACCAATTTAATCATGTTAGATAATATAACTAAACATAGTTAAAATCATCTCTCATATAAAATTATGGAATAATAAATCATACTTCACTTAAGCAAATACATTTCTATTACACATTAATTGGTTCCGTCTTGGTCAATTATAAATGCCCTTATATGCTTTCTTTATTACTTCTTTGTAATTTAGCATCCATTATAAGTTATTTTAACCCAATTGATTCAATCCATCATCAATTAGCATTTTCAATAAACTTGTATTTTGAACCCTAACATAAAATTCATTATTTTAACATAAACTCTTGATTGAATTTTTGAGGCTTGCATTTTCAAGTCTAGTGCTTGTTACAAGTGTTGAATCTTAACCATTTAAATTTTTTATATAATTATTCTTTCTGTCAAAATTGATCTGAATGCCCCTTACGTCAAAATTGGTCTTAATGCCCCTTACGTTAAAATTGGTCTGAATGCCCCTATGTTTGGGTTTCTTTGCATTTATATAGATCAGAATTATAAAATATACTAAAAGAGATCAGGAAAACACTGTAGCTTGTGAGTGTTTTCACTGTGGATTTCAATAGTGTATTTTTGGGTCGGTTCGGTTCTCGGTTCGGTTCGTTTGCTGGTTTTCTGATTTTTTATCATTATTTGCATAGTAAAATAGCGTTTTTAGCCCTCGAAAATGACAAAAAACTGGTTATTGATGGAGGGGCTCCTCGGTAATTTCACAATTTCGGACCGGACCGGACCGGTCTAGTCCGCCTACCTTTTTATTATTTTATATTTTTTTGAAAATAGCTAATTACGCATATAGCCCCTAATAAGACAAAATTGCTGACTTAGGCACAGGGGTGTACCGGTAATTGACCATCATTTTTTATTATTTTTTCTTTATACTGTCGGCGCTTGACGCGACCGACAGTATTACGCCTCACGCCCTGTTTAGGAGGCGCGTGCGGGTTCGTCCTATGGCCGGAGATGGGCTACCGGCGTCTCTCTATATGCGACGCCGCGTGGTCTTCCTCCCGGTGCGACGCGTTTTGTCTTCCAACCGACATGAACGCGGCGATGGCCGGTTAAAGCCACTGCAACCGTTTCTCTCTCTCCTGCATGTCAAAGTGCAGGCGAGTCCCCTGGGTTAGGTAATGTTTCACTTTGGTCCCTGTACTTTTAATTGTGTTTATGGCCCTGATTTTTGTTAAATAAGTTTTGATTTAGTTCGATTTGGTCCTTCGATTGAAATTAATTCAGTGTCAATGTTTCAATTCGGTCCTCCTTCTTTAAATTTCTGGATTGAGTTTAAAAAGATTAATTAAATTCGGTACAACAGTTTCTATTTTTTCAATTTTGTCCTTTTGTTTAAAATTGATAATATATTTAATTTTCATTTCAGCCCTTATACTTTTAATTTGTAATTTTAATTCCTTATATTTCATTTTTATTTCAGCCCTTATACTTTTAATTTTTTATTTCAATCCCTTTATTTCTTTATATTTCTAGAATAATCCTTACTTTTGTCCATGTATATATAAGTTTGCTCTTAGCTTTGATTTTTAATTTTTGTTATTTTCTTATATGTTGAGTTGATATTTTTTTCAAAAAAATTAGCTCTTAAATTTTATTTTGTATTTATGATTTGAAAATTGATATTTCTATTTTTTTTTCTCCCTTTTGTTCTTTCTTTTAGTTTTTTTATTTGTTTCTTTATTTTTAGTTTCAAGTCAAATGATATTTTTACCAAATAATTTTTATTTTATTTTTTTGTTTGATCTTTTGTTAAAGTTTTTAAGATTTTTTTAGTCTTTCATTTATTTTCTTTTTTTCATTATTAATACAATAATAATAATGATAATAATAATAATAATAGTAATAATAATAATAATAATAATAATAATAATAATAATAATAATTTAATTGTTTTTCTTTCTTACTCTTTTGTTAATGTTTTTTAGGTTTTTTTCTCTTGGGATAATTTGATAATTTTTATTCCTGTGATAGTAATAATAATGATAATTTTTATTTTTGTTTTATTTTTTTGTTTGATCTTTTATTAAAGTGTTTAGGATTTTTTAGTCTTTCATTTATTTATTTTTTCTTTAATAATAATAAAAATAATAATAATATTTTAATTGTTTTTCTTACTTACTATTTTGTTAATGTTTTTTTTCTCGGAATAATTTGATAATTTTTATTGTTTTGATAGTAATAGCAATAATAATTTTAGATGTTACAACTCCGATGTTGCTAGTGTTATAATAGGATGTGTTCATATATTTCATTAATTAAATTTTGCATATATAAATATTATATTTTAATTTTGATCCAGCAAATCTTATAAAAATTGTTTGCTTAGTCCGCAACGTAGAGCGGATAATTTTTTAAATTTTCAAGTTAAATGATTTTTTCAGCTAATAATTTTTATTTTTGTTTTATTATCTATTAATTTTTTTTATTTTCTCTTTTATTAAATTTTTTTATGATTTTTTTAGTCTTTGATTTAATTTTGCTTTTTTCATTATTAGCGCAATAATAATATTATTAATAATAATAATTTTAATTTTTGTTCTTATTTGTTTTTCTGTTAAAATTTTTTGTATTTTTTTCTCGGGGTAATTTATTGATTTTTTTATTTTGACGGTGATAGTGATGATAATTTTAAATGTTAAAACTTCGATGTTACTGTTGTTATAATAAAGTATGTTCATCTATTTTATTATATCAAACTTTACATGTATAAATATTCTATTTTAATCTTAACAGTTATAAAACTTATTTACTCGACCTACGACATAGTGCAAGCTGACAACATCATAAAGGTTGATGTAAATGTTGGAAAAAAACTATGTTTTCCCTTATTTTTTTGTTGAAAAACTTTCGAGGCAATTACCTATTTCCGTCTCTTTGATGTTAAAGCTTCAATATTATTATTGCGGTAGGGTGTATTGATGTGTTGTATCATATCAAACTTTGCACGTGTAAATATTATATTATATTTTTAAATTAGTAAAATCTATAAATTACTTCAAATCCAACCATTATAAAAATTATAAATTGCCCGCAACGTAGTGCGGGCAATCTAACTAGTACATTCTATACAAGATAAGAATCAAGGTATTTATAACCATAATAAAGGAAAACCAATTCCCTAATTAATACAAAATCAAATATGTAACTGATACATAATCAGATCCCATGACATCCCCCCTCAAATTGATGTTGGTTGATCAAGAAGCATCAATTTGTCAACTAAGAATTGATGTCGATGTTGAGAAAGAGCCTTAGTGAAAATGCCTGCAATTTGATATTCAGTGGAAATGTGAGGAAATGTAATTTCATGTCGATCAAAAGATTCACGTATAGAGTATAGTCAACCTCAATATATTTTGTACGCTCATGAAATGTAGGATTGGCGGTAATCTGAATCGCACTAGTATTATCAACATAAAGAGGAGTGGAATGAAGCTGAGGAAAACCAAGTTCCCCCAATAACCCACAAAGCCATGTGATCTTAGAACAGGCAAAAGACATAACACGATATTCAGACTCTGTGGTCTATGGAGGATTTGGAAACTATATCTTGCTTCTTACTCTTCCAAGAAATGAGGGCATTGCCTAAAAACATGCACCAGCTAGTAACAAAGTATCAAGTATTTATACATCCGGTCTAGTCAGCATCACTATATCCTACCCATTTTAAGGAAGATTCTTTAGGAAAGAATAACTCGCGTGGAGAGATGCCTTTCAGATATCGAATAATGCAATGAACATCAGCAAGATAAAGATGTTGAGGTGCCTGCATAAATTGACTGACCTACTGCACAACAAAAGAAATGTCAAGACGAGTAATCGTCAAATAGTTTAAGCTCCCAACCAATTACTGATACAAGGATGGATTAGATAGAAGCTCGCCATCCTCCTGACTAAGCTTAAGATTGACCTCCAAGGGAATAAGAACAAAATTATCCAATTGGAGACTAGTTAATGAAATTACATCTATTGTGTATTTGTGCTGATGTAACAATGTACCAATCAAAGTAATCTAGACCTCAAGGCTAAGAAAATACTACAAGGGACCTAAATCTTTCATGTGAAACGAGGCTATGAGATGTTGTAGCTGTGTAAGTAACATAGTATCAGAGCCAGTAATCACAATATCATCAACATATACCAGAAACAATACAATTCCTACAGGCATCTTGCAAATAAACAGAGATGAATCAAATTGACTCTAATTAAAGTGAAAAGCAAGCAAAGTAGAGCGAAATTTATTAAACCATGCACGCAGAGCTTGTTTCAAACCATTAGGATTGGCGTAGCCGGCAAACCTCCGAGGAAGGTATAGTAAACATGCTAGGAGGTGGAGACATATAAATTTCTTCCTTCAAATCCCCATATAGAAATGCATTCTTCACATCCATCTATCTAAGAGACCACTCTCGTGACGCAACAGGTGTCAATATAGTCCGTACAATAGTCATTTTAGCAATAGGTGCAAATGTCTCTCTATAATCAATATCATATTCTTGTCGACTCCCAAGAGCCACGAGACAAGCCTTATAACGGTCCACTGATCCATCAGACTTAAACTTGATAGAGTATACCCATTTACACCCAATAAGTTTGACATCAGAGGGACAAGTCATAAGATCTCGAGTGTGATTGTCTTGAAAAGCTTGATTTTCTTCTTGTATGGCTTGTTGCCAACAGACTTGGGTGGCTACCTGAGTATAAGAGGAAGGAATAGAATTAATATCTAGAGTGGCAATAAGCGAGGTATGAGAAAACCATACCTATTCGGTGGATGTGGAACTTGGGTGGATCGTCGAGGTAACAGAAGCGTAGAATCAGATGATGAAGTGGTGTCTTGAAGAGGCGCTGAAGGAGGACATCTTTGATACACTATATCTAGTTTAAATAGCTTAATAGAAGAAGGTACAACATTTAAAAGTGGAAAAGGGGCAATAGGAGGATCATAATTCACCCGAGTTTGAAAGAAATATTGATTTTCAAAAAAAATCACATTTGAAGAGATTTGGAATTTGTTTGCATGAGCATCATAACAAACAAATTCTTTTTTGAGTAGGACTATATCCCATAAAAGCATATGTGACAGATTGAGCAGCAAGGTTGTGACGTTTAGTGGGTGGTAGATGAACAAAACAAACACACCCAAAAGTATGAAGAGATTTATACTCAAGAGGTATGCCAAATAATCTAAGATAGGGAGAAATGTAATTTAGATTAACCATGGGCAAACAATTGATCAAATAAATAGTCATATATAATGCTTCTATCCAAAATTTAGAAGGTACAAATGAATCAATTAGTAAAGTACAAACAACATCTAAGAGATGACGATTCTTACGCTCAACGACTCAATTTTGTTGAGGGGTATAAGGGCAAGAACATTGAGAAATAATCTCTTTTTGCTGAAGATAATTCTGAAAGAAATGAGATATGTATTCCTTCCTAAGTCGGAGCGTAAGATTTTGATACAAGCACTGAATTGTGTCTCGACAAATGCAACAAATCTTTGAAAAACAGAGAGCACTTCAGCTTTAGATCGAAGAAAATAAATCCAAGTAAATCGACTGTAATCATTGATAAACATCACAAAATAATGATACTGCCCATGAGAAATAATAGGTCTGGCACCCCAAACATTAGTATGCACAATTTCAAAACAAGTGGAAACACGACTACCTTACATAGGAAAATGTAAAGTTTTACTGTTACCAAGATGACAAGTAACACAATCAAAAGATGAGGAAATAAATTATTATTGCCCAAAAAACATGTTTCAAAATATGAGTTAAGACAATAGAATTAGGATGACCCAATTTCTTATGCCACACTTCATTATTATTGACAGTAGCCATACAAGCAAAAGAAATAAAATTAGAAATAAAAAAGTATAGAGGAAAAAGACATGCTAGTTTAGGCCCCTTCGCGATCATCGTTCCTGACACACGATCCTGCACAACACAACCCCCACGAGAAAAATGAACATCACAATTATTATCCATCACTTGTCCAACATAAATGAAGCTAATAGATAATTCAAGAGAGACAAAAACATTTTTAAATTATGAACCCAAATTACCAATAACAATAATAAGAAGTGTACTACAATCAACAATTTGAAAAGATTGTGTGCTGTCGTACTCAAGAACATCATAAAAATTTGTCATACTATCAATCATACGATTAGAAGCACTCGAATCAACAATCCAAGAAGAAATGGAGGTAGGAGTTGTACCTTGTAGATCTAAAGTCGTAAAAGCTGACACAATCATCTAGTTGAACCATAATAGGTGTAAGAAAAGATGAATCAGAGCTTATAGTGGGGAGTGCAGGTGACGAGGCCTGAACAGTAGCTTCAAAATCTTGAGATTGGTCTGGTTTCTTGCAGTAGTTGCAAACTTTCTTTGGACAGTGATGAGCAATGTGACCAAGCTCCTTACAATTGAAACACTGCAACTTGTGCGTCTTTCTCCCTTGCACTGCATAGGTTACAATCACAACTTCAGAAAAAACCTTCTCATAAGTCATGCCCATTTGAGTGGACAATAATTGCTCATCACGTAATAAATCCCCCAAGCAGATATCCAAGGAAGGAATCAGATCACAGTTCAATAAAATGGCTCTAACATGCTCAAATTTAGGACGAATCTTCATCAAAAATTGATGACGTTGGCTCTCAGCATGAACTGCTTGAAGAGCCACGAGAGCCGCAGTAGGAAACCTTAGCATGAACAATAGCTGAATATTCACCCTAAATATTAATAAAACCATAATAAAATTGCTCAATGGTCAAGTTGCCTTGACTTTAACTGCTAATCTCCAACTGGATTTTTTCAGGCGCTATGATCTTGATGATAAATACGGTGTTGATAGACCCACATAGAAAAGTATAGATGAAATAAACATTCCACTTTAGGCCCCTTCACGGTCACAACCACCACGAGAGAAATGAACATCATAGTTATTATCCACCAATTGTCCAACAGAAAAAAAAGTTGGTAGATAATTTAGGAGAGACAAATATCTTTATATGAAATGCCCAAGTTACCAACAACAGTAATAGAAAATGTACTGCAATCAGTAATATGGAGACTTGTAGTACTATCAGTCATATGATTAGAAGCACCCAAATTAACAATCCAAGAGGAAGTGGAGGTAGGAATTGTATCTTGTAGGCCTAATGCCGTAAAAGCTGACACAATCATCTATTAAACCATAATAGATGTGAGAATATATGAATCAGAGCTTACAATAGGGAGCACAAGAGACGAAGTCTAGCCAGTAGCTTGAAAAGCTTGATATTGGCAATTCTATGGCCACACACGGCAGTCTTTCATGAAATGACCTGGTTTCTTGTAGTAGTTGCAAACTTTCTTTGGACAGTGACTAGAAATGTGACCAAGCTCCATGAAACTGAAACACTGCAACTTGTGCGTCCCTCTCCCTTGCGCTGAATAGGCTACAGTCATAGCCTCAGAAAAAAACCTTCTCAGAAGTCATACCTATCTGAGTGGATAACCATTGTTCCTCACGCAATGAATCCCCCAAGCAGATATCCAAGGAAAGAACCGGATTACGAATCAATAAACTGGCTCAAACATGCTCAAATTCATGGTGAAGCTTCATCAAAAATTGATTGCATTGGCTCTTAGCATGAACCGCTTGAAGAGTTGCGAGAGCCATAGTACGAACCTTAACATGTACAATAGCAGAATACTTGTTCCAGATATTAATAAAACCAGAATAAAATTGCTCTATGGTTAAGTTAACTTGAGTGTAACTGCTAATCTCCAACTCCAGTTGAAATTTTCGAGCGTTGTGATCTTGATGATAATGCGGTGCAAATAGGCCCACATAGCTTGGGCCATAGTAAAACACCGAAGATTGGTAATAAGATATGACTCAATTGTTCTCAATAGCCAAGAAATCACCTTAGTATCTTGGATCTCCCATCGGACAAATTCCTTTTCATCAATGGGAATTTGAGTAGAACTATCAATATAATTGAATAATTCTTTCCATTCACGAACATTTTAAATTGGAATTCCCACGTAGAAAAATTCTTTCCAATAAAACGAATAATATTGTTTCCATAGACATGATACAAATCCTGGAAAATCAACCCATAAAAAAATATTAATCTGATTAATAATACTGGCCCAACTAATAATACCCTAGGAACATAAGAAAAGTCCCACAAGAAGTGAAACCAACCTAGCAAAATAGGCCAAATTAAATAGGGCCAACATTTTAAAGAAAGCCTCGGTATGAAGGCCAAATCCCCCAAAGCCTGCAGTGTTGATATGAAGCCCAAATTAAATAAGGCCAACAATTAATCTTTCTAAAATAGAAGAACAAACAAAACCATAGAAAGTAATTTGTAAACTGTCATGAGAAGTAGAGATAAAGGCTGATAACCAAAAAAGTATTGTCTGCCGGCAACCAGAGAAGTAGTGTCTGCTAGCAACTAGAGAAGCACTAACCTAGAAAGCATCAATGTGCCCACAACAAAACCACCTCAAGTGTCTGCCGACAACTAGAGAAGCAGTGATCGGCAAATTGAGAAGCACGAAACCTAGAAAATTCTGACGTGCCTCACAACAGAACCACCGTGCAACCACCATAGAACCTACCGTCTACCATAGAGAGCACCGATATGTCCTTGACAACTTAGCCACCACAAAAGAAGAACCAAACAACC
Organism: Salix caprea; assembly: GCA_964035475.1. Taxonomy (NCBI): domain Eukaryota; kingdom Viridiplantae; phylum Streptophyta; class Magnoliopsida; order Malpighiales; family Salicaceae; genus Salix; species Salix caprea. Next base: position 8,868,861 of record OZ037749.1, on the reverse strand, counting down.
TCCACACAAAAAAAAAACACAAGAGGTTGATTGCCACAACCAGAAGGATTGTTGACATCAACATCCACCAACACAAAGCCCACAGAAAGTGCTGACACACCAAGATCAAGAGGAAAGAAAAAAAATTCTTTCTATCACACATGAAAACAAATATTACAAAGATGAATGGCAGATCAGGGGCTTTGATACCATGTCAAAATTGGTCTGAATGCCCCTTACATTTGAGTTTCTTTTTTATATAGATCAGAATATATTCTATACAAGGTAAGAATCAAGGTATTTACAGCCGTAATAAAGGAAAATCAATTCCTTAATTAATACAAAATCAAATCTGTAACTGATACATAATCAAATTTCATGACACTTTCGTCCTCTATTGTTGGCACTACTAGCAACTTTTCTCTCTCTTATCCCTCTCCTTTCTTGATAATACAAGTTTAGGCTTGAGTTTTTATCTTTTGATTTTTATTGATGGATTTAGGTGGTTTGATCAACAACCACAAAATCTTCTCTTAATTTCTTCATTTCTATATGTTTTCTCTAAGAATGTTTTGATGAAAAATAGAGTTCTATATATCTTGTTATATCCTTATCAATTGTCCATAAGAGAGAAATGATGGCTTTTATATCAATTGTTTTTATTTATTTTGACCCTCTTTCTCATGTCATCTCAATTTGTCTTCATAACTTCTAATTGATTTTCTCCCTTTTTATTATGATACTTTTGTTTTTCATTTCATTTCAATTTGCCCTTGATATTAAATTTTGATTTAACCCATTATATCTGAGTTAAAATCAATAAAAGATTAGTTAAGAGTTCACATTTTAAATTTTGATTCATAGGATTATTATTATTTATTAGGTTTATCTATACTCATTAGGAATTTTCTATTATACTTAGAATATCTACTAAAAATACTCTTTTGTAAAGATTTTTTAAAAGAAAAAAATATGTTTACTAATTTTTTTTTGACATTCTTATTATATTTTATGTGGTTGAATGATTCTTGAAGTTGAATCTTAACTTCTTAAATTAGTTAGTTTTCTTTGAATCTTTAACATAAAATCTATTGCTATATTTTATGTTTTTTTTGTCATTATATTTTACATGAATTTACATTATCATTCATAAATTTGCCCTCACGTTTCATATATTTCTTGATTATTGAGTCTTCATCATTATAAATCATTATGTTATTTTGATTTATTATTTGACAAGTTGATAAGTTACCTTAAATAACCTGCGTAAAAGATATATGAGGTAAATAGAATAATGAGTTTATTAGAGTGAGAAGCCCAATTAAATTATATAAAACACGATTGAAATGACATTAAGTCAAGCCTTTATTATAAGAATTCATAATGTCATAAAAAGTATAACACAATTGAAGGAAAAGGATCTTGCAGAAAGACAAGATAAGCTAGATGTAATGATAAAAGTTTTAATGAGAAAGATGGATAAATTAAGTACTTAGATGATTGATAGACATGACATTTTTAGTTATAAGATAAATGAAGTTTTAGAAGATCTACTAGACGAGCATTTTCTCCTCTAGATGAAAATATAGTTGAAAACTCCAATGGTGATGAGGAGGAGGATGCAATTAATCATGAAAGAAAGACTTGTACACACCAAATTTTTTATATATGAGACAACCAATGTGAGAGCTTGGTGGTAAATTGTGGCCAAATAAGGAACTTTAATGATCATGATGGTTTAGATTGTAATTTAGATAACATAAAACTTAAACTCTAATATTTTAAGGAAAATAATTATTCGAAGACTTATTTGAATTGGGAAAAGAGGGTGAAATTTTTATTTGATTGTCATTGATATTTAGAGAAAATAAAGTAAAATAAGTTGTAGTTGAATTCATTGATTATATTATTATTTAATGGGATCAAGTTGTTATAGGTAGGAGGCCTAATGAAGAGAGACTCATTGACATATGAGAGGAGAAAATGAAAACAATCATGAGAAAAAGATTTACCCCTAATCATTATTATAATAAAATATTGAATAGATTACAATCTTTACCTCAAGGTTCAAAAAGTGTTGATGGATATTTTTAAAAATATGGAGCTATAATGACTAGATTTTTAAATGGTTTAAATAGTTATAATTAGAGCTAATATTTCTTAAGTTATAAAATCCACAATGACTAGATTTTTAAATGGTTTAAATAGAGATATTAATAATGAGGTTGAATTATAATATTATTTGGAAAATAAATATACGGTACATACCACTAGAAAGGTGAAAAAACAGTTGAAAAAAGTAGTGCAAGACTAGACAGTTATTTGGATCATCTTAGGGTTGGAAGTTGAATTTCTTGAGAGAGGGCAATGCACAAACAAATCTAATAAGAGTACCTAAAGTTGTTGAATTCTTATATGCTAAAAAACATGTTGTGACAATAAAGGAAATGAGAAGAAAAATATGTAGTAGAAGCATAAACGATAGGTGTTAAAGACTTGAACATTATGCATTAGAGTGTTCAAATAAAAAAAAAATGATTTTGAGAGATAATGAAGTAGAGTTAGTTGGTGGTGAATCTGAAGGTGAAAGGAGGACAACACTTGAATAAGGTAATTGTCATGGCGTGCATGATGTTGAGTGACAGACTTTCCTCTTGGATAAATTATAAAATTATAATTAAAAAGTCCATTGGTCACCATCTAATATTATGTTCACTAAGAAACCTAATTATCTACGAGAGTTCAGGTAAGATAATTAGTTGTTTAAGGAAAAGACACGCCACCTCTAGGACACACCACCTATAGGAAGTTGTATTGTTGATTGCATATTTTTTCTATGTTGAATATCTACTATTTGCCTTGTCGAAGATTTTAAATAGATCCTGCTTGGTAAGGAAATTTAAACCTTAGTAGGTTAAATCCTAACCATTCTAGGGCCTAAAATTTTAATGTTGTATTTATTTCTACTTTGTATATTTAATACCTAAAAATATACTTTAAAGTGTAATTTTATATTTTCAAATATTAAGGTTTGCAGTTAATTCTTAACATTTATTCTTATTGAGTTATATAATTTAATGTCAAGAATATACATTATGTTTTAAAATTCATACCCCCGAAACTAATTAAGCAATTTTTTTCATGTATTTAAAATTTTGGTCAAATCCTAGTAAATAATCATAAATTGGTTATGATATTAATTTTTGTACTTCTTTCAAAACAAGATAAAAATGCAGATTTGTTTTTTATAAAATATACATGAAATGTTTATAGAATTTAGTCATATGCACACAAATAAAAAAAATATTTTTGTATTTTTGAATTAGGAAAATTTTTGGATTTTTTTTTAAATTAAAAAAATTCAGATATTTTGAATATTTACTTATTATCTTAGAGTATAAATATACAACTTTAATATGAGGGATCCAAAATAATTTTAAAATGATACCTAAAATTTTAAAAATTATTTAGAGTTTGGTTTGCAAAACAAGAAGATAAATGACAAATCACTATTAAAAAAGGATAAAACGTGATTGCTAAATATACCTTTACTCAAAAATCAAAAACATAAAAGATATATTAAGGTTATATTTGACAAACTCATCTTAAAATAAAAATAAACATGTCAAATAAGCATTTATGGTTGGGACATGCTCAAGTCGAGTTTAAAAAAACGTATGAGCTAAAAAAGCAGAGATTATACAAGAAAAGAAAATGGCCCATCATGCTAAAAAATTGATTTTGAAAGCTTGACCCACGAACAAAAATAAGAGTGAAATTCCTGTTTTTAAAAGCATATTTAGAGAAACCTGCACCCGCACTTAACATTGCCCAAGAAACTTCATAACAGCCTAACAAAACATGCTTCCTACACCATCATTTAGACTAGTACGTATGTATATGTAAGGTTGTCAAAATCGAGATTTTGACACGAATAGGAAAGGGCTCCGAAAAATCATATCGTAAGATCGGATCGTAAAATCGGATCGTAAAATCGTAAGATCGTACCCGAATTTGTCCGTACAAAAATCGTAAAATCACAGCTAAAATCGTGTGAGAAGAAAAATCGTAAAATCATATGTAAAATATTTCTGAATACAAAATAGCATAATTATGGACATAAAACTTAATTAGTTTAGGTTCATACATGATGTAAAATAACTTCAAAACACATTACAAAACAATTATGTCCATAGAATTTCATTAGGTAAAAACAAACATATTTAAAATAAATATTTTAATGATATGCTATATAAATTAAAATCAGTCTCATGTTCGTCATTTTCCTCGTTATTTTTAATACATTTATCAAAAGTATTATTAGTGAAAGGATTATCAGTACTAAATTACTAATACTGGTATCAACAGTCAACATCAATATTACTAGTACTAGCTCCAACTCCAACAAATTATTTTGACATCAGGATATGAAAATGATGTAAAACATTAATTTTTTTTAATTTAAAGTAAAAAATAAAAAAATTTAAGTATAAATTTTAAAGTTAATATTACTGATTTTCAAGAATGATTCCATGATATATATATATATATATATATATATATATATATAATTTGTCCAGCCTGGACAAATTCAATTTGTCCGATGTGGGACAAATTGCATTTGTCCCACATCGGACAAATACAATGTTTTCGCAATTCCTCTCCTTTTAAATACCCCCGTCTCCAGTCCACTATCCAGCCGAGAGGCTCCACTCTCCTTTTAAATGTTTCCCTCTTTAATTGTCCCACATCGGATGAGAAATAAGAAGGTAAATTTTTTTGTGTATAAATATAAGAGGTGATTAAGTAAATCAGTGCAAGATTTGGTTTTAAAATAATGAAAAACCTGGATCGTAAAATCGGACCGATCCGGTCCGATTTTACGAGTCAACCCGATTTTGACCGGGTTTGACCGAGTTTGATCGGTTTTGATTTTTCTTTCCAATCCAACCAGGTTTGCTGAGCCAACTCGCAAACTCGTACGAGTTTGCGAGTTGGCTCGCGAGTTTGATTACCATGTGTATATGTATTATAAAAGCACATGACAATACACATGTAACTCATGACCATTGCCAAGTAAGTACTCTTTAATCCAAACTCAGTCTCCTGCCTTGGAAACAAAAGAAAGATACTCACCCTGAATTTTAAAATATCTTTTTGAAAGATTTTTTTTTTTAATTATAATTTTTTTAGTGTTTTTTGATTATTTCATGTGCTGATATCAAAAGTATTTTTTTAAAAATAAAAAATATCATTTTGATGCATTTCTAAACAAAAAACACTTTAAAAAACAACTTCAACCACACTCCCGAACTATCACTAATAGATTCACAAAGTCACATGCCCTCAAGATATGTGAAACCGTATCCCATAGCTTATGACCGAGCAGAGTAAGTACATTTATGTCCTTACCACTAAGTTTTTATTTTGAAAACACAAAAAAGAAACTTGTTATTAGTTTAATATGCCATATAAATAAATTGGTTAGATACACACAATATATTCATATTAATATAAATACATATTTATTATTAATTAAGACATAAATTTAATATTTAATTAATGAATTTAATATTTGATTTATAAATCTAAGATAAAAATAAAGATCACGAGACAAAAATATTTTACAAAGAAGATTATAAAAGTTGTTATAATCATGAGATTCTTATTAGATCAAAACATTTTTCATAAAATGTTTATGAGGACCAATACTATATATTTATTAGAGACCAATACATATTTTTTAAGCTTGCTCGTATGGATATATGACTCAAAAGATGATTAGGAGTTTCATTTAGCAACACCTTATTTATTGGTATGGATCATCTAAGAAAATAGTGATCGATAATGCATATAACTTCAATGGAAAAATAAACACATAATTATTGGAACATTAAACACTCAAACTCATCTCTATAAGCCAAAGATAAATGGAGCGATGGAAGCTACAAATAAGAATATGAAGAAAATTATCCAAAACATGATAATCAACTATAAAAACTAGCATAAAATGCTTCCTTATGCCCTTCATACAAACTGATGATAATAATAACATCAATCAGGGTTACACCTTGCTAGTTTTAGATGAAAATAATGACACTTTTAGAAGTAGTGATCCAATATTTAACAATCTAAATGAAGTCATGATTAATAGAAACTTGATAGGCCAAAGAGCAATACAAACAACTAAACATGATTAGTAAGAAAAATAATTGTAATGTACCATCATCTATTATATCAAAGAAGGATCCTTGTGTTAAGAAATATTCAACCACAATCAAACAAGCTACAAATGGACACCAAACTATGACAAACACCAAGCTACAAATGGACACCAAACTATGACAAACACCAAGCTACAAATGGACACCAAACTATGAGGGTATCTATGTAGTGAAGAAATCATACTCTTGAGAAACATTGATGCCAACTAAAATAAAGAGAATTCGGTTAGGTTTATAATATTATGCATGTTGTACAAGATTTCTTCGGATCAATGAAATTAAAGTTTTGACCCCGAATTCTCTTTGCATAGTTATAACTCAATTCTGAATCCCCTAAAAATATTTTATATACAAAATATATTTCTTCCTGAAATATTCAACTAAAAACAATACATTAAAATTCAAAAATATTTTCAAAACACAAATAACGTAAATGTCTACAGCACATCAAAACATCATAAGAATAGTCAGATTGAGAAAAGACAGGCTGAAAAATAACTTAGTTGAAGCAAGTTTGGAAGTCCATAAATTCACGCGGAAGAGACAGATATGTCTCTCATCACAAAAGGAAGGCAGCTTGAGCTGTTTCTACAGCTTTTCTCTGGTCAACAGAGTTAGCTAAAAGAGCTTAGAAACTCGTCATTCATACATACTGAACATCCGAATTCTTCTAATAGATCACGTTTTAAGGATCCATTTGAGGGTTGAAACCTGGTTCCTTACTTAGTGTACGAAAAAAAACCAGTGTTCTCCTTATTTATAACGCCCTCAAAATCTTTCGCATCAGACAAATTCCAGAAGCTGCATTAGAAAAACATCAGGTACTTGCAGTAAGTTGCTACCATTAAGCATAGTTAAAAAGCCATCTTTGAACCCAGAGACAAACCACAGTGATTCCTACATTTCAACATGGTTCCAGTCAATTGTTTTGTCTTCCAAGCCATTGTCCGATTGGTGAAGCCTCTTTGAATCCAGAGATAAACCACAGTGATTCCTACATTTCAACATGGTTCCAGTCAATTGTTTTGTCTTCAAAGCCATCGTCCGATTGGTGAAGCCTGTTCCAACCCAGTCTGCTCATCATGGCAAGACCTGAAAAGAAAAGGAAAATGAAACGGAGTAAGATGAAATATTATATGAGGAATCAGAAATTTACAGCTCTGTTACTGCTTGTTAGGTGCATGCAAGAGTATGTTAGCTTCCAGTTGCAAAAAGTACAAATGAAAAAAACCTTACGGTCACCAATTATAATAATTAAACATACTGTAATGATCATCGGTAACATCAGGTAATTAAAAAACAGTGATATATCAATGAAGCATTACCACAAACTACTTGCTAAACAAAAATTAAGCATTGCAGGAAATAGAAAAGTTAAAAATTTAAACTGACAGGTTGCTTAAATATATTAATTCAGAAGGTATATGGGGAATATGCAACACAGCAAAGGAAATTAAGTTGTTACCTTCAACCATTTTGTAAAGACCTGACCACCACCCATCTCTGGATATTTGATATTGATTTAGTGACTCATCAATTTCTTTGTCATGCTTCCCTTCCAACACTTTTTGCAAAGTTACCACTGCATCCTTTGTTTTCTTCAGAACAGAGTTTTCATCCACAATTTCCAACTGTTGGAGGTCATTCTGCGATGAAGTGAGGCTAACAGCAAGAGCAAACTGTGCTGCAGCAGCCCAATGAGAGGAGGCCAGCCATCTCCTCTGTCCATCTAACTGTTTGTTCTCTTCTCTGCCCAACCTACTCTGTCGTTCCCCTCCTATTACCAAGCTGCGTAAGTACTGAGCATTTGCAGCCCCTGTACTTTGAACCATCTTAGAGAACGCACTATCTTCATTTGAAAGCAGTTCCTCTGGTGTATCATACTCCAGAACCTGAAGGAACCAAAAAAAAAAAAAAAAAACAAATAGAATCAAAAAACATCAGAATTTTCTTAGTCTATCAGTTGATTCCATAATAGACAGCAGCAGTCAGTGTTGGTCATTGAAGTGATTGCTGGCAGTTCAGTAGCTAAGCTAATAGTAACGAGCTTGAAGATATGTAAATTACTCAGGATTTGAAAAATGTCACCTAACATAATTTAAGGTTGATTTTCCTTTCAAACATTAACATTTCTTACACACGGAATGTGAGAGAGGGCTTTCTACAAGTCACTTCCCATGAAAGAAAAAAGAGCCTGATAAAATCAAAACACAATGTCATACCCGGCCAGAATCAAGCAGAAGGACCCGGTCACAATCAATGATCGTATTGAGTCGATGTGCAATAATTAGCATTGTACATGATTTGAATTCTTCTCGAATAGTCTTCTGAATAAGAGCATCTGTTCTGACATCAACAGCTGCAGTAGCTTCATCAAGTACAAGTATCTTTGATCTTCGCAGCAATGCTCTAGAAAGACTTAACAACTGTCTCTGTCCAACACTGAAATTATCCCCTGCCTCTGTAACCTAAGCAAATTATGAGGAATGTTATTGTTCAAGTTCAACAGAGCATTTACAGATATTCAAGCAGAAGAGTAAATAATCGGTCAAGAATATAACATGTGAATATCCAATCTTATACTGAAATAGTAGGGATAAAAGACTGGTCAGCTTGGTTTGCAATCTTATGCATATGCCAGTCGCCATCAAATTGAGAGGAATTTCCATGTGTTATTCCATTTTTCCTTTTTTTCTGAAGCATCTATAAAAACCACATTGTTATACAATTTTGCTATGAAGGTGATGTGTCCTTGATAATTAACTCCTACTTTTAAGCCACAAAAACCTAAGAAAAGAGAGAATAGCATAGCTACAATGACAAAAACGTTAACCATACAGATAAATTGTTTTCTGAATAAAATAACCAATCCATTTTTATGTCTCCATTTCACCTTATATTTCCTTCATCTACTTGTCCCTTTGTTCCTTTTTTTTTTTGCAGGTCTATGTATAAAATGATAAAAAATATATAGTAACTGGAAAAAAATATAAATTACAAGACACTTTGTCAAAGTAATACAAATACAAACTCTAAATTCATGTCTGAGCTGAGTTCTTTCTACAAGATGAACCCATCCAATGGATTTTAAAATTGGAAATTTTAGGACTTGATATATTATTGGAACAAACCTGAGTTTTGACAGAAAAAGATAATGACCATAGAATAGAGTAATAATATGAAATTGAAGCTAGAAAAACGAAAACAAAGGAACCTCAGTATATAAGAATTTATGTAAAAGGTTTTAACTAAACTTTTCCTTAAACATGCAAGAAGGCACACCCAATAAAAGGTTAAAAAGAAAACAGTGAGGAAGAAAATGCAGAAAATTCTATAAGATGGAAAAGCAGTGACAGTACTAGCAGACTAATCAAAAACTCTTTTAAGATATTCTTGAAGGGTTAAAGGGGAGAACTAGAGAAGAAAAACCCTTCCAGCTTAGAAAAATTCAGACTAACAGGGCTCAAGAAACATTTACAACAAACTTCTACAGCATAGTACACAAAACACCCCATCCCATCTCCTTAAATTGGGTTATAGTGATACATGCAAGAAAAGAAGTGGAATAATAGTATTATTTTATTTTTTGTGACGTGTTAGTCCCAAGGATTAATATTGTTTTCTTATTTACGAGTTAATGAACTCATTGGATTAGGAATCCAACTACTTAAAGCTTTAGGAGTAAATAGAGCCTATGAATACCCATGTTTGTAATGCTTTTTTTTTTTTTTTTTTCAAATAAGAGTTTATGAAGAAGAATAAAAGACAATAATGAGCAATGGTATTTGTTTATTTAGGAATTTTAATATTGTACGATTATTCTAGATTTTATTATTATCTAGAAATATTTAAATTTATTATTTAGTAGTTAAATTAAGATTCTAGTTCTGTTAGGATGCGTAAGGTATACTGGACAGAAATGGACAAGACAAGATTGAACAAGCCTGTTTGATGCACATTGGATAAAAAAGACAGAACAACATTCTATAAGGACGATAATACTCTTTTCCTTTCTCATATGAATAAATACAAAAATAATAATCTAATTCTTTTTTAATTGTTTTCAATGTATAGAATTAATTCCGTTAAAAATTAATTATATATTATGTTATATAATTCTTATTTGTTTAATAATATATATATATATTTAAAAATAAATAATTATACTAATAAATAAATAAAATATCCAATGCATGATTGTACAAACCAGGCTCAACTGTTTATAATTAGACTGGCTAGGACATTGATCCGATAAAACTAAGTTGACTCTGGAAAAAAAAAGTTGCCTTCAAACCTTGGAATATTAACTAAAAAGCCTTATCAACTAACAAAGACCAATATAAATGATTAATTTAGTTTTAATATTGAAAGTTCAGTTTGTTACGATAATTAACCCATTGAAGCTCACTAACCTAGCAAATTGACCCATGGTTGATGATCCGGGATTTTTAGCTAGGCGGTGTGTTAGGTCAAACAACGATGATCATAAAAAAGTTAATTATGTTTAACAAATAACTATACATTATTAAAAAATAGTCATTTTTTTTATTAATATATTTGATTATTTTCATAAATAAAGTTATTATTTTATTTTATTTATTTTGAAGTTATAAATCTAAGTATTTTATTTTAAAAAAATAATTGATGTTTAAATTTTATTATTGTCGAAATAATATTTTTTTTTTTGCATGAATAAAAATTTATTTTTAAAAATAATTATTTTTCATCAATTTTTTTTATTTCCATAAGAAGTTATATGCAAAAAGTCCAAAGTTAAAAAAGAGAGGATATTTTCCAATTTAAGAGAAAAAAGTGAGGTACAAAGAATGCTTTGAAAAGTTAGTCCCGGTGACAACACAAGCTTTATCCTTGGGAGGTGTTCAAATGAAAAATTAAATATGGCACAAGATTGAAACCACCTCTTTTCCTATTTCATGTGTGCACCAAATAGCTTCATTGGACAATTTGTGTTGTTATAATGTAGCGTGTACCAAATATATCCTTATGATTTAAGACTCATTAGGTTTTTATATTTATTTAGTTTGATACATCTAAATAAACATCTAGGTATTCAGTTAAGGTTCAATGAATTATTGAATAAAATAAAGCCTTCTCCAAGATTGTCTATCTTGTTTGGTGATCCTCCTGGTGGTTTCACACCAATTTATGAATAAAACCTCCAACTATATTCTTTTGAAAGAGATGCAATCTCTCTTAAGTGTCAAAACTCCTAAGAACTTTAACTACGAGGCTTAGTTTTTCCTCCTAAGTGTGACTCCAAGAAAAACTTTCCACCATCTTTCTACAGTTTCCAGCAAACAAACCCCCATATCCTCACCATCAAACAACCTCCATTGGAAATCCTAAACATCCACATGTTCATACCCAACCAAACAAATAACCATTAGCCACCAAAAGATCAATTCAAACCCTAGAGTCCCTATTAGGGTTATTGTTTACAGTCAATAAAACAGTACCAGAACAACCCCCTAAGTTGCCGTGCAATAGTTATGCTAGATGGTAAAGTCAGCCCTTGGAAGCAAAATATACCTCAAAACCAAGAGAGATACACTAAAAGGAATCAAAACATACCTCAGAATCCAGTCCTAAGGAATTCCTTCGGATAACATCCTTCAAATGAGCCCTCTCCAAAGCCTCCCAAAGATCAGCATCATTGTGTTCACTGAAAGGATCAAGATTAAACCTGACAGTTCCTAAACAAAAGAAAAGAGGGCCAGTCAACTAAGTATAGTTCATCATAATCATAATTCAAACTTCAAATAAGATTTTAGACAGTGTACCTGAAAAAAGAACGGGTGACTGTGGTATGATACCAAGTACTTTGCGTAGATCCATCAATCCAAACTTTGAAATATCACAATCATCAATCAAAATTCTTCCTCTTTCCAGTTCCACAATTCGAAATAAAGCATTGAGCATGCTGGACTTTCCAGCACCAGTCCTTCCAACAATCCCAACCTTGTCACTAGGAAAAATAGTGAAGGACAACCCGTGCAAGACAGGTGGAAGTTCAGGCCTGTAACGTAAGACAACATCTTCAAACTTGATCGCTCCTGATGAAGGCCATCCAGGAGGGGGACGATTGCTCTCAATAACAAGTGGAGCCTCTGATGGCAACTCTATATATGTGCCAGCCCGTTCCACAGAATTTAAGCTATTCTCGGCCAAACTGGCAAGTCTCAGTACAGCAGTCAATAAACTAGTGATGTTTAAAGCATAACTGAGAAGTAGACCCATTGTAGATGCAAAAGCCTGCTGGTTAACTGCCCTTCCATTCTGCATAACTGCAAAGGTTGCTGTAAACCAAATCATAATGCCCCCTAATGTTTCCAACCGGATTGCCAGCCAGCGGTTTGCACCCATGTTGACAAGGGTGTATCTGACATTGTTGTCCATTGATTTTCCATTTATGCTGGCCATCCGATCATAAGCTTTGTATGCACGAATAGTTGACAGACCATTCAGAGCTTCTCCAAATTGTGCATAAACAGGTGATCTAGTTATAGAATCCAGTCGCTTAACTTCACGGGCTGTGCTCTGTAGAACAAAATAGTTATTAGATAGAAATATGCATTTAGAAATAAAAATGTATCTAAAGATAGAAATTATTTATCTTCCAAAAAGTCTCTGAAACATTATAACATGTTCTTTATCCTGAATATATTGCAGCAAGAATTCATGATAGTAATAATAAGAGAACAAATATGATAAAAGCTATTTACGAGCAAAGCATTGCATCAATCTTATACTAGATACAGAACTACCCATCAGTCTAAAAGATATTCTGAAATTCTTTGATTTCAACTAACATGGCATGATACAAACTTTAACCTGTAAACTTCCAAGTACCTTAACAGTGTATCATAAATGATGAAATCTTGACATCAGAATGCTGATGAATGGTATGATATGATGGATAAAATAAAAATTATTGCAACTGCTAGAATTCAGATGAATGAAGGACATGATGATAGAAAACTGGCTAAGTTGAGTTTTCCCGTAATAGCAGCAAAAGTAGTTTAATTTGCATTGAATAGACAAGAAATAAACATAAACGACCTGCATGGGGGAACTGAGAATAAACATAGGGGCCAAAATCTTGTCCTAGGTTCAACAGCCAAGCCAAATTGATGCAAAAGTAGATGGAGTGGCTGTCGTATTTAGAGAAGAATTTTCATGGAACCCAAGGCTAGTTTAATTTCATCAGTCAGGAGTTGTTTTTGGTCAAGGAGCACATGTCCATGGTTTATTTCTTGTTAAGGATTAAAGTTTGAGTCGTGTACAAGTTATGCAAAACAGGGGGCTTTCATACTTTTCAGACTTTGCAGAGAGGATCTAATCTTATTTTGGAATTTCGCATCTGGCTTTAAGAAATTAGTCCTAATTACTTGTAGGGGCAGAATTGTTAATTCTGTATCTTCCTGTAAATTTCAAGATTTGGAAGAAGGTCTAGTCACACATAAGCTTTTTCATTATGGTTTCCTTCGGGTTTTGGCTTTCTACTAACTCGATAACTTATTCTCTTGTTCTAATTGCAATTTTCTTCAAGTTATTGTTGTTTAGTGGTGTTGTCTTTTCCTACCCTATATCACCCAATCGTATTTTGGAGCATGGTTTCTTAGTCTTTGCTCCTTAATTAATAATTATTTTATTTACTTTCCTAGTTAATTCAAGAACAAAGATGTAGTATTATTTATAAATCTCATTCCTAGTCTATTTAGGAGTTCTAATTTTCAATAAGAACATAAATGTCACATTGAGAGTTACATTATTTCATAGGCTTGGTGCCCAAGCCTTTCCCTTTTTCTCTATTTCATCCTTGCTTTAATTTTTGCAGCCACAGTTCTCAGATTATTGTCAATAGGCTTAATCTAACCCAAATCCTTAGATTCCTTGGACTTCAATCCCAAAACCTGATTCCCATCAACATAACTACAATTCTACAATCTTCAAAGCTATCCTGCATTATAACTCTGTCAAGTCTAATACACACAATACATAAGTGTGCATTCTCTGTGTGTATGTGGGCATACACGCACACTTTTTGTTAAATGTTACTGGTATTCAACAAATGTTGTCAGCTATCATTCTCTAGAGTTCAACATATATTTGCATTTATTAAAGATGGATATGATCTAATCATACTTGCTCTGAGTTACTAATTTGCTGATGGAACTAGTGCCTGCTCTAACACTAGCATGAAGTAAATACTAAATGAAAGAAAATACTAAACAAGAAAAGATAAAATGTCAGAAGAGAGGGGAAACATTTTAGAAACAAAACATAAAAAAATTAGGGAGTAAAAGAGGAATGTGAGAATAGAAGGTTCCCAGTACCTGGTAATAAAGGTAGGCTCCATAAAACAAAACCAAAAGTGGCATTATGGCCCACAAAGACATGGTGCTCACAATCCCAATGAGAACAAATGTAGAAAGAAGCTGCCATATTTGGCCCATGAACATATTTACAAATATGGCAACATTCCGATCAATGTCACCTAGATCCTTGGCAAACCTATTGATAATACGTCCAAGTGGATTGGTGTGGAAGAAGACCATTGGAGCTCTTAGTATGGAATTAAGCATTGCATCATGCAGTCTCTTAGCGGCATAGAGACTTGATGTAATCAGCCAATATGAATTTAATAATGTCACCAACACCTATGAAAGAGAAAAAAAGGATTTAAAATTAAGTTGGTACTGGATACATTACAAGATTTTGAAACTATTCCTTTAAAACTGTCGAAGAACCATCTCACCTAAAAACTTAAGTTACTAAGTGAGGTTCCAGGATATGATTTATATTATTCTCTAACACCCTCCCTCAAGTAAAAACCCTTTATACTTGAAACTTGCACAAGTCCACACTACCTTGTGCTTAATTTTTATCAAAATAGAATGAGAGTGATGAGATTAAAACTCATGATTGTTGGGTCAACAAGGTTCTGATACCATGTCAAAGAACCATCTTACCTAAAACTTAAGCTATTAAGTGAGACTCCAAGCTATGATTTATATTATCCTCTAACAAAAACAAAAAGATGTTGAAGATGTTTCTGCATTTTTTGAAAAGTAGGAAACAAAGCCACAAAGAATAAGCATAAAAGGGAATATTTATGCTTGGAATTTAACTTAATTTCTTCCACTGATTGATACCTGGCCAACTGATAGAAACATATAGATCAGATTATAGTAAAGAGGCCCACGTCTCTTTGAAGTGCCTTGATCTGTCCACTTGCTCAACCATGTACTACTTGAAACACGTAAAACTTCTGTCATTAAATAGCATATGAAGAGTATCATCACCACCCATGCACCTCCTAATGCATTCTTGTACCTGGTATGAAGTAATCTCAATAATTGTCAAAATATTATGGAGGAAACAAAGATAAGAAGCTATCACTGAAAATTAACAAATGATTCAGCACACGTCATGCAAGTATCAGTAAAATGCCATTCTTGGAAAAGAAACACTCGAACCTCCCCCTCATGCAATACTTAACATAGTATATAGCAAGGATAAAAAGCCATTCTTGGAAAAGAAACACTCGAACCTCCCCCTCATGCAATACTTAACATAGTTTATAGCAAGGATAAACTAGAGTTCTCAGGCCCTATGGTTATAGACCTAACTGTGGAGAAATCTAGAGAAATGTTTTTGGTATTTTATTAAATTTGAATGATATTCTTCATTTACATGAAATAAACTAGACATCCCTATTTATATTAATACTAAAATCCTTGTAGAAAAATTATTCCTAATTAAAATTTAGATAATTAATAGAATCCAAGTATTAGGATTTCTAAATAGTAAAATACTAGTTAAATTAAAAGTCCTAAGCAAAGTAAAAATCAAATAATTAAGATCCAAAATTAACTAATAAAATAATTAAAATAGGAAAATAGTAAATTCATGTTTTCATATGAGATGCTTAAGGGTTTCTTTGCGGACTTCTTTTCAGGCTTGGCCTTATCAAATCTAGTACATAAACTCACGGAATAATTGTTCTACTTCATTCACACCCACTTGAGAAAAACTCGTCCTCGAGTTATTTGTCATAAATTGAACTTTTCAATTTCAAAATAACAAACACTTCAAATATAATATCTTAGCTAACTTATTCATGGAGTAGGATGTCCTTGACTTGTAAACTTCAAAATTTAATTTATGATGCAGGAACAATAAGGAAAAACCTATATCTGATGTTATATTTTCTATTCCTATGAAATCACTTGTAGTGCCTTCCTATATTTTTTACTTCAAACTTGAGCATCATGTATGTCCTTCAATACTTCCATCTGTTGTGTATTTGAAGGAACACAAATAATCTTCCATAATATCTCTAGAAAACTTGTAAAAAATTATCAGGTTCTCCATGTTCTTGTTTGCAAGATCTTCATCATCATATAAATCTTCATTAAGATCTCATATAACATCCTTATCGTCAAAAGATTCTTGCTAATACTAACACCTGACCTCCATCAAGTTTATCTTCATTGACACCCTTCACATTGATAAATGGTTGTCTAGGTGGAATTTTAGGAATAAATCCAAGGTAAGGTCGACCCCAGAATAAGTCTCCAAGCACGTTTATCTCCTCTTCGTGCTTCCCATCAACCAAAATAGATCTTCTTCATCATATGAATACTCGTAGTCATACTAACCGTTGGGATGTGCATTAACTAGTTTAATGATGGGTTGGTTGCGAGCGTCATCCTTGGCACGTGCCTCTATTCTTCCCTGGTTAATGTTTGCGCACAATCCTAATACCTCAAGCCTGGATGAGAGGTCATCAAATCTAGCATTAAGGTCACCAAACCCAATTCGCATTCGCCCTATAAACTACAATCATGACTAAATAGCAATCTATTGATCTCAAACAACCTACATCCCCTAATCACCATTATGGAGATGTTGCAACTAATTCCTCCACTATTCTCTTCACGGTTTGCCATCGATCCAGATGTTGACCCACTATAATACCACCTGACGTAACTTCTAATGAAGAAAAAACTAGAGTTCTCAACCCTAAGGTTACAGACCTAATTGTAGAGAAATCTAAAGGGAATTCTATGGTATCTTATTGAATTTGAATGAAAGTCTTCATCATCATAAAATAAACTAGACATCCCTATTTATATTAAGACTAAAATCATTTGTAAATAAGGATTCATAATTAAAACTTATTTAATTAACAGAATTCATCAAGCAATATGATTCTTAAATACTAAAATACTAATTAAATAAAAAGTCTAGAGCTAAGTAGAAAACAAATAATTAAGATCCAAATTAACAAGGAAAATAATTAAAACAGGAAAATAGTCACTTCACGTTTCAAATGAGATGCTTTTGGGTTTCTTTATAGACTTCTTTTCAAGCTTGACCTTACAATCTAGTCCATAAACTCCTGGGATAATTGTTCCATGTCAGTACTTGAATTCACTCTTCATTTTGTCCATTTTTTCTTAACATTTAGAACCTAGAACCTTTGAGTTTTAAGAGGCTAATTTTAATTTTAGTTGCACTTCCTTTATAGTATCTCTTCCTGAGTTCCACTGATCAGCATATCAAAATGCTGATATAACATCATCATTAAGATTCCACCATAGGGAATTACGAGAGCACAAAACACTGTAACCAATATCTCACCTCAAAGATGCCTTGTCATTGCATATTCTAATTCATAATGTGGAAACTACCATTTAATATTTAATTTCAACATCTAAACCATGTTGAGTAAACAAATTTATCACCTCACACTAAGATTTCTCAATCCTCCTCAACACACCAGAGGATTAGAATGAGAGGCAACATGTCAATAGGAATAACCAACAAACAAAACGAAGTGCAGTATCTTTTTCTATATTTTTCCTAAAGCAAGAGAAATCTTATTTAACAATGAAATCATATTTACAGCTGCATTTGGCAAAAAAATAAAAAATAAAAATCAGTTAAGTGCTCACCATCATTAGTGGCAAAGGTAAAGATTTTTGTTATAGGCAATTAGATTTTCTAGTGAATGAGAATAAATGAGTATGGCACACTTATACATATTATCCATGAGCTATATATAAATATCTTTGTACAAATATACATACAGATTTATAGATGATCATATAACATATTTTGTTTTTGGAAAAATATAGCATCAAAAGAGTCAAGCAAAGAATGAAAGTAGGTGAATGCAATGATGTTAGATAATTATTATGTATACTGTTGTGATTTGCTAATAAGAAATAAAACTATCAATAAGATATTCAACTTGTATTTAAAGTACAAAATAAATATATTTGATAGCTTCTAATGAACTTTCTTTTAAACTTAAAATTATAAGGGGCAACCAATACACCTTTGTTTGGAACTATATGAAAATTGTGGAAAATTACAAGAATTAAATGAAAACAATTAAGGGGAGCTAATCCCCTTCTCTAACATACAGCTTCGCCCTTCACCACCCAAAATTCCAATTTCTAGCATATATGGATAACATAATTTTCTCCACCTTCTTTCAGAGAAGCAATGATTTATTGCACACAAAAAAGAAGAAAAATCGATTCCAGCAAGATCAGACGCTAGAAAGGTGATTAAGCCCTTTTTGGAGACATAAGATAGGGAATATGAACAAGATTGAAATAGAATTATCTTCAACTAGCTATCCAAATTGAGATACTTGAAGGCATGAAAGAGGTATGGGATAGAGAATCTCAAGCTAGTATGACTTATTATTCTGGTAGTTATGATGGGAGGATTCATCAAAAGTATATTGCACGCCTTCCAATATATATCATTCAAATAAAAATGAAAATTGCAGTTTCACACAATACAATAATGATGCACAGGATTTTAGTCTGTATTTTATTACCTTATAAGAACTTTCAAACTGACAACACCTGTTTCCCGTTCTTCTTGCTTGATAAGAACAGATTTGCCTTCTTTTGGTTTCTTTGTACCGGTTACATTCTTTGGCAAGTTATTCATTACCCCATTAGCAACCTGCTTTGAAGAGGTTTTATGATCGACAATTTCATTATTTTCCTGTTCTTCTTCAAATTCTTCCATTTTCCCTGCATTTTCCATCAGCTTCTGGAACAACATTCCATTATTAGAGAGGTCCTCAAAGGTGCCCTCCTCTTTCACCATACCCTCATGAACCAGGATGATTCTATCAACTTGAGAGAGAAAATGAAGTTGGTTTGTGACCAGAATTCTCGTTTTCCTGCTTAATTCTCCCTTGATGCATTTATCAAAAACCTGTAGATAATAGGTAGTGCACAAAAGATCACCTTTGCTAGAATAAAAACAAGGAAATTGCTATGCATAATAAAAAAATAACACCAGAATTCCATACACAATGTGACAAGTGATAGGTGGTGAATTGTAGGTCCCATAAATATTAAATGATTGATTATGCGTTAAAAGAACAATTGCTGCATCACATTGTATGATTTGTCAGTATGCATACTGATGGTCTAGAAATAAAAATAAGCTCATTTGATTGAAAATTAAGAGCATATGTAGCAAGTGTTACCAGGACAAGAGGACAATTCAAAAAGAAGATATTTCTTTTCCTGCAAGGTGAACACTGGCATTAACCAAGGTTGAACCCTGGATACCTCTGCAGTGCAATGAAGGTCTACAACCCCACACTCCAGCATCACAGTAGGTTATAAAAGAGAATCAAATATCTCAAATCTAAGTGAAAGGAAGTTTGGAAGCATAAATTATCCATTGGGGTGAACATGAGACCAATCAAAACCCAACCCCAAATACAGTGTTCATTTCCCCACAACATTAGACACTAGGATCCTACTTCAGCAGGATCATTCCTTGGCAATAGAGTTTTCTTGTCTATTTCCTATTTCTCTAATAAATTTGCAATGACCTGTCTGTCCAAATGGATATGCACTTGGAAATCATAACCCCACCCCATGACAGCATTCTCTTCCCAACAATATTAGAAATTAGAATCCCACATCAGCAGGATCATTCCTTGGCATTGATATTTTTCTTTGGTCCCAATTTCTACTATGTTTGCATGGAATATTCACATGGACATGCATGTGCAAAGATTTATTATATTCATAAAATCTAGCAGAAATCAAGCCTATGCTACCAATTGATCCTGCATAGATATCCGAGACCCATATTTGATTCTCATCAATATTAGTGAAAGTTTTAACCCATGCATGCAATATCTGAGGACCATAAGTCACATCATAGTTGCCATGGGGACCATGATAAAAGAGCAGCACCATTTCTAAATACTGATCTTACCTGTCGACCAACATGGGCATCTAGAGCACTTAAGGGATCATCAAAAATATATACATCTGAATTGGAATATACAGCCCGAGCCATGGAAACTCTTTGCTTTTGCCCACCACTGATATTCACACCTCTTTCACCAATCTCAGTGAGATCACCACCCTAGTAATCAAACATGTGAAAAAAGTAAACAATCCATAACAATTAGATGTCTTGAACTCCATAAGATAGCTCCACTTTACAATTTTCACTAATGGCTTACAGGCAATAAATCAAGGTCATGTTGCAATGCAGTCACATCAATTGCCTTCTCATATCTTGCTGAATCAAAGGGAGATCCAAAGAGAATGTTATCCCGTACCTGAAATGATAGACTATAACTTCACAAAATTGAAGGAAAACACAATAAACTAATTAACAAGTGAATTTAAAGTAATTCAAATGATGTAGCCTAACTGCATAAAATATAATACACCTTGGATACATTACTATAATCAACACAGCTTCATTACAAAATTTTAGTGATTACCTATAACTGCTATCATGACTAATTAACACACACACACAGAGGACACGCATACCATAATATACATGCACACAACATAAGCAAAGTACAACTTACGGTTGCATTAAAAATCCATGAAACTTGTGGAACATAAGCCACTGTTCCTCTAATAACAACACTGGCACCTGATGTTGCAGGAAGCTCCCCCAGCATTGCTGAAACAAGTGAGGTCTTACCCTCTCCAGTGCTACCAACAATTGCAACTAGGCTACCAACTGGTACATCCAAGTTGATATTTGACAATGTGGATCTCTCTGCCTGGAAACAAAACCAAAATCTTAACGGTTATAAGTGCCAGTAATCAGTGAACATACACTATCAAAGCCAGAACCATATCAGCAATAAGAAGTGAGCTGGAAAGAAATGTATTAACTCTGTACTCTCAATAACTAAAGGATGAATTACAAAAATGAAACTATATTTGTGTTAAATTTTCCATACAATTCGATATTGCATGTATGCATACCTAATGTTGATAAATAGTGGAGTGTAATCACTTCTACATCTTAGGGACAAACAGTAGGCATGCAAGTCTAAAAGGGCACTTCATTCTTCCTAAAGCATGCATATAGGACAGATAACTAGCATATCATCAAACAACAAGCTGCAGCAGAGAGAGTAGCATGGAATTGTGAAACATCTAACCCAAGCTCAAATATGATTTACTGAATTTGTATATTTACAGAAATGCATATTTTAACCCAGCAGGCAATCCTGCTAATCCATAAGAAGATGATCTCATACATAAATGATGGATGCAATAAATTGTAATTGTATGTGCAAACATATCTAGAGAAAACAGGAGCAAGCAAGTATGCAATGCATAAGCACAATAGTTGATGCATTAAACCTTTGAATCCCAAGAAAAGTATCCATTCTTGATGGAAACGGCTGGTAAGTAAGGGTCAAGAGGAGGGTTTGGTAGAAGGATTCTCTCTTCAGCTAAAAATAATTCCTCCAGACGCTTTAAGGACACATTTGCATTTACTACCTATAAGATTACAACCATTAAAAACCAAAAGAACAAAACAAGGCGAGGCGGATGTGGACCATGCAGTTGGTTCAATTAAATGAACCCAATATAGATCAATATCATGAATAACAATATCTGAGCTATCAAATCATTTAACTAAGGGCAGTATATAATTAAAGAACAACCATAAATCAGCAATGTGAATGAAAAAGAATTAAATATGATTAGAAAAAGAAAGGGCAGTTGCTGAATAGAGCATATTATTACCACTTAAGTGCCTTGGTTTGGATTAATGACAAAATTAAAAGCTGAACACCAAAAAGTAGTTGGAATATTGAAAGAAAAAAAAAATTGGGGTTATTTAAAAGACATGATCAATTCCCTGTATGTCAGTTTCTGAAGAACATCATCTTCAAATTTATCAGTCCTTTGTGTTAATTTACTACAGATCAGATTTTGGCTGGCTAAACTTTTGTAGAGAAAGACATCCGTTGTCCCACCATAGTAAATTCCTGGGAGAAGAGTCTAGAAAGTGCCTACTGCCAGCTTTTGGCATGAAACAGTGTTCTCAAAACTCAGACTTGCATCTTCATGGTTGCAAGCGCAATACTCTTGCCAGTGGATCAAGCTAATGCTTCTTGGCTAAACTGTTTTAGAACATTGTATTCTATTTCAGGTAATGCAACATTAGTTTAAGAGAAGGAACTAAGTCAATTTCAGTAAAAAAAAAAAATCAATGTAAACAATTAAACTTGAGCTAACAGCATGCTAAATAGAGCTAAATTCATGGCAGAAAAAAACAGCCATCATAGTTATCTCTCTCCACGCAGAAATATCATAAGCAATATCTCAGCAGTAAGCAGGACAAAACCTGAGTAATCATGTTAGGAAGCATGAAAAGGGGAAAGCGAAGCACAGCAAACAGAGATAGAGATGTAAATGCCCTTGCAGGTGTCAGATTTCCACCAAGCAAAGTGTACACAGCAAACGAAATCACAGTCACCATAACTGGAAGGCTGTTTAGTATGAAACTGTTACACTGCAAAACAAGGAAATAATTGGAAACATGCATAAGCAAAAAAGTAATGGTCACCATGCAAAAAATCCACAAATAATTAGCAGCAGCAAAATAGCATCAACTGATCACCCATGATCCATGTATAGCATTTGAAACTAGTAAACTTCACAGGTGTAGAGTAACCCTATCCTTTTCCATATATAAACAACTTTCCTCCTGGGAATCAACATTCAATCAATGAAGTTGTCTTATGCTGTAAGTTTTTGATTTTGGACTTTGATTGTATTTCTTCTAGATGTGTTTTTCCTCTAACCCTCAAGCCAATGGTAGCCTCAAGTAGGCTTCCTACCAGAGCATGGCTATGCCCTGTTTTGTTGTTTCTTTCCTTTCTCTTTTTTTCTATATTTTTTTTTTCTGAAAGTAGGGGATGTGGGGAAATAACTTGTCTTTGCTTCATTTTTTACAACTTATTTCTATGTTTGTAGAGTTTCATTATTTTAGGAAGCTATGGATGGTTTACTTTTATTAAAAATAATATTTATTAGGATATAATTTCCTAGTTGGTTTAGGATGCTAGGTTTCTTGGTGTTTTAAGATAGAATTAGACTCAGATTTGATAGTGCTTCATCTGTTTTGTTACTACCCTCTTCTATGAATTTTCTATCATTTCTCAAGCCCTCTCCTATTGGGTGCTCTTTCTACTGTTCAATTAATCCCTCTCCAACAGAGAATTATTTGATCGTCTATTTCCATTTCTACCTGTCTTATATCACCATGTACTGGGTTTCTTTGTTCTACAAATGGTCATAAATGTTCAACAAATCCTTATCAAGCAGCATCTTCTCTTGAAATCAGTTCTTCTATTCGAACTATCATTTTGAAGCATCAATTGGTATATAATACAACTCACAGTCATGTGTTTGACACAAAGATAGTGGTGAAAAAAATCAAAATATGCATGCGGCTGTTTATTTCAAGCTAAGTGAGCATGCACAGGAGACATGCATGCAATGCCAAAATCAAGAAACAACTAACAAAATTACCAAACTAAGAATTTAAACAACAATAGAGAAAGGTGACACTACTATTACAGAATTTTCAAACTGCAAAGTGAGAAAGAAATGAAATTTTTATTAAATATACAAATGGAAACTTTGCTAAAAATTTCTTGGCATACCGCTCCTAGTAGTGATGCTTTTCGGAACCATGATAATTCATCATCCCTAACACCTTGAACTTTAGCCTGGAAGCTACTTTCCCATGCATAACATCTAAACCATTTCAGCAAAGTCAGAAAATCAGTAGATAATCTTATAAGAAAAGTAGTCAGAAACAAATCCATGTGAAACAAGGAACTAATAATAAAATAATCATACTTCACAGTATCCATTGCGGCCAAAATTTCATTCATGAGGCCAATTCTCTTGTCTGTACGTTGCAAACCCTCCTTAGATAACTTCTGCATTCTGCTTATAACAAATGTCTTTACCCAACAAAAGATGGAAAAATTAGGGCTTTTGTAAGGAGATGACAAAGGTACAGAGGCACCAAACAAACTATTAAGTACAACATCATCAGATCTTAAAAAAGCCTTGAATACTCAGATATATTACACTCTCTTTTACAGCATGTACCATCATGAATGTGAAAAATGTAGAAATTTTTTTTTTTCATTTTTTGATTAAAAAAAGTGCAGTGTCCCTTAACTCTGTGATTGCACATGCCACATGACCTAATCCAATAGAATAAGATAATAATGTTCAATGAGTTCTACAGTGGAAATGAGTTCCATGAGAATTTCAATCCCAGCAGTATAAGGAGTGCATAGTTAGCCAATCCATCCAAATTTAGGTTGATCAACACACACCAGTACATACACATGTATTTTTTAATAAGATATCTAGGATTAGATTCTCCTTTGCCAGTTCTCTGGGGTCAAATATAATATGGTTAGGAGAAGAGATTCTAAAGTCTGCATTCTGTTGACACTATTTGATTTTCAACTCCTAGTAAAATCACAAAACAAATGAACTGTGTAATTTTCTCTTCTTTGTTCATTGCATGTTTTTGCCTAAATAGCTTCCCGACCTAGGGCTTCTCATGATGAAGGGTCAATTATAGAAAAAATGAATGCCAAAATTCATTAGTTCATTCTTTTCATGTTTTTCGTATTTACAGAACAATGGGGTGTCTGTGGGTACCTTGGGCCCCAAAACAATTGTCCTTGACGAGTTGGGGCTGGCTGTGACTAGTCAAATTAGTCCTTGGGTCAATAAGAGGCCATTTTGTTTTTTAGGAAGAGGCTCCATGCCTAGTGAGCCATATGAAATAGAAATTTAACAAGCTACTCAAGAGTAGGACTTGAACCAATAATTGTTCATGTACAATCAATAAAATATTTCTTACTCGTAATGGAAGCTAACCATTATGGATTGTGTTTTGTCAATGAACCATCTCACCTAAAAGCTCAAGTTGTTAGGTGAGGCCCTAGAATATGATTTATATTATTCTCTAACACACACCCTCAAGTAAAAGCCCTTTGAACTTGATACTTGTACAGACTTGCATTATCTTGTGCTTGATTTTTATCAAATAGAATAAGGGTGGTGAGATTCGAACTCGTGACCGTTGGGTCAACAAGGCTCTAATACCATGTCAAGGAACCGTCTCACCTAAAAGCTCAAGTTGTTAGGTAAGACCCTAGAATATGATTTATATTATTCTCTAACATGTGCATTTCAGTATAGTTATTGGTTAGATGAAATACATATCTGGATTGACTAAAGATAAATACAAAATCATGTTGGGGAACAATTCATCCTCCATATCATGAAAGTAAAGCAAAGGAAAATCATATAAGAGTACCCAATCAAGCTCGTTATAAGCCTATGACCCTAAGGCAAAGGGAAACAGGATGAAGTAACCATTCTAGACTAAACAGAATAAGAGAATAAAAGTTACGAATAATATAGATTAAGGAAGATCATCAGAAACATTCATCAAACTAAAGAGTGATATCAAAAAATAAAATCTACAGAAACTACAAAGTCAAAAGATTTTTATAGTTCCAAAATTTCAAATTTATAAAACACAAACAAAGATGATTATTGCAAACTTATGCTTACAAATGAAACATATTGCTAGAGAATGTAAATTTGATCATATAAAGACACATACACCGTGAAAACAACACTAGTAAGACAAGGAATGGTTAGGGAAGTAAGGCAAACCATATACCTGTATGGGGAACAGAAGAACTAGCATTAGTGCGCCGAGAAGTGAAGCAACATTCAACTGCTGATAAAGAAGAATCATGGCAACAATAATACGGAATGGAGCTGACCACAAAGTGTGAAGGGATTGGCATATTTGCTGTAGATAGCAATAAGCAAATTAGTTGTGGTACCAATGAGGGAAGTTAACTGAATCAAGATGAAGCTTTAATCCAAAAAAAGAACTTTGAAATTACATGTGGCATGCCTTAGGCCAATTTATTCTTCAAGTTACATGTATCCACAATAAAGTAATATTAAGGTAATTGACAGTTTTTCATAAATTTCCTTTGTTAAATAGGAAAACTAATCCTAATAATAGTAAGAGAGGTGAAAAAATAAAAATATTGAATCCCAATGTGAATAGAAAAACCTAGTAAAAAGAAATACACTAGATTCCTATAGTAACGACTACATGGTGAATAATAATATAAATTAGTACTAAATATCTATGACAATCATACAACATTAAAATTCCTACACATTGGACTAGTTTCTGATATATTTGTTCTTCTTTGCCCATCTCCTCTACTATAAAATTTAATCACCATGAAGAAGCAAGGTTGTATTGGGATACATGCTTTAGGGATGGATATAGGGGCCAGGGGTGGACAAACCTGAGTTGGTTAAAAGAACCTTCTTTCAAGGATCCTGAAACATTTTTCCAGCATCATTTTACATAATGCCCACCTCAAACTTTAAGTTTTAAACTTCACCCTCATTTCTTAAAGAAACCTACAATGCTCTTCTCATTTTTCTTTTTTACGTAACAGCTCCTCAACTATAAGCTTACACTCTAACCCTCAAACCCAAGTACCTATATCTGTCTCTGTCTTCATGCAAAGTCCAAACAAGTTTGCACATGAGGGGATGTATTACAGGCATTAATATTGATTGGCTCCGTATCAATTTGAGTATTTAGGTTACTGGTTCTCCTATACAAACATTACCAAGATGTATTCACACGTATGTGCTCTCAGGCTTCAAAACAACCACTTTCACAAAATTGTCAGATTAAAAAAGTCATCATAATTTCTTTATGTATCAACTGTCAACGGACAACAGCTATCTGTTACGTCTTGTTTATTTCTTTCCTATTGTGCAGCTTATTTATTTCCTATTTTGTATAGCTAGCATTATGTATTAAATTGTAGTTTACATATATAGGACTAGAATCATGCAGAAACTGATTTAGTTTCCATATGCAACACTCTTGTAATCTCCATAACAGAAATCAAAGGCCAAAGGGCAAACAATTTCAAACAATATTGTGTTCTATTTTGACATCAACAAGGTTAAAATTGAACAACAAACCTATGTTTCGTTTCTTTTATTTATTTATTTTTATTTTTTTGTATATATAGGTATAGGTGCATGGGCACAATAGATGAATAGTGCAGTAAATGAATTTTTGACATGAGATTGCTATAGCACAGAATCTTCCTTTCATGTCAGATTATGAAAGCACATGCAATAATATTCAGCAATCAAGAACATTATATATGCATACAAAAGAGATACTGAGCAAGCACACCTGAAGTGCCTCGGCATCAGTTGTCATCAAGTTGGTTATTTTTCCAGATGCAAACTTCCGCCGACCTTCGTGGGTCAGCCTAAGAGATTTTCGAAACACAGCAGCAACCTAAAAAGCATTGGTCACACAAATAAATCATGTATAAACCTTCAGGTCAGGCATGACCAATGAGAACATATTGCAAGGTTATCTCTTGAATAAGTGACAATTTTTTTCTCTTTAAACCACACTTGCACTCCTGCTACCATTTGCCCCCACCAATTAATTGTAACGAGTAAGAAAGAGTTGCATAGCGGTAAAATGGTGATGCTGTTTAGTTGTCCTTCAGGACCCCACATCCAAAAAAAACCCATAAACTGCATGCATCAAAAAGACAGCAAGAAAATGAAATTACCAAAGTTGCTCTCAGGCGGAAACCAACACGCATGACATTCTGAAAATATTGTGCTTCACATAACACACCAAATACCTGCATAAGAATACCCTTGATAAGAGATTCTGAGTTCTTATTAATAATCCATTGATAAAATCAAGAGCATGGTGACAATTTGACAAGGATATGCAAGAGGAACTAATCTCCTATTTTAAACTATTTCGATTGCCAATAAGGCATCGGTTCATTTTCCATTTTGTATTCCTCCCTCTTACCTTTGTTAGATTTCTTGTTATCTTAAATCAATAAGACTTGAGTTAACTTTCAAATGCATGAGCTAGAGTTAACCAAGCCATCCTCGAATGATAAAGATACGAAATCATATGAAGAAAAACTATTCCTCTCTACATGACAAAAGCAACATTGATCATTTCTAATCATATTGGTAATTATACTCAGCCCCATGATAAGTGGCCACTAGTCCTGTAACATGAACCAATTTAAGTGTCCACTTCCAAATATAATAGCTTGCAATATTTGTCTCCAAATTTACCTTCATATTGTGATTAGTAAGTAATACAACCATTTTAAATACATTTAGCAAATGATGTCTTCTTAAAAAGTTAAAAAAAGAGACATGGCTACACCTTATGGAACAAAGGGAGTTCTATTTCATAATTCAACATTGTCATAATACTAATAAATACCTTGCCAAAGTTCTGATAATTTCCATAAAAATAGCTCAGAGAACCTCCAAAGCTTGGGGAAAATAACATAAAACAAAAACCTTGTTTTTGACATAGTAAACACTTCTAGATCACTATTTGTATCAAAAAATAAAATTATTGCATTATTTAATGCCTATTCCAATAGAAGGAGATGCTCTAACTTTCCAAATGAATGGGAGAGAGTATAACTTAGCAAGGTCTAAGGCATAAGACTATCATCGAGATATAAAACAAATTTCTACAACAATCACGCAAATTTTCTATTTGTTGATTCATGAGCCCTCCTAATGTCACAAGTCTTGTCAATGTTATAGGCAATTCTGGTCAAACTCATCACTACAAAAATGCATGGAATTTCAAGTTATCAAAAGCAGCACCGATTATGAAAAAGTCAGAATGTTCAACTCAACACTAGGTACAAGAAAATCCATCATACCACTCCAGCAAAAATTGAGAAGGCATAGACATAACCAATCCAAGCCGGATCACCTTCTTGCATAGACTGCAGGTGGTAAAAAAATAATACAATTAAAAATCATACGAAAAATCAGTAAGATAATCACAAGTTGCATCGGAGAAATGTAAAAACCCTTCCCCTTAACACAAACACATGCATTGCAGCTATGTCAAGACAACACTACCTACTGATCCATTATTAATAGGATAGACAAATTTAGCATTCTTATAAATATCTAAAGCTAGCCAAACTCACATGATGTGATAAAGAACATGTCACGATCATAAAAATAGATGTATACAAGATGGGAACACCAGGCTCTCCACATAACACCATTTTTCCTCACTCAAAACTAACATTAAGTATTGATGAAATGTTTAAACCAGTGAGAAACTAATACATGTTTGATTTGTCTACAGATGAACTTCATGGAGGAGAAAACAAGAAGCCATATCACTTATCCACTAAAGCAAAGATAAAGGAGGACCTAACCTTTAAGAGTTGGTTTAGGATGAGTGGCCCAACAAATTGGGAAGCATCATTGCCGATCTACAAGTGATCAATACAAGAACAAATATCTTAGCTATGTCAGCCCAACAAATTGGGAAGCATCATCAAGGATTTCCATTAATTGAAAAACCAAAAATAAATGGTAAATTTTAAAATCATACAGAAAAATTATTGACTTTACCATCACATTTGATCTTCATGTTCTTGCATATTTCACAAAATGTTACCCAACAGGGAAAAACACAAATAATTTTTTTTAAGAAAGTAAAAGTTCAAACTCATTGAAGAATGCAAGAATCAAATAAGCACTTTGACAACATGCAATTTGAAGTTTTTAGTTCACATTAAAGGCAAGGTTATTATGACACAAGCATTAAATCAAGTATGGCCATTTGAAGCTCACACTTTGAGCTGGCAAGTTGCATCTGCAGCTTCACTGACAAATCCTGAAGGTTTATGACTTGTCCATGTAACTGGTTGGTTTTGTACTCCACAATATTGAACTATGTGTTATAGAACAGTTGAAATCATATCTTGGAGCCTCAATTAATAGCTTAAACTTACTTTTAGATCATATGGTTCCTTGATACTATGGAGTTGTTTTTCTGAAGCCTAGATGTCAGTCTATACTTTTCCTAATAGAAAAACTTATTGTTGCGAGATGTGGATATCATGGTGCATTATCATTTCAAGATTTATGAATCACAAACATCACTTGCTCTTTTTCTTCTCTTTTCTTCTTCTTCATTATTAATATTTATATTTTGAGTAAAAAACGAAACATCAAGTAGAGTCAGAACCCAAGTATATTGGAGATTCATATAGAGATAGTAAATAAAAAAAAAGGCAAATCCATACAAATAACACATGAATAAATGATCATGTGGATAGAGAACCCTTATAGTCTTTGCAATTGGATTGTCATTGCCTCTACCATGTGAAACTATTAATAAACTTAGTAATGTAATTAACACTTGAAACCTAATCAAAATTACTAATAATCACCTCATGTGACCCGCTAATTAATATAAGTAAAGGAGCATATTGGAAAAGAAAAAATAAAAGACAACACGGAGACAATGTGATGAAATAGAGAAAAGAAAGAGGCTAGATTTTGAAAAGAATAATCAAATGCTATGGTTTTCTATTGAAATCCCACAATACCCAATTCAATTCACAACAAAAAAAGGGAAGGATCCTTATTCAATGACAAAAAAAAAGGGCTTTGCATTCAAGGTGAGCAACAAATTCTTCATCATCCCTATTTTCTTTCTTTTCTCCCTCTTTTTCGAATCAAATGAGTAGTGGCAGGGTGAAAATTGAATACATGCAAAATTAAGAAATATATTCTCACACCTCAACAAATGTTATTATTTAGATATCCCTCTTCTCTCTTCACTTTTGCAGTTTTGTTTTTGAATCTAGTTCTTCAGTCTTCAGCGCAAAAGTGCCTTACAATGAAAAAAATGAAGGAAAGGATATGATTTGGGGGAAGGAATGGAAGAAAAGCTAAATGAGCACTTGAACACACAAAACTCACATTAATGTGCTTTTCCAGTACATTTTGTACCACTTAAAGGTTTTCTTTGCTATGATCAAAATTTGCTTAGTATTTAGGTTTCTTAATATTTCAAGAAAACCTATACTTTTTCCACTCACCATGATCCTTTTTCCCTTTAATTTTATGTTATGCCCTTGTTTACTAACCATCCTGCAGATTTGGTAACTCCTTAACCTCTCCTAGTGTGCCAACGATGACCTCATTGCCCATCCACTTAGGTTGCAGCACCTCTTGAACCCCCTATAGCTCATCCCCTTCTTGTTGATCTTGTTCCAACAACATAACCTGCTCCTCTCAGACATAGTACTCGAGTCAATACATAGTAATTAGGTTCATGGACTAAAATAGGTTTGGTTTGGATACTTCTTTATCTTTGATAGTCACCTTTATCCTTTATTATTATTCTCTCAAATTACAAAAACGCAATGGTGCATGAGCATTGGTGAAAAACTATTGAAACAAAACTTCTAAAACTTGACAACAATCATACCTAGGATGTTGTTTTGTGTCCCCCCATTTGTGAAACTCAATGGGAGTAAATGGATGTTTTCTATTAAGCTTTGTTTTAATGGCTTCGTAGACCGTTACAAAGCTCGGTTAGTGGTACGGCAACAAGTAAAAGTATGGCCTAGACTATAATGAGACATTCACACAAGTCGCCAGGATGACCACCATGCGTACAATCAAAACCAATGCCGCCCCTAAATCTTGGCTTTTACATTGATGTTAAGAATGCATTCCTACACATTGATCTCACGGAAGAAGTTTACATAAAACTTCCCTTCAATATGTCCACTTAATCTGCTACTAATGTTTGCTAACTAATCGTTCGCTATATGGTTGGAAACAAGAACCAACCAATCCTTGGTCTTTCATTCACTCAAAATCAGTATTGTCAAGGAACCAACTTACCTAAAAGTTTAAACTATTAGGTGAGGCCACATGATATGATTTATATTATTTTTTAGCATACCCTAAAGTGAAAGTCTTTTGGGCTTGAAACTTGCACATATGTCCATATTACCTTGTGCTTAATTTTATCAAATAGAATGAGGGTGATAAGATTTGAACTCGTGACCGCTAAGTCAATAAGACTCTGATACCATGTCAAGGAATCATCTCACCTAAAGCTTAAGCTGTTAGGTGAGGCCCAGGATATGATTTATATTATTCTTTAACAAGTATGACTTTTTCTACAAAAGAACCTAAGTGGATAGTCATCCCCCTTGTTTATATTAATGACATTATTGCCACTAGTTTTCGTATGGCGGTCATACTTGAGACATAAGTTGTTGAATTCTACTTTCACATTAAAGACCATGAGCAACTCACTTACTTTTTGGGGTTACAGGTGCATCATTGACCTCAGGATGTTGTCTTGAATCAAAATAAGTATATTCAGGATTGGGTTTGGTTAGCATGACTCATAAACACTATTGAAAATCAATATGAAATATTAACATGATGAAGGGGAGCTTCTTGAGGATCCCACTATTTATCATAAGGTAGTTGGTAGTCTTATCTTCCTAATTAAATATATTATAATTTCATGATGATCACAAATTAGGAAGGCCTTCAAATAAAGGATGGAAGTTATTGTGTGAAGTTGTCTTTATTTTCCTAATTGATTTAGGATTTTTTTTTCTAGTTAGATTAGAACTCTTTATTATTTTTTCAACTTCGTTTAAGCCATTTTACTAATATATGGCCTTGAAGAGTTGTAATAAGTAGTTTTCATTGAGGATTAATAAAATAAACCTTTTAGAGTTTTATCCACGAATAAAGGTAGTATTGGTAAAAGAAACCCAAATTTCTTTGTCTGTAGTTTTGGGTGTTAGATTTTAAAGATTGAGGAACCTTAGTTTTTATCCATGCTATATATAGCTTCAAAAGGACAAGTTATTGTGCAGAATTGTATTTTTTTATAGTAGATTTAAGAACTTTCTTTTATTCCTATTTTTCAACATCCTAATTAAAGGAAAGAGTTTCATAGATGAGGGGCATTGAACAATATCCTAGGTGTGGTTGTTGTCTAGTGCTAGAGGTTTTGTTTTATAGCTTATAGCCAATACTCATGCATCATTGTGTTTTTGTAACTTAAGAGAACATGAATAGAAGATAAAGGTGGATATCAAA
The DNA here is from genome assembly GCA_964035475.1 of Salix caprea. Classification (NCBI taxonomy): domain Eukaryota; kingdom Viridiplantae; phylum Streptophyta; class Magnoliopsida; order Malpighiales; family Salicaceae; genus Salix; species Salix caprea. The sequence continues at coordinate 8,835,245 of OZ037749.1, read as the reverse complement.
GATAAAGGAATATCAAAACCAAACCTATTTGGGTCAATGGACCTAATTACTATGTATGGGTAGGTGATGTTGTTGGGACAAGATCAACAACAAGGTGATGAGTTGGAGGGGGGTCAATAGATGTTGAACTCTATCTGAGTGAATGGAGGTGTTGCAATTTGAGTGGATGGGCAGTGGGTAGAAGAATAGAAGTTGAATACAACAATCTAAAAATCTTTCATTTAATTAGGTGTTGAAGGCTAACAGTGAAAAGTTTTGTAAATTGTAGTTTTGCACATTTAAAGGCTAAAAAATCAAATTGTACTTCTTGTACTCTTTCAATATAATGGAAATTCTCTACCAAGAGAAAGCAAGTTTTTAAAGAAGAAATGGAGGGAGGTTAATAGAAGGGGTCAATTAATAGATCACATAGTATTGAGGGTGTCAATTCAAACCTAAATGACCAAAAATTCAGGTATGTTCATATGGATTCGCCTTAAATAAAATAATTTTACAGATGTAGAAGATCTAAAAATTCTTCTCCCTTCCTTGAAACAAATTTACAAAGCCTCAGACCAAGCAGCAAGACGTAGTTAGTAAGCAATAAAGAAATGGCCAAGAGCTAGAGCCTTCATTTGTTCCATCGTAAATTTAAAAATTTTCACCAATGACAAGAATTATGGCTATATTAGCAGACATACATTAAAACATCTACAATTCATTTAAAAAATGTTTCCAGCTATAGATTTCATAAAACCACCCAAAACAAAGACAAAATCTAAGAGTATGCATATTTCAAAAATTTATAATGTATGTACCAATATAGATTGCTAAAAAGAAAATTAACCTATACCTGCCTTTGGAATTTAGAAACACAGATTCAAACAAATCAATCTAAATTACTTCTCATGAAATGACCCAATAAGCAAATTATAACATAAGTTTAATGTCAAAAGGGTAGTCCATTACCTTCCAGAAGCCTCCCCACCAAAACCTAGAAAACAACAATGGTGAAATCAATCAGATTCATGTATGTATATATATATATATATATGTATGTATGTATGTATGTATATGAATCACAAGGGTAGAATTCTAGACTGGTGGGAACTTTTTAGCACTAGTATATGATAACAACAATGATGATGTTTCTATGGCATTCATGCAAAAAATATAAACATTTAATCCCAACAAAGAAAACTGATTAAATCCACTGCATCAATAATGAGTAGATCAACATTACATGATCAATGCATGTACATTATGAAAGATGATAAAAGTTTTACTATGAAAATTGTTGGTTTTCAATATAAGACATGCCAAAGAGCCATTGGTCAATCGTCTGCAACATATAAACATGCCCATGTTAGTTGAGCATTCATTCAATCGTTCATGTGCTCATGTGAATGTAATAGCACAACATCTATGCATTTTAAAATGGTACTATCAAACACAGAGTTGGTTAATCAGCTACAACGTCGAGAAATTCCCTATTCATGCACCATCACATTCATTGGAACATGAGCTAAATTTCAATAAATATCCCGTGAAAAGGAATATTTACTAGCTATATAGGAAGTACAAAGTAAATTTTCAAATGGAAGAATTAATTTCTTATCCAGATTTCTCTCTCCGGCAGGAACATTTGTGTATCGTATTTAAGAATCAAAGCCTAATTAGTAATAGGAATAACTCAAGCCTCAAAATATGTTTGTAGCATTTAATATCATTACCAGAAAATTATTATGAATAAAGTGCAGCCTTTATCTTGGAGATTAATGGTTTGATTAAAAAGTGATTTGTTAAACCCTAGGTGTTAAGCTTAGGTTTTATTAAAGGAGTGATTCCTTGAATCTACTAGTGGCAAGCTAGTAGTTTTTATTTTATTTTCCTTCAATTCCTAATAGTCGCGGACTTGTTTTCACTTTTCAAAGCCCTAAACACCTTATTATAAAGCTTAACTCTAATCACACCCAACTACAAACTTTCCCCTAGACTTGCCTTCCATCATATGACTAACCATCGAGCCAAAAGGTACAAAAACACCAATATACTCAAAAAAGAAGAGAACCACTCAGCATAGTACGCTCAACACCTAGAATGATTAGGTTTGAGACAACACTATTAAGGTACATTAACAGTCATTGCATTAACAGCTACAAGTAGCTGATCAAAACAAAAATATGATAAAAAATGATCGAGTTTGGCATTTGACCATCTTCAATTCTAACCCTGTCATTTTGTCACAATCAATGTTCAACAATGGTAATTTTCTAGATGAAATTCTTGTGATTTATCTTATATACTATCACTATGGTCATTTTTCATAGATGCATCTTTTTATAGACGAAAAATGAATAAAATGTATCCATGACAAGAACTTGTAAATACATTTTAGACTTCACCATAAAACTAGGTAAATAAATAGAGCAAACCCACCCTACTTCTATTTCACTATGTTTACCTCCCTCCAAGGCTACTATTTAATGCCCTCAACAGCCATGGTTTTGGTTTTCTTGATTCCTCAGCCCAACATTTCTGAAACCTGCAGAGTGTGCAAAACATACAACATGACATTTATATTCATAAAATTTTCAGCAACAAATGTAATGTGAAACAAGCAATTTAAATAATGACACAAACGTTGTTAGCATTGTATCTTAGCAACTTAAGGCAACACACCTGTCGTTAAGAGTTTCAGTGCGATCCCACGTATCTAATTTCCAAACATCGTTCTCGGTGATGGGTCTCCTATATCCTAGCTTCATAAGGGGACTCATCCATCCAAAAACAATTGCTAGCAAACAAAAAATGAAATAGCATATTTAGAAGATAAACAGTCACATAAAATGCAGTTTATTCTTAAGAAGACCATAAATAACATTTGCACCATGCCTAAATTAGCAAGTCATACATGGAAGGTGTGAGAGATTACAGAACCAATCTAAAATAACTCCATGTATAACATTTCAATTAGGTTCTTCAGGATAGCAGCTCGGTTTTCACCCATAGATGATTTATGTTGTTTCTTTCCCAATAAACTCTTTGTACCTATATCCAAATTACTTACAATAAAAAACATAACAAATTTCACATTGAAATCACAAATGTCTATATTTTTTTAGTTACATCCAAATAACTAGAATTTTGAACCTCTTGGTTCCATTTAAGTAAGAAAGATTTAGGAATAGAACTTCTAGATTCAATTTGTTCTAACAGTCATGAGATATCATTCTAGGTTGACCTTTTTAATCAATTTTTTAGTTATCAAGTTACATGTGCATAAAACAAAGTCATTTTATCTGAGGAAGCAAATTATTTAACAAAGGTAACCTAAGTAGACTAAACATGAAGCAACTAACTTAAATAAAAAAATAGGTCTAAAGAAAAATGGAGAACACATATTAGGAGCTTATCCATCAAACATACCAATTACCACAGTAGTGGACATAACCTAATGTTCAACAATTAATAATTGAGGTCTTTGACAACTGGCAAAGCCACTAAAGAGTTTGCAAATGATACAAAATAAAGAGTTACAGAATATACATACTGGAAATTATGTTGGCGTGCCTCTCAGGACACATGTACTCTCCTCCAGGTAACTCTTCATATTCAGCATCATCAACAGATTCGGTTTGCATTGGAGTGTAACCAGGGTAAGGATCCAAGTCAGGAACATAAACAAGTAGTAGTATTCCAAACAAGCCCTAACCAAAACAAGACTTTTATATTAGAATCAAATATGTCTGCACAAATTTAATTCGAGTTGGAAGCCTGCTTATGAAGAGAAAAGTAATTAAATCAGAAACCCAAGGATCGTGAATCACATTCAACCCTAAACTTTTCCATTCCCAAATATTGTACAACCACAGCAAATCACCACCTTCACCCATTTATAGCATAACAAATACAAGTTGTGCGACAAATTTGGTGATCTTAATCACAATATGACATAGATTCAAGTTGCATCAGTAATAACCAAGCATAAATAGTTAACAAGTATATCATCTCACATCTAGATGCTCAACAAGCTCTAAAACTATTAGCTCCAGATTGCATTCCATAACAAGGTTGGGCTTAAAATAAATCACCCAATAAAACTTTCTTAACAAAGAACCAATAATGGAGAAATCATTCTTAAACAAATGAAATTTAAAATTTTAGAGGCCATACTGGTCGCCATAAGCCATGCCTGATACCATCTTGAAGTTGTTGATGTAGCAGCCAAAGATTTTGAATAGCTATTTTCCTTTTAGTTTATCTAGAATTTCCATTAGCTATTAGAGGTTTTAGGAATTCAATCACAGTTCCTATTTAATATTAAAGTAGCTCTAATTAGGAACGTCTCTTAATGCCTACTGGTAGTAGTTGAATCTAGCTTTTTGTTTACTACTAATAATCCAATTTCAATATGCAAATACATTTTGGTGCCTATGTGAGATTAGTTATCATTATGTTGTAAAATGGTCCTTGAATGATTGTTGAAAATTGCAGCTACTATATTTCTACTAACTGATATTTCTTCTAATCTTCTCCCTTATCCATTTTTATATATAATTTTCCCTTCTCCCTAATTTATTTTATCTTTTTCATATGTTAATTGGTGTCGCTTAACAAGCCCAACTTTGGTTGGAGGTGCATATGTACAGAAACATCACATGGGGGTAACTTAGGAGAGCTACTCTAACTATAGCTTTATACGCTAGTAAAACTGATATAGTTTTATTTGAAATTTTGTGATGCAGACACATGGAGATATAGCCAAATGTGTTGTGGACCTAGATATTAGTCAATTGGCCTAATCAAATATAAAGAGACCTTCTGGTCATGTGTAAATAAAAAAAGCTTCAATATATTAACATTGTGTTGAATAAAGAAAAAATAATAGAAAATTTTGAACCACAAACTTTAAATCAAAATTTCATTGTTGTTATTTAGTTATACCAATTGCAAGTGTATGTTATAAGGCTTAGTTTAACATATATATTGCACATTCTTTAAGTGTAAGATGAGGAAGAAAATTGCCTCTAACACTGGATCCACCCTAATCAAATTCCTTAAATTGTTTAGAAAGTTATGACAATACAAGAGTTGAAACATGTCATCAACACCCTTATTATTTTTCAAGTAAGTAATTTCTTGATCAAATTATGAAATCATATGATATAATTTTTAATATTTCTTACAAAAGTTGAAATCAAATAAGAATTTAAATTGAATATGCATTGACAATTTTGTGGAATAAATTTTATACACATACTTTGAAATTACTATGATGCTTTTTCCTTTTCATGCTTTATGATGTGAAAGTTTTTAATTTATTTCAAGCAGTAAACTTTAAAATATTGAATCAGGGTTGAAGAGACTCTGGAGTGTTTAAATGGGTTGAATAGTTATTTTTAGATCGAAAAGGTGTAATATGAAACGAGTTTGAGGTGCTAACTAAGCAATTTAAATTTTGAATAGGCTTGCATACATGTTACATATTAGTGTCGGATAGATTAAAACTTCAATTACATATTTTATACAAGCATCATGTTTTGATACAATTCTTGTGTGACATGGAGAGAATAACAAAAATCAAAATAATTACATGAATTAACAAAAGCATAGTGAAGTGTAAGATTGGACCACCCACGCATCATGGAGGCATTCGACTAGTTACCAGCATAGCACTTAAGAGCGTAACATTAGCAATACATGGGGAACCACAAACAAGAGAATCCTTTCAACCTTGAGGATAGAATAGGTAAATAGAAGCAAACCTGAACAATGACCTCACTAATGTATAGATACAGTACAGCGCTGCAAAAACAACATAAATTCGTGAGTTTGCCTTTTCCCAATCAACTGTATAAACTGAAAGCCCCTATAAATTAGAAATACAAACTTGTTATAGAACTCCTTCACTGTGAATATAAGATTGAGCATCACTGCATCACCCACCAAAGTATAAATGACACCGAATCGAACAAACCATCGAAATTCACGAATGTAGACTTTAATTTCTACAGCAATCATAACCAGCAAGGAGCACCAAGCAAGGGCCTCAATAATCAAGGAAACAATCTGTCAACAAGAAGATGAAATGAATATGAACATCATCATTAGCTTACCACAAAGTAGGACCATACCTCACGTTTGCTAATTAACGTCACCCACTCATAATCTAGTGATGATTTAAATGTACATGCTACTACAAATCAAATTTATATGAAAAACAAACCAAAAAAAAAAATACTTGAGAAAGGAGAAACAACATTAGACCAAGGATACAGTTGCGTACTAAAAAGAGCTGGAAACCAAATACAGACTGGCTGAAAGCACATCATGGCAGAGGCATATACAATAAGAAAAAACTGGAAACGTGTCATAATATAGTTGTTGTTAAGTTGGGCTGAAAATACCAACTCTGTTTTTTTTCACCTGTGATTGTGGCCTAGGGGCACAGGAATTTTTTTTCAAAAAGGATTTAATGGTTTTTTGAGTCTATTTAATGCAACTTACATTGTTTTAATAAAAAAAAAAAGGATTTCATAAATATGAAGTTTGCAAGCCGAAACTACATTTTTGCAATCCATTTCAGTTATTATTATTGCAATGCAGACAAAGGTATTTCTTGTAAAGTAGTTTTGGGTTGTATACTTGGAGGTGCTTCTTGATACATTTTGACATGGTGATGCCAAAAGCATGGAAAATAACCTCCAATAGGAGAAATGGGATGTTTTTTATCAGCCCAAAGGTAATCCAAATTCCAATGCCTGGCCATTTTAGTTTCTTTATCATGTATGAGAGTTGAGCCATACACATAAAATTTTCCATAAATTAAGACACTAAGATTTAAAACAATGCCATTGTTTTATCCAGATGAATAAAAAAAAAATAGTGAAAGGCCAAAAGAAGAGAAGCACACCTCAAATGGAGCAAGGCCAGTCTGTCCATCTAAATTGAGAACCGAAATTCCCATGACCAGTCTGTACAAGGGTTCGGCAGTGGAATAAAGAGCAACCAGAGCCAGTAGATAGGCATACCACTTAGACCTCAAACAGAATCTTTGGAGCTTGAAGTCTTTCTTGGTAAGCCAGATTTTATAGAAGCAAAGTGCCGTGAGAACAAGATAAGAAAGGGAGACCACCAGAGTGTCAGTTGCACAAGGTGTGTACGCACCAAATGCATTTTCCACTGCTTTAGTCCACACCCCATCTCTCACTGGTTTGCAGTACCAATCCAATGCTTCAAATCCCATCTTTCTTCTCTTCTCTTATCTTCTCTTATGCTTATTTAATTCCTCATTTCTATAGAAATTAGACCTGCAAAAAATATATTTTTTAAGAAAAAATATTTTAATTAAACAGACATAAAGTGTTAAATACTAAAAAGAATAATTGTAACAGAAATTTTTGGCCAATCATCAAGTTAAGGCTAGCGAATATCACTAAAAACAAATGACAAGACGATAAATTTTAATTATTATTAATATCAATATAGAACTGAGACAATAATTGATGATATAAATACCACTGTGTACTGAAAAGGGAGAAATTTTCAGAGAGAGGAAAGAGAAGGAGCTAACCAACACCTTTTTTTTTTTCCCAGTTCACTAGACGGATATGGTGAATAGAAGAGAGAAAATAGCAATCCTAAGCGAGTGATTAAAACGAAGAAACAGCTACCTGTTTCTTGATCAACAAGAGGAACCTTAAAAAAAGAAGGAAAAAAAAACCCTAATACCACAAATTCAACGAGAAAAACAAAAAAATATATAGAGAGAGGGGGGGGGATACAGATTCGTCATCGCTTACGTACAGATTTAAGAGTTAATTAAGCTAATAGAAAAAACAAAACAAGATTCGATGCGGATAGTTTTTGTATGGATTTGGGTATGGGATAGTTGAAGATAATGGTGCCCAGGAACATTACCCGTTGAAGAGGACAGCCAACGACGGAACAGAACAGGTTGTTTCTCTTACTTTACCTTTATACAACTTAGTAATCACATTTATTTACTAGTCCCTGGTCAAATGAAAAAACAAAACTTTTATCGAGATTCATCCACGTAATTTAAGTTTGTCCTTACCGCCATCCCTTGTGAGCTGTGGCTCTCTTTTATGTTGTGTGGGTACTAGGATAAAAGAGCGTGTATGGAAGCACTATAAAAAGTGTTTTTCAAGGAAATTTTTATATTATTTTAATATGATAATCTTAAAAAAAAATTAAAACTAAAAAATATTATTTTAATGTATTTTTAAATAATAATTACTTTAAAAAGAAACCATAATTATACTCTCAAACATCCTTTAAATTATTTTAGTGCAGTTTTCACTTAAAAAAATCTAATCAAATTTTTTTTTAATTCAAAACTCAAATGAGTGAATCTAACCAGTTTTGTTTAGATTTGGTTTGGTTTATGTAGTTTTAAAAAATAAGCAAAATAAAAAAATTAGGCAAAGATGAAACACTTTTAAAATACCTTTTCGTTATCCCAATTCAAAAATCCTAACTTAAGATAGGTGGACAAATCATTAGAAAAACAAAATGTTGTTATTTTGCCTTTAATAAATTAAGAAAGAAAAACTCATTGGAGTATATCCACACTCAAATGTAGAACATAAAAGTCTTGGGTTTAAGTCACCTAGTTATTACTGGTTTACTTGTCCTCGCACTGCGTTGAATTTTTTTCTATGTAGAAAATTGATTGATTTTGTACGTGTTGTAATTAATTACCTTAATATTTAATTAGTAAAATTATAATCGATAAAATCTGTTAGAAATGGATTTTTTTTCCGCCTAAAAGTGATTGAATATTGGTATTGTTAAAATTATTTTGATAATTATTTAATCGGTAGATTGTACAATTAAAATTGATAAAATTCATTGAAAATGAGTCATGTGCCTCGTGTAACACACTGAATAATTGTTGTGTATATTTTATTTGTTTGATGAATTCCTTCATTAGTAAATAGTAAAATTATAATCAATGAATTTTAGCACAAATGAGTGATTTGTTTAACGCAACAAGAAATTTTATTGGTGGTTTTGTTTTCACTATTTGGGTAATAATTTAATTGGTAGATAGCAAAACTACAATTGATCAAATTGACTAAAAATGAGTTATTTGTTGGCTTCAACATACTAATTGTTTGTTGGGCATGTTTTAACTATTTGACGAATAATTTATTTGACAGATAGCAAAAATGCATCTGCTAAAATTTCTTACAAATTAGTTTTTCAATTTTTTTCTTCATATTATTATATTAAAAGTATTTTAGAGCACTGAGATTAAAATAATCTGAGATTTATAAAGGAAAGCTAGTTCATTTTTTACAATATATTTTAAGATGTTAATATAAAACAAATCACAATATATAATTAGTTTCACCTATTTTTTAAGGAAAAAATCCTAAAAATAATTACTATCATTATTCAAAATGTCTTATTTATAGTAAAGAAAACATACATATAAAAACTACATAATATTTTTTTTAGTTGATTATTTAGCTTAGTTGTATAACATTATAAGAAAATATAGGACCATTATCAATTTTGTTACATGTCAAAAAAATTGGTGTTGGTGTGGCGAAACGCAAGGTAATTTTTTTTATTGTAGATAATTTGGCACAATTTTTCTACCTGTCTTGTCTACATGTGACTTCGTATAATTTTTTACATGATATGAGATCTGAAATATCATACATAAAAAAAGCTGCAAAAGTTAATTTTTCATAAAAATAACATTGACGAATGAGTTATTTTGATTATTAATTGCTAAATTGTTCTAATTATTATCATTGCTATTATGAACTTTATTGTAAATAAGTAATATTCTAATTATCAGTGGTGATACTATGCTGCAAATAAGTTTTGCATGTTGATTATTTCACTTAGATATATAGCATTATAAAAAAAATCTAAGACCATTAACATTTTTTTGAATGTTAAAGAATTTGTTTATGTCTATAGCAAAGTGGAGGGCAATAAGCTCGTATATTTTTTTATTGTAGATAATTTACCCCAATTTTTCCACCTATTTCGTCTACGTGTGACTTCGTATATTTTTTTTAATGTGATATTAGATATGAAATATCATACATAAAAAAGTTGCAAAGTCAACTTTTAAAAAAATAACATCAGCTGATGAATTATTTCGATTATTATTGTCATTGTTATTATCATGATTGTTAAATTGTCACAGTTATTATAGATGTCATTATAAATATTATAATCAATAATTAATATTTTAATTATTATTGGTCGTACTATCGATGACACCATACTTATTGTTAGAAAAAGAAATTAAATTATTTTTTTATTTGATAAGATTTATTTCTCATATTATTATATTAAAAGTATTTCAGAACACTCATATTAAGAAAAATTCAAAAAAACCTAGGTCATTTATTTATTTATTTATATTTTAAGGTGTTAATATTAAATAAATATCAAAATATATAATTACTCTCACATATTAATAAGAAAAAAAAACTTACAAATAATCATTATCATTACTTTGAATGCCTTATCTATAATTATTAGAAATTTTACCATCTAAAAATATTAACAAAAAAAACAATTAAAAAACAAAAATAAATAGTATTAGATTTTAAGAAATTATTTGACTTGAAGAATAAATAAAAATAATAATAATAAAAAAGAGAAAAAATAATAAATATTAATTTTCAAATAATCACCTACTCAAAATAAAATTTAAACATTAAATAAAAAACAACCTTAATAACAGAGGAAATAATAAAAATTACAAAAAAAAAAAAAAAACTAAGAGCATGTATATAGAAAACATGAACATATATAGGAACCATTTCAGAAATATATATAAAAAAAGAATTAAAATAAAATCAAAGATTAAATGTATAAGGGCCGAAATGAAAAACATATATATAATAAATTTTATTTAAAGGACAAAATTGAAACAAATCTAAACTTTCATACAAAAAAATTAAAGGATTTAAAACAAAATCAGAAATTAAAAGCCTACAGACCGAAATGAAACTAAAATATATAATTAATTTGAATTGAAGGAAAAAGATGAAACAAATCAAAACTTTGATACCGAAAATATTAAGGATTTAAAACCAATCCGGAAATTAAAGGATTGAAGACCGAAATGAAACTGCAATATATAAATAATTTCAATTGAAGGACAAAATTGAAACAAATCAAAACTTGTATAACAAAAATAAGGACCACACAAAAAGATCAAGGACTACAATGAACACTCAATAGACAACGGGGTCTAACGTATTCTTTCACACTCTAGAGAGAGAAAAAGGGGGGAAAGTTCAACCGATCACTGTCACGTCTTTGACCACCTTGGAATGCCACACGTCGCACCAGGAGGAAGATCATTGTAGACGTCAGTTGAGCATTTTCATACACCATATAATGCCGTACGCGCCATCCAAAATCAGCACGAGCACGAAAATGGACTACGCGTCTGGCAACACACACACACAATACCGTGTCAGGATATATAATAAAACATAGTAAATTACCACCATACCTCTACAACCAACTCTGGGATTTTATCTTATATGGGGGTGTATATATATATATTTGGCCATTAAAAAAATTATGCAATGACCCTACTGACCCCGACATGTACTGACAAATTTGTCTTATATGAGGATATATTTGTATTTAGTCATTCAAAACTTGTATAACAGAAATAAGGACCACACAGAACAATTAAAAGATTAAGAACTACAATAAAAACTCAATAAACAACGGGGTCTGATGTGTTCTTTTACACGATGGAGAGAGAAAGGGGGGAAGTTCAATCGATCATTGTCAGGTCTTCGACCACCTTGGAATACCACACGCTGCACCAGGAGAAGAGCACATGGCGAAAAATCATTACAAATGTTGGTTGGGCATTTTCACACACCGTACAACACTGTCCGAAATTAGAGTGAGCGCCGAAATGGATGACGCGTTGGTCGACGCGCACACAATACCGCATTAGAATATATAATAAAAATGATAAATTACCGCCACACCCCTATAACCAACTCTGAGATTTTGTCTTATATATATATATATATATATATATATATATATATATATATATATATATATATATATATATATATATATATATGTATTTGGCCATTAAAAAAAGTTGTGCAATGACCCTACTGACTTTGACATGTACTGTGCAGTTTTGTCTTATATGGGGGTATATCTGTATTTAGTCATTTAAAAAATATGTGTAATAATTGTAATACCCCTGATAGTTTGTGTTGTTTTGTCTTATATATGGGTATTATGGTTATTTTACCATGCACAGAAATGCAAAAAATAAAAAATAGCCCCGAACCCAAGGCTAAAAGACATAGTAAATGAAGGGCAAAATAATAATTGTAATATTACAATCCATAGTAACTCTGAGGCTAGAGGAACAATGATTTTTATTGTGCATTTACTGTTTAAACTCATGTTCTATTTTAGCTTTTAGTATAATGATGTATTCGGTAGGAGGAGTAATCCCCATACCTCCAAGTTGCTAAAGAAAAGGTGATTTCATGTGCAAAAAATAATAATAAAGTAATCAAACAAAACATATTTGAAAGAGGGAGAGAGAGTGTGATGGAGGAGATGAGATATGTTCTAATGAAGTCATGTTCTCTTGTTTTATAAGCTTGAAGGCTGCTACTTTTGAGTTTGATTTGGGTTTGGGACTTTGGAAAGATATGAAACATAGAAAAAGTTGAGGGCTACTTTGGTTTAGGTTAAGCTTGAAAAGAAAATTGGGATTGGTCAAGTCTTATTGGTTTTGGACTTCTAAAACCAGACCAAACCAATTTTTTTATGATTTTATAATCAACTCATTTGGTTTTCTCTTGATTTGATTTTTTTAGTTAATTTTTTTTCTAGTTTTTTTGATTTAATCAAATGCTCAATTTTTTTGTTCACCCGTAGTTGGGACTCAAAAGACAACCTATTGAGTTGGGCTTAATCAATTTAGCCTAGGGTGTATTAGATTTTTATAATTTTTTTGGGTTGAATTTGATTTCAAAGTAATCATGTACTTGACTTTGGGGCTAAATGTGATTGTGGTGTAAGATGTTTTTTAAAATACTCTTTGTTTCAAAGTACATTAATTCTTTTTTTTATATCACCACTTTAAAATTATCATAAAACATTAAAGGAAGCATCAATTTAATGTTTTTTTAAGTCAAAGGCACTTAGAAAAAACATCTGAAAGCATTAGCAAAAGTTGTTTTAAACACCTCTTTTAGCCAAAACCATTTAATTTGATTGATGTGTTTTGAGTTTCACACTGTAGATTAATTGATTCAACTGGAATGAATGATTTGTATTGATTGTACTCACTATATATACAAAGTTGCCGTAGGGCTTTTCCTACAAATCAGGAGTTTGATATCTAATGATATACCAACACATATTTCCTAATTACATCAGGGAATTGCTTTCTATTAATTCTATATCAATATAACTTCCAACACAAACCAAGTAATCACGTTTCACCATCACTAAAACAAATTAAACATTGGGAAAATAAATCGCTCTCATTATATATCCTAGATGACCATCTTAAATGGAAGAATGTATTATTGTGTTTCCTAAAAATGGTCTCTCACTTAGTCAAAACACATTTCTGGGTTATTCCCCAAAATTTATTCAAAATAAAACAAAAATAAAACAAAAATAAAATAAAAAGGGTTGGCATCAGTAGAAAAATTAAGGTGGAAATTTTGGAAGTTTTTGAAAGCCCGACTGTACCACTTTTGTGCCAAAAAATGAAGGAAAATGCATATTCAAGGCTAAAATTAAGTCTTTGTAAAATTAACTCGAAAGTCATAATTATATTTTTTTATAGGCCAATTTGATTTAATTTATGGTCCAATTGAAGGATTTAATTAAGTGAAAGGACTTAATTATATTTTAAATTGATCAAATTAATTTTATTAAGGGCTTAATCAATGAAAAATCAAGGTCTTAAGCTTAATTTGAGTTCAATTGAGAAGATTGGAATTTTCAGAGACCGAATTGATGTTTCCAAGTCAATTATTTAGAGTTAGGGACAAAATTAAAGAAAATTGAGAGTTTAATAGTCACTGAGGGTCGAATTGCTTAAATCTGAAGTTAGGATCAAAGTAAAAAAGACGCGTAAATTTAAGGTTGTTGTTGAAGTTTTAGCGAGGAAAACTCTATATATTGAGCTAAATGGGAAAGGGGGGGGGGGGGGGGGGGGGACAAAAAAAAAACCTAAACCTATAACCCATCTCTTTTACTTCTCCATGGTGCTGCAACCGTGAGCCCTTTTTTTGGGCAGTTGCAGCCCCCAGGGTCTCACTCATTGTTTTTCCTTTCTCCAACTCGGCAGCTCCTCTCTGCATCCCTCCGGTGATTGGCCAACCTTCATCTCTTCTCCTCATCGGTTAGCCTCCTTGTTTCCCCTCATTATCACTGTCGGCCAGTGCCATCAGCCACCCTTCCTCTCCTCTTGGTAGTGCTGTCAGCACCACCAGATCTCTAGCTCTCCCGGCCAGATTTGCCTTCTCACCACCGACAACTTCCCTTTTTCCCGTCATCTCCTCTCTCCTGCCTTAACAACCCTGCCGACCATACAGATCAACCACTCAAAGTAGCTCACTGACTAGATATGACCCACACAGCCTCCAATGACAGCCTCGATTATGCACCAACGACACTCGACCAACCACCAAGTTGTCATCCACGGTAGCTCTCTTTGGTTAACATCGCCAGATCTCGGGTCACCAGTAAGAGGGTGTTTAGGAGTGTGGTGTGACTGGTGGTGTATAAAAAGTGGGTGTTTTAGGTGTTTGGTTAATATAGAGATTTGAAAAAAGTTGGTGGGCCCCACCCCCAAATTTTGTCAAAACGTAGGGGCGTGAAAAGCAGTAAATTGCTGCTTTCTGCGCGGCAAGGAGAGAGGTAAGGATTTTGAGGTTGTTCAGTGGTCCGATCAGTGAAAATCTCTTATACAAAATATGCTATTCTTTGAATTATTACGGGTTGAAGGTTTTTGAGGTTGTACGTTCACTTTAATTGTTTGGAGTACTTTTTGATATTTAAGTTAGTTTAGGTAGGGCTTGAGATTTATTATTATTATTATCAAAAATGTGCATGGTATATTTAGTTACAAAAAAAAATATTCAGCTTTAAGGAAAAAAGACAGTTTTTTTTTTGTTTCTAGAAAAAAAACCACTGACATAGACTTAATTATGTATTGAAATGTCGGTAGAGATTAATTATTATTTATTTTATTTTAAAATTTATTAAAATAATTATTTTTATAATTTTTTTATATTAAAATAATAATAAATCAAAAGTATTAATAAATCAAAAAAATCCTAACTATTTTTTTAGTTTAGAGATTTTATTATTTTTATTTGTCATTTATATTTTTAATTCTTATTTAAAGGGAATTATTTATTATTTATTATTTTCTTATTTTATGTTAAACTTCAAACTCAACCACAGTTTTAACCAAACACTTCAAAACTTATTTTGAACCGCAACTAAAATGCTTTTCATGAAACTGTTTTTTTAAAACCTCAACCACAAAAGTAATACCAGACACACCCTAAGATCTGACCCTAAGTAGTTGTCGGCTTGCCCATCATTTCCTCTTTTCTTGTCTCCCTCCAGCAGCTGCTTCGTTTTCACCAAGCCGCCAACCAAATAGATTAACCACCACAATATCCCCCATTGTGGGCAAAGCAGCCCACCAGCCATCTAAAGAAGAGGAAGAACAAATATGAGATCTAGTTAAGAATAGTCCAACTGCCATTGTTTGTGTGTTTTGTATGTGTTTGCAGGTCACTGTGAAGGCCACCACCGATGAGAGAAGGAAGGGAAGAGGCTGATCCACACACCCCTATCATGCATTCTCATCGGCGGCAGCGCGTGGTTCCACGCACCACTAGTATTCCTGCGTTGCCTCCATTGTGAATATTGTTCCCGAGGTAGTTTATTCTGTAACTTTAGATATTTATGTGTTTGTTTAAATTGTTATCGTTTTCATTTATTTCTCATAAATGTTATGTAAGGTGTAAAATATAACAAAAAAATGAAAAAAAAGAATGAGTGCGTGTGTGTAACATTTTTTAAAATATAAAAATTGCATTTTCAAAATCAAAACAAAAAACAAATTGTGTTTGTTTTCATGCATACAGTTGAATTCCAAGTGTTTTTTCAAGCATATTTTTTCAGAAAAAAATATAACATCTTTCTCACGTTTTGAAATAAAAATTGGACATCGTAACTCATTTACGGTTATTCGTTGGAATTTGGTCAAAATATCAAAAAACAGTTAGCAACTATTTTGTTTTAGTTATCAGAGTGTAATATTACATTGCAAAGTACACTCGCAGATAGTTAAATAATGAGTTTTCAAAATATAGTGTAAAATTCCTTTTGGCTAGGCTTTCAATCCCCGTTAGGTAGAGACTCTCTCACGGAGAAAGATCTACCTCGAGCCTTGGGATAGACCAAGGAATAAAAATCTGACTTAGAAAAAAAAAGAATCAAACAACAATTCAACTTACCTTGGATAGGTTGCACTGGGAGTGATGGGTATTCCCCCTATATAACAATTTCAGTACCTAGACTCTCGTAGACAATTTGGTTTCCTCATAACCTTAATACTATGTGGCAATTCCTAAGATTTATAGTCGTGATATTATACATACAGCTAAATGAGGTCGGGGAATCACTATTCATTCACACTCATTTCACTATGGATTTGAACAGTACATTTCACTTTCTCGACATTTTTTTAACTGTTCATGCTAATTAACAACCGAGCAAAATAATGACCTGAGAGCGGGACGACAAGTCATCAGAATAATCACTCATTACTCCTCTTGACCCAAAACCAGCACAATTCAAGTACAAAGCAACAAACTTTATCACTACAATCATAGAGTAACAACCGAGCAAAAAGATCACCTGAGAGCGAGATGACAAGTTATCGAGATGATCACCATCATCAACCATAAAATCATATTCAGGATCGTCGTCATCGTCATTAACATCATCACCATCATTATCATAATAAACACCATCACTGTAATAGAAATCATCTGCAACTGATTTGACGTCGTTCGCGTCCATCATGTCATCCTCCGAGTCCATCCCCTCAAACCCTAAAAAAATCGAGGGATCGGGGATTAAGTGTGAAGAAGATAATTAAAAGGAATTGTGTTTTGGTTTTTGTAAATGGGAAAAATAAATAAATTATAGGGAGAGAGGGTGAGGGCGAGAGTGAAGGATTAGGTTGATAAGTGGGTGTGTATTATGGCGTTAGGTGAAATTTTACCACAGCAAAGGTGGCGTGATGGGCATAAATTGAAATAAATAAATAAAATAATAAATATATTCATTTTTATTGTCTGAATGCAAATTCTTATTCTTATTAATATACATTATACATACAACTAAATTCAATCATGGTTTCACTGTTCAAATTTCCTGTAACACTAGACATAGATTACTGTGGATTGTAATAGTAAAATTACTATTTCACCCCTTAGTTCATCTCAACTTTAGCCTTGCAATCAGGGGTATTTTTTATTTTTAAATTTCTATGCACAGTAAAATAAACATAATAACCTCTAATAAGACAAAAACCAACAATGTCTTGCAGGGTGTCATGGTAATTTCACAATTGAAGTGCACAGTAAATTAACTCTTTTACCCTCCAATACGACAAAACTAAAGAATTGTCTACGAGGGTGTTTTGGTCCTTGCATATTTTTTAAAAAAATATCTAAATATAGATATATCCTCATAAAAGACAAAATACAAGAGTTGGCTGTAGATATGTTTATAATAATAGTTATAATAATTGGGACAACTTAACAACAATTTAACAATTATGATAATAACAATGAAAATAATAATCCAAATAATTAATTAGTCGATGTTGTTTTTGTGAAAAAATAACTTATACAACCTTTTTATGTATTATATTTCATATTTTATATGACGTAAACAAAAAATATATGAAGTCACACATAGACAAAATGGGTTGAAAAATTTGACCAAATTATCTATAATGAAAAAAATATACGAGCCAATTACCTTGCGCTTCACAGCAGCCAAAACCAAATTTTTTAACATGTGAAAAAATGTTAATGGTCCTATATATTTTTATAATGCTATACATCTGAGAGAAATAATCAACCTATAAAACTTCTAATTATTTAGTTTTTTTTTTAAATATTCATTTTATTATGGATAATGTGTTTAAAGTAATAATAACAATTATTTTAAAGATAATTTTTTTCTGAAAAAATTGAGAATTTTTATATATTTGTTTAATAATAATGCCATAAAATATATCAAGATGAACTAAATTGTATTGAAAAAATATCAAATTAATTTAATCTAAGTGTTCTAATATCACATAAAATATAATAATATGAAGAATAAATCTTAAAAATAATTATAAATAGTTTAATATTTTTTATAACAATAATGATAGCGACAATGATAGTATTGTCATTGATAGTTAAAATATTAATTATTTGCAATAATGGTCATAATGAAAGCTATAACAATTATGACAATTTAACAATCATAATAGTAACAATGAGTATAATAATCGAAATAATTCATTAGTCAATGTTATTTTTGTAAAAAAATGACTCTTGTGATATTTTTTTATGTATGATATTTCATATCTAATATCACGTAAACTAAAAATATACAAAGCCACACGTTGATAGAATAGGAAGAAAAATTGGACCAAATTATCTACAATTAAAAAAAATACAAGTCACTTGCCCTGCGTTTTGCCGTAGCTAGAACCAAATTTTTAAACATGTGAAAAAAATGTTAATGGTCCTATATTTTCTTTATTATGTTATACATCTGTGCGAAATAATCAACCTAAAAAACTTTCAATTATTTGGTTTTTTTATATATTCATTTTATTATGAATAATGTATTTAAAATAATGATAACAATTATTTTAAAGGTATTTTTTCTTAAAATATAAGAATGATTATATCTTTTGATATTTGTTTAATATTAATGTCTTAATATATATGAACTAAAGTTTTTTTGAAAAATTATCAAATTAATTTAATCCCACTGTTCTAATATCACATAAAATATAATAATGTAAAAAATAAATCTTAAAAATAAAAACAATTAATCTGATTTCCTTTTATAACAATAATGATAGTGACAGTAGTGTCACTAATAGGTAGAATATTAATTATTTACAATAATGATTATATCGACAACTACAATAATTACAACAATTTAACAATCATGATACTAACAATGAGAATAATAATTGAAATAATTCATTAGTCAATGTTATTTTTTGAAATAAAAATTAATTTAAACTAAAAACACTATCAAACTACACATAAACAAAATAGATGAAAAAAAACATAAAGATAACAAATAACTAACAACAGAAGATTCACTATACATGTATAAAAGAGAGTTTCACTTTCATTTCACGTCATCAAAGCTAAACTTACTCTTTTTTTTAACGCAAACTGCATTTAATACAAATATAAATTAAAATAAAAATAAAAAGTCAAAACTAAGAGTATAGATACATAAATACAAACAAAAAAATTAAAATATATCCTAAAAGACTGAAAAAATCAAGGGATCGAAATTAAACCAAAAAATAAAAGAAAAAAACTGAAATACAAAACAAGAAATTATATATGTTGAAACGAGGCAAAAATTTTTTTTATCCTAGCAGCTTACATTTTTACTAATTTAATATTAAAAACAATTAAAACACGCATAGAATCAATCAGTTTGTTGTATAAAAAATGCCTAACGCAGCGCGCGGGCAAGTAATCTTGTTATGACTATAAACCCTCCTTTCACTGCGTGTCGTCTCCTCTCTAGGGAAGGTGGGGCGCGAAGCAAGAAAAAAATGTTGTCGCGTCAGATGGCGACTCCATTTGAGACTGTGCTGGACTGAGCTTTGTTTGTTTGATTGTTTATTGTGTACATTTTTTAACACACATTTTACTGCTTTACCATGTATTTTAACTTTAAATTCACACATACCATTAGGTATGAGTTAATATCATCATGCATTTTAATTTCTTCAATAACCCAATTCTAGGTTAGGTGGCGAGTAGCGGTTTGCTTCATAACTTTCAGTCAGGGTTCAGATAACGTCTAACTATGAGTTGAGTGTTTACTTGATAATGGTGGCCACATCGTGCCCCGAACATTTCTTGTAAGCCACTATACTACCTTCACGTAAGGTGGTCACTAGGCAGTTCATAGACCTTTGAGACTAGGTAGAAAGCTTACCCCTTTATATAATGGACTAGAACTTGTTTTATGACGTGCTCTTGATTTTTGTTTAAATAACACAAGCACACTTTATACCCTTTCATCTAAATTATACATGATCTCATGATTTCATAAATAGTTTTGGCAAATCAAAGTCTAGTACGAAAGGAAATGCCAAATTGATGTTTGTTTAACAAAAGAGTTCTAGGAATTCAAGAGATTTCATTGAAGGGTGATCTCTTACCTCAAAACCCACATAATAAAGTTAATCTCTTAGGTAAATAAATAATAAAAAATAAAAATAACATTTCGCATGGAAAGGCTAAGCTTACCGATCCTGGATGCTTGTTTTTGAAATCAGGATAAACCATCTTTGATATACCTTCACAAGTCTCAAATATCCCTTGTAGTCCCGGTTTGAGCCTAATAATTTTTTCTTGATAATCAACCTTGACAAGGATCACACCCTACATTAGGAAGTGCTAGGACCAAAAAACACGTTTAATCTACACAATGACAAGAGATACCTAAACAAAGCTGGGGGGCATAAATATATAAAGGTTTTAAGTGCACCATAGTAAATCAAGTCAATATGATGATAGTGCTAAAAAACCATGATAAAAAGCCCAAACAAAATACTAGAGGACATGTCAAGTTAACATGATAATATAGCTAAAAACCTATACTAGGGGGCATGTCAAGCCAACATGATGATAATGCTAAAAAACCATGATAAAAGCCCAAACAAAATGTTGGGGCATGCTAGGTCAATATACAAATCAATTATGAGGACTAAAAGGAGCTTTAAAAGTAAGATCTCGTGATCCTTAATCTAGAAAACCCTTATACACCTTTTCAGCCTACCAATATTTTTTTTTCATAGCCAACAATCTAAGCATATGTTACAAGCCTGATAAAGCCCTTTCTGATCAAATACAAGTAATTTGGATCGATAGGCAATGCTTTTCCATTCAAAATAAGGCTTACAAATGCTTCACAAGACTCGATTGAATCCTTTTTTTACATGCCAATATCATTCGCATTCCCATCAAAAGCAACATAGAACTTGATAATGAGATCTCTTGAATTCTTTTGATAACAAGTTTGTTTAAACTAACATCAAAATGATTTTTTTTCCTTGGATTGATTTTGAAATCCCAAAAATATTACATAACCAATTCTTTTCCCTACAAATACTTGAAACCTAAAACACTTGTGGGGCATGCCCAGACTGGGAGGCAATCTAAAAATGCTATTGAAGTTGGCTCCATCATTCATTTTTAAAGATTGTTGATCAAAACTGAGGGGGGCATGTGGATATGGAAGATATGTCATCTCCAATGTTCAAAATCATAAGTTGCGGCTCGAGTAAGTAGAAGTGAAAAACCATTAAAACTAGAGATTCAAACCCCAAAAAGAGAAGATCATGAAGAAAAAAGGGGACCTATATTTCTCAGTAAGTATACATGCATCATCATGCATTGCATCCCCACTAAGAATCTAGGAAATATTTTGAAAGGATTGTAATTTATAAACCTTCATTTTTGTGTATGCATTTAAGCTCTCACCTCTGTGATTTCTTTGAGTGTGCTTATGAGTCCTCAATCAAATAGATGATGCGTTTTTCAACCATATCTTTCCTAAATTTGGGTGTCATCATGCATTGCATCCCCACTAGGAATCTAAGAAATGTTTTAGAGGAATTGTAATTTACAAACCTGCATCATTTTTGTGTGTGCCTTTGAGCCCTTACCATTTTCACTTTTATAAGTGTGCTTCAGGGCTCTTTATCAACACAGGTAGCGATTTTTTCAACCTTACCTCCTTTATTTGGGTGTGTTTCCTAGCCATCAATCAACCTTGATAATGTGTTTGTCAATACTATCATCCTTTTTCTCATCCAAATGCACTTTTCAGCCATCAACCATCAACCTAGATAGCTTGTTCTCAACCCTATTCCCTCATCATTAGTAAAGGGTGCTTTTAGCTCTCAATTGACTCAGATAATGTGCTTTACAACTCTATCCCTCCTCCTTCTCCTTTGAGTGCGTTTTCCAACCCTTAATCATAAGCTAAAAATAGTGTGTTTTCCAACCCTAATTTTCTTCCTCCTTTGAGTGTGTTTTCCAACCCTGACTATCAATTAGGATAATGCGCTTCTTAACCGCATCTTTCCTCTTAATTGAGTGCATTTTCCAACCCTTAACCATAAATTAAAATAGTGTGTTTTTCAACCCTATTTCCCCCTCCTCTTTTAAGTATGGTTTTTCCAATTCTCTATCATTAATTAAGATAGTGTACTCTTCAACCCTATTTTCCCTCCTTATTTGAGTATGTTTTTCAACCCTTAACCATGAACTAAAATAATATGTTTTCTACCCTATTTTATTCATCTTTTGAGTGTGTTTTCCAACCATCAACCATATATTAAAATAGTGTATTGTCTAGCCCTATTTCCCCCCTCTTTGTGTGCGTTTTCCAACCCTCAATCATCAATTACAATAGTGTGCTTTTCAGCCCTATTTCTCACTCTAGTGCGTTTTCCAACCCTCGACCATCAATTAAGATAGTGCGCTTTCCAACCCTATTTTCCCTTATATTCGAGTGCGTTTTCCAATCCTCGACCATCAATTAAGATAGTGTGCTTTCGAGCCTTATTTCCCCCTCTTTGAGTGTGTTTTCCAACCCTCAACCATCAATTAAAATAGTGCACTTCTAGCCCTATTTTCCTTCATCTTCGAGTGCATTTTCTAACCCTTGATCATCAATTAATATAGTTCGCTTTCCTTGCCTATTTCTTCCTAATTAGAGTGTGTTTTCCAATCCTTGACCATAGGGTAAAATAGTGTGTTTTCCAGCTCTATTTCACCCCCTCTTCAATTGTGTTTTCCAACCTTCAACCACCAACTCAATTAGTGTGTTTTCCAACTTTTAACCACCAATTTTGATAGTTCACTTTCTAATGGTCAACCATAGATCCTCAATAGTATGCTTTCTAGCCCTATCTTCCATTCTATGAAATCTTCATCATCTTTAATTGGGCAGGTCACCTATTACAACAAGATCATCTTTGTGTTTCTTATCATCTTCACTAGGGAAGGTCATCTATAACAATGAGGCCATTTTCTTGTCTTTCACAAACATCATCACATTTTCATCCTTTGAGTGTCCTATTTAGGTCTCAATTCTTAGGTAATGCGCTTTATATCCCTATCTTATCGTTCCCTTCTAAGTGCGCTTTATAGCTCTCATTTTCACTTCTGGATGGATCGATCATTTCTTGGTCTAGTAAATCAATTCTCTTTTTCTTTAAAAATACTTACTATCTAAAGTCTTTTACAAGATTTTAGTAGTAAGCATTGTAAAGAGGGTGGAAACTGTTATCATCCATTTCCAGGTCATTCCCCAAAATCTATCCAAAATAAAACAAAAATATCAAAAATACTTTTTATTGAAGTAGACCACCAAAATTAACCTATATTTGTTGTTAGCTTTCAGACTGACCGACCCTATGACATCCAATCTCCACAAATCAAAAACCCTAAGTGAGGTCATATTGAATAAAAATTATAGAGGTGAATTTATCTTATCACCATATATTTGATACTTGTGGCATTTCCTGACATAATCTACATAATCTCTTTATATAGTAGCGGTGATCATTTTCGGTTTGGTTTTTATCTATAAAAACAACCAAATCAATTTTTTTTCATAAAAACTGAAACCAGTTTAAATAGATAAGTTTCAGTTCAATTTTCTAGTTTTTTTTAGGCTTTTCGTTTACTTTACCCAAGTCTTTCTCTTCTCTTGTCTCACCAAAATGGAATCAGACAAAAAAAATTGAACTAAACCAAAAAAAATAGAAAAACAATCTATAGTATATTTTTTTATTTGAACCGGTTTGATTGAGGTTTACCGATTCTAGCCTTAATCAGTTTTTCAATTTTTGGGCTCACCCTACTCTATAGTCAACCATAGGTATCTAGATCTTTGCATTTACCTTTCCATTATATTTCTATTAGTATAACTCGTACAATTTTCTTGATGGATTTCCTTGAATGCTTGGTCAACCACATTCTCATTTAGAATCCCGTGTAGATTCTCGTCAAAAGACCTTTTATATAAAAATTTTCCATCCAACTAAATTTATGATAGTTCTTCTTAAATATTTTCATTTATCTTGAAAACTCATTGAGGGTATTCCCAATGCTAGATAAACCTCTTGATGTCATTATACCATGATTTCCCATATAGTGATTATTTAATTGTGCATCAATGAGCTTGGAGATTTCTGACTTCAATGTTTATGGTTAGATCTTCTCTCTAATAACAATTTGTGTTATCAAAGTTAAAAGTGCTAACTACTAATACATCGTCATCATAAAGGTTAAAGTTCAATATCTTATAATCTTCCACAACATGATCTACTAGATAATCAACAATCAAGCTTTTTTTATATCTTTTCTTGTCATATAAACGATGTCATATTCCCCTAACAACACCTGTCACCTTGTTATCCTACTTAACACGTAAAGCTTTCATAAATATACTTGAGTGAATCATGTTTTTATATCAACCAAGTTGTATAATACAACATATATTTCTTGAGCCATTTTGCTTTGTAAACCAAGCATAACACAACCTATTGATTGGTAAACTTCTTGCTTAAAAAGAACATAACTTGTTTTTTCTTCATTGACTTGTCATGTTAGCCCAAAACACATCCCATGATTATTTCTATTCGTGTTAAATACAGGGTCAAACCTCTTACTAGTATAAAAGGCATTATTAATAATGAGTTTTGCAAATACTTCTTCAGCTTGGTGGAAGTCTTTTGGCAATCATCACCTATCATCCCAAGTTTTTTCTTCCTAAGTAACTGGAATATCAACTCATATATTATTGTGAAATGAGATATTAGTCGGTCTACATAGTTTGGATGGCCTAGGAAGCTTCTTACTTATTTCTTTATCTTAAGCGCTAATATATCTTGGATTATCTTTACTCATATTCTTTGACTGTTAACTACAAAACCTAATAACTTTCTAGCTCTTACTACAACCAACATTTTATGGGATCAATCATAATTGGTATTTTTATAGCCTTTTATATAATTTCCACAATACTTGCATGTGATTTTTTTAATTTGAAAAGCAACCATCCATATGTACTTTAACTTCTTAGAGCATCATATTGTGGAACAACGTGACCATTGCTCTTTGATATATTCAACCAATATTATTTCATCATGATGACATTACTTTATAATGAAAGCCCCCCCACGATGTAACAATGATGATTTTATCTTTATCTTTTTCTTCAATTCTAATTTGATTATATCCCAAGAACCTATCAATGAATGAATACATATCATGCTTTGCTACATTTTCAATTAAGACGTCCATGTGATGTAAATAAAAATCATTCTTTGAGCTTGCCTTGTTCAAGTATCTATAATCCACAAAACATCTTGCCATCCTTTTTAAGGATCTACAACCATATTAGTAACACACTAAGGGAAGTTGACCATATTTAGAAATCATGCATCCTACCAAGTGTTTTTGTATCTTTGCCTTTTCTCTAAGCATCATATTTAGGTGTGTTTGTCTCGTGTTTCTATTTGTCTCGTGTACAACCTTGTCGATGTATAAACTAGGCATATAAGTATAAGTCTAATTATTACCTATTTTAAAAAAAAGATTAATTATGATTTTAAAGACTTAATTGCAATTTCAAAAGCATCAATTAAAGATCTAGTTGTAAAATAAGATGATTTTTTTTTGGAAATTCTAGGTGTTAATGAAAAGAAACCAAAGTTTAGGACCGAAGTTATACTTGGGAAAAATAAATTAGTGAAATATGGACGTAAGTTCATAAAATTCAAGGTCTGATGAACAATTAAATACTTAATTGAATAAATTTGTGATTAAGGACCATTCCATAAAAGGTGTGTGAATTCAAGAAAATTAAAGACCCAATTGAATAAAATTAAAAGTTTATTGACTAATCAAGGACTTAATTGAATAAATAAGAAACTAAAGACTGAAGTGGAAAAGACACTTAGATCTAAGACTAGAAATTGAATTTAGTAGAGGAAAAAATTGCAAATAATTAAGAGTTTAAGAGTAATGAGGAACACAATTAAACATAATTAGAAGGGTAAAAACTAATTTTAAGATTCATCAATCCCAAATAAAAAAAACCTTAATCCTTAGAGATAAGTCAAAACAGAGCCATTTTGGAAATAGTATAGACCCTCTTCTTTGATTTTAGTTGATCGAGAAGGTATATATAGGGAGTCGAATGTTGTATTTTTGACCACCTCTAAGGATGAGACAACCTCTAAGGATGAAACTAGCATCATTTGACTAAGAAACATGCCCTCTAGAAACTTATTACCTTGAAATTAAATGTTTGTGTTCCATATTCACCATTAATCATCTCAACATCTTGTTAGTGATCAACTTTGACTATCTATTAAAGAAAGTGTTGATTAGGTTGACACCTTCAAACAATTAAATATGGATCTACAAACCTCCAAATAAAGCAAGAAAATTTCTAATAGAAAGGTATGTACCCTCTCTATCAAGATTAAATGGTCTTAGGCAACAATGGCACTAGAGTTATTTCGACAAGGCCATGAAAGTAAACCAACCTAGTTAGTTTTAGTTTATACACCCACCTGCACTAACCTCCCCAACTCCTCATATTCACCTTTAAAACCTCTATAGAGAGCTTTTATTAATGGTTTAAAACCATTTTTGTTGTGAATTTTAGACAACCTACAAAATGACTATTATAACGATTAGTCTAAATACAAATTATACTCATAAATGCACAAGGTCAATCATAATTAAGTATGGAAAATATGAAGTCAATCCCATGAGGACTGAGTTCAACTTACAATTAGCCTAACCTAATTTACTTCACAAAATACTTTAACTACATTAATCATATAAAGAAATAATTAAACACATAGCATACTCACGTAAACACAAAAGGGTTTTTTTAAGAGAATGATTTAATAAACTAACAAAATGAAATTAAACAAGAAAACAATTAGAAAGTCATGTAGCACCAAGATGAGAAATTCAAATTGATAAAAGCATTAGGATAATGAATTCACCACTAGTAATCCGATCTAGCCTCTTATTCACCTACCTATTAATTATCAAATTGATATCGCCACTTAGTTTTCCTTTTCCATGAATTACCTATAATATTTAGGCTAACTTGTATATTCCTACATGCAATTCGCCTATGGTATTTAGGTCAAATATTAACACTTAGAAACTCATTAAGATATGTGAAAAACTCAAATAAGCATGCAAGCCCTAGAAGTATGGTATTTACCTTAGACAAATTACAATCTTAATCTCTTGAAGTAGTCCTCAAATCAAGTATGGTACCTAATTAAATTTGTATCCAATTAACTCAATTAAAAGTCTGGATGATGATTAAACATCAAGATTATCAACCAAGTTTGTAATCACAGTGATTAAGAATCCAACATCAAATGACAATCAATAGATAGGTAAAATAAGAAAACTAGATTATCATACTAGAGCTATATCATGCCCTAGCGAAGAAAAATTAGTCACACGAAGTCATAGCATTTTGCATGAGAAAAAAACATAAGGAGGAAATAATACTTTACTAACGTCTCAAATTACTCCCCCAATCTTCCGTCTCCCTTAAGTTTGTTTTTTTGTTCTTACATAAAGCACCACAATCCTATTCCAATCCTAATTAGACTTCTACATTAGCCCAACGATAAAGAAAACCTAAATAAAACATAACTCCAAAGTGGTTAAATAACTGACTCCCCTACCTACTTTGACTGGGATAACATACCAGTTTCTTTGCACACACTTTTAGGGTCATTTATCCTTCAAGACAATTCGGGAAAAATATCATACTTTTATATATTTGTCTTATCTTTTAAACCATATATTGCAAGACTTGAGGAAAAATCAGGAAGTCCTTCAAATTGCCTTCTTTGCGCAATAACTCAAATATGATAGGATTGCAATTTATGTTGACTTAACTTTAAAGACTATTCTCATTGGTTTCTCAAACAATTCTAGAAATATCCCATAATTGTGTATAGGGTGTTAGCTTCATTTTCAACTTTCTTTGTGCAGAAACTGCTCCAAAAAGTTGTATTTTCATAGAAAACCAATCAAATGCTTTGAAAATATGAAAATAGAGAAAATAAAGTAATAAGTCCTTTTTAAATCCATTTCTCCTACAAAAACTAAGTATAAACAGTACATAAATATATAAATTTATGAATGTATCACTCTCATTTATCTCTAAATTGTTATAAAATTATTTGAACCTAAAACCATAAATCTTTGATAAAACCAACAAGATTTTAGTTTGTTAGAGCCCTAAAAAACTCTTTTAGAACCCTTGGTTTAACCTATAAAAAGGAGAAACAATCAACAAAGAATAGGAGTAAGAGAAGAAAGGAATTTTGATTGGTGTTGATTTTGGAAAAGAAGGCATTTGAACCATAATCCTTGCTTAAAAGTGGCAAAACTGAGAAGATACATTTTTAAAAATCTTGAGGGTGGAGTCCATGAGTCCTAACATATTAATTCTTATCCTTTTTTTTTTAATGCAAAAGTGTTAAACATCTTTGAACTTTGGTTTTAGCAAGTTATATTTACCTAGATTAGGTTTTTTCTACTATGGCATATAATTGTTAATGCTTTGATGGTTAATTTATGTGTATTGCTAAGTCTTTGAATTGTTTTTGCATTAGGAATTGGTAAAGTATAGTTTTTGTAACTTGATTTAGTTAAGCATGTTTAATGTTTTTGAATTGATAATTTAGTTAAAACATGATTTTGATTATTTTTTGTTTATGTCTAGTTCATATTATTTAAATTATGCTGGTAAATATAAATGTGGTTTGTGGGAGATGAAAATACTTGAGTTTGATGCCTAAAGTAGGCATTTTAGGTTCATAGTTCTTAGGGATATCTAGGTATTTCTTGGGCAGTATTCTTGGTGTTCATCCGAAGAGCATTGTCTGGAGTGTTAGTTTTAGGCTTCATTTTGATTTAATTATAGTTATTTCATGTTCGTGTATCATTGTTACTAAATAATTTAGGGTCTACATAAATTAATAACATATTTTTTAGAGTTTTAATCTTGAGGTTTTGGGTTAGAACCGAACCTTATTTCTTTCAAATTACGAAGCATGGGTGAAAATCAAAACCAATAAACCTATGATTCACATTGTTGGGCACTTACATTGTATGCTCTTCATTTATAGATATTTGTTTTTGTTTTGGTTTGAGGTTTTTTTTTAAGTATTGTGTTTTTGTTAAAGTTTAATCCATTTTTTTATTTCAGTTTACCTCGACCAAGTCAACCTTGTAGAGTGAACTTGGTGAAGTCAACTCGATTGAGTTGACTTAACCCTTAAGGCTTGTTTAGCCTTCCTTTTGTTTTTGAATTTTTTTTTATTAAGGGAGTGTTTACAAAACACCTCTTAAGCTTGTTTTGACATTTTTGTTTTTAAGTTAAATGTGTTTTTGAGAAACATGACTTTTTAAAACAATATGAAATAAATAATTATAGTTGCAAAATATGTTTTTATGGGTTGTATATGACCAAATATCTCAAAAAGTTAATTCATATTTCACAAAAAAGTAATTATGTTTTTTTATTAATATTTTTGCATACATTTTTAGGATTTTAATAAAAAGTTTCTTAAATTCATAAGGATTTGGCCAATATTTCCAAAAAAAATCAATCTTCTTTTATTCATAAGAATCAACGATAAGTACCATGATATAAATACTAGATGTATAAATAGGCTTATATTTAAAATATCAGTAATTGACCTACAATGTTAATTGGAAATAATTTATCATGAAAAAAAAAAATCAACCATCTAGGATAAGTGAACTTTATAAGGGTACCTACATTAATTTTACTAAATGAGAATTCATTTGGGTATACGAGCACATAATAATTCAAAAAACTAAAATGCTTGTTAGAAAACCACCAAATTCTTAACTATATTAAAACCACACAACAACTTACCTTAGGGATGATGTGTTAGGAGTGCTAGCACATTCCCTAACCATAATAAGTCATTTAACTTTTAAACCTCTATTAAGACCAATATATTTGAGTTTCCTAACAACTTAAACCAAATAATTAGGCGGTGACTCTTAAATCTTGATGCCTCGCACTAACATACGACAAGTCCACGTAAATACATTTGCATACTCATATATTAGAGCTATTAGGCCTTTATTTTCGTTGATTGTAATAAAGGTACTAATCTTTAATTCTTTCTTATCTTGTTCATTACAAATTTTAATTCTTCACTAATAGGTTTTCAAGTTTCCTCATAATTTACCTTCATTTAAGTAAAATATGTTATGTTCTTTTGTATTCAATTATCATCACTTATTACAATTGTATCATCAAAATTTCACAATTATCCTTACTACAATAAATTTGTGAATTGATGGAACTTTCAATTTTTTTGAAAGTGTAAGGTTTGTTGTGTGAGTGTATCATTTGCATAAAAGAAAAAATAGACACATTTTGGACATAACATAAGAAAATATATGATTTCATTAAAATAAAAATGCTCATTTGACAAAGAAGATTTTATGACATGATGAGTCAAATTGTTATCAAGACTAAAAACAAGTAGAAAAAATAGAGCATAACAAGACACCTAGAAAGATGAAAAATATTAAATAAGAAAACAAACTTCAATATATGTGGTAAAAAAGAACAATTAATTTTTCAACACCATAAAAGTAAACTTTATTTTCCAATTCTGGCATGCTTCTCCTTCAGCCAACTACTTTACAAAAACTTTTATAGGGACATCATCATTGGTATGTATAGACTACTATTGAAGCATCACATCTTCTACTTCCACCTTTACTTATTTAATTTGCACTTAATTTTTACATTCCAAAGTGATGATGTAGAGCTGTGGATGACCTCTTTTGATTTTAAAATGTATATTCGAAGTGGTTAGATAACGAGTTCTTCCTTTTCTGGCTCTTGTTTTTTTGCCTTTCTAGCTTGTCTTTTAATCTTGAGAGCCTATTTGTATTCATCATTCTTGAGCTTATATTCAAGCTTAAATCTCTGGTCAACATTTTTAATTTTATCATATCAATTTGTTCAAGCATCCTAGTTTTGGGATCATATTGAAAAAGAATCTCATTCTTCAAAACACAATCGACAACTTTTAAAAAAATTGGCTTTACTGAAGCATCACATCTTCTACTTCCACCTTTACTTATTTAATTTGCTCTTAATTTTTATATTCCAAAGTGATGATGTAGAGTTGTGCTATGTTAGATTTGATGACCTCTTTTGATTTTAAAATATATATTCAAAGTGGTGGGATAACGAGTTCCTCCTTTTCTAGCTCTTGTTTTTTTTGCCTTTCTAGCTTGTCTTTTAATCTTGAGAGCCTATTTGTAGTCATCTTTTTTGGGCTTCTATTCAAGCATAAATCTCTAGTCAACAATTTTTAATTTTATCATATTGATTTGTTCAAGCATCCTAGTTTTGGGATCATATTGAAAAAGAATCTCATTCTTCAAAATACAATTGGTAACTTTTAAAAAATTTGGTTTTACTGAAGCATTACATCTTCTACTTCCACCTTTACTTATTTAATTTGCTCTTAATTTTTATATTCCAAAGTGATGATGTAGAGATGTGTTATGCTAGATCTAATGACCTCTTTTGATTTAAAATATATATTCAAAATGGTGGGATAAGGAGTTCTTCCTTTTCTGGCTCTTGTTTTTTTTTGCCTTTCTAGCTTGTCTTTTAATCTTGAGAGCCTATTTGTAGTCATCTTTCATGGGTTTATATTCAAGCTTAAATCTCTGGTCAACAATTTTTAATTTTATCATATTGATTTGTTCAAGCATCCTAGTTTTGGAATCATATTGAAAAGGAATCTCATTCTTCAAAACACAATTGGCAACCATATTTGTAACTTTTAATTTTTTTGGCTTTCTTAACATCATATCTTCAGGAACCAATTCAACATTCATGGCTTAAAAAGTGTGAATGTTCCCATAAATATAATCTTCCACCTTGATGAACAATACAACCACATGCTTGATTATGAAAATTGTCTTCTAGTCTTAAATATTATCAACATTCCATTCATAATATATTTCAAACATTAATGTAGCGAGAAAGCTATCACTCTGACCATATTTTGATTCATGGTCTTTCTAGTAATATGTTGTAAGAAAGATAAATGTCCATTACTTCCAATGTATCAAAAATATCTATGGCCCAACATGTAATTCCATTTCCAATATTTAAATATCTACCTTAATGAACTATCATATGCTCTTGTCATTATAGTACTAAATCTCATGTGTGATTCATCAATAGATATTTCTTTCAATATGTGTCTTGGTTATATAGTTAATGAAAAACTATTGTAAACGAATACCTTTCTAATTAGAAAATCTTAACATCACACTATATTGAATAATGGTTTGTTATGCTTGATGTCATGAGGATCCAATTGATCTTTAGTGAAGTATAAATAATTCAAAGCTTAGATGCTTCCAATTAGGTTTTCCATAGTTTGTTGTTTGATATCCTAGAGCATGTACGCCTCATTCATTATCTTTTGCAAAGCCGTCCTATGTGGTTTGAAACTTAAAATAAATGGTAATAATGATAACATTGTATTGACTATGTTTCATTAGCTTAAAGAACCCCCTAGTCTCTTTCTTAATGGCGGGTTAGTTCACCTCCTTGGTCATATCAATTACTTCTTTACTCTTAGCCTTCATCTATTTCTCAAATTCTTTTAGGTAAAACATATTTTATTATGGGTTAGACCTTCAACCTTTGCTTGGAAGATGAACACTGGTTGCAAGAATTAGGAGTACCCATAGTTATAAGGTAAGGCATTGTAGTTTCCCTTATTTTCTATTATAGGTTTAGATAAGACCAATTTAGACAACCTATAAAGAATAAATTACATCTAGCACAATTTTTTATTCTTGTTAGATTGACTCACTACGGATAGAAAGTCCCTTGAATCAACATTTGTATCACCTCATTATGGAAGTCCTTTGCATTTGTTGATCATATTGCCTTTTTCATCATGATACTTATAAAAAATCACTTTTGCTATTCCTTTTTACAAGTACCTTTTTTGTACCCTAATTATACCAATATTTCAAAAACTCTATGGGTTTTAAGTCTCTAATGCATTTACCGATCCATTACCTAAGACATGATAGGGTAGATGTTTTGTACTCATATTTCAAGTCTCCTTAATTGTATGAGTTTCTTTTTTAAGGCATTACATATATGAATGCTTTGTCCTACCATGCCAACATGGTACTCATTGATACAACCATATTTTTTGGTAGTTTTACCCATATTTATCTAATGTTTTGCATATATTTTATATATATATAATTCTTTGATATTCTTTGATTTTATGTTTTGAAGGCACTTTTGGATGAAAGATAAAAAACAATAAATTGGAGGTAATTGACATATTTGAACTTCAATCAATGTTTTGTGCAAAGCTTGATCTCTAGAGGTCAAAATGAAATGATTCTAGTGGCATTAAAAAGGTAACATCCATACCTTTCTACAAATTTATGCTAAGCAAAAAATAAAAAAATAAAGTGTATGGAAAAGTCAGCCTGTAAAGCCAAATCTTGTATTCTGTCAATGTTGATTATCGACCATTCCAACTTGAATATCTTGAGCTAAAATTGTTCATTTGATGCAAACTCAATTCTACGGGATTCCTTACTCAAATACCTATCATCGTACCATATTTCAGAAGACACCCATCTCATATGAGAGAGATATGAGGTTTCTAAGATGACATATGAATTCTTCCAACATATAGGTTTTGTGAAGAAACAAGTCCAAATTACATCCCGTAGCATCCAAACTAACATCCAAGTCTCTATTTCAACAATTTAGCTCCTTTAAGTCAATAGAAATGCAAGGACATAGAAACCTTCAGATTTCTAGAACTGTAAGATTTATTCTTCCATTTACTTTAATTTATATGATGAATGAATTTTCTTGCTTACAAGGACATTTTCTAATGCATTTTCTTGCTTGCAAGGTCATTTTCGTATGTATATTTCCTATGATTATTCATCTTGATTGCTAGAGCAATCTCTAAGTCGTTATTGTGAACAATTTATTGTTAAGTTTGCTATCAAAAAAGAAGTTGTGGTATATACACTTGTAAAACAACTAAGCTTAATGCTTATGGTGGATCTAAGTTATTAGTCTTGGGGAGAACATTGAAACAAATCAACATGAATTGCTGATAATTCTGTTGTCTAGATTAATCAATTTATCTAGTTCTCAAGGTTGTCATTAAATTAAATTATTAGTGCGGACACTGTGATTATTTGGTGGTTAGGGTCGGTTATATGGTAGATCTATTAACTATTAAAAAAAGATATAAAATTTAGAATATAAATTGAAGTTTAGTTTCAAGGATCGATTCTGATTTTTGTAGGTGGATGTTTACTTTCAACCAAGGTTTGTTTCTTGATAAATTTGATTTTTCTTTAATTTTGCTTGATTGTTTAATTTTGCCAACTAAATGTATAACATGAAAATCTTACTAAACCTTTCTCATGGGATCAACTCCTTGTTTGATCTATACTATCTTGTGTGTTTTAAGCTAGGGTAATTATTTTGTACTACCGTGACATCGTAACAACAATACTAAACTCTTTTCTTGGTTCCAAAGACATAAAAAACTTTAAATTTCAAGAACTATGAGATTTATTCTTCCATTTATTTTCAATATATATGATGAATGAATATGTTTGTTTTCTTATGTATATATCCTATGATTGTTTATCTTGATTGTTAGAGTAGTTCTTACTGTGACAATGTATTGTTAAGTTTTCTATCAAAACAAATGTTGTGGTATATAACTTGTGAAGCAAGTGAGCTTATTAATTGCGGTAGATCTACGTTATTAATAAAAGGGAGAACACCGAACAAACCAACATGAATTGTGGACAATTCTATTGTATAGATTAATCAATTATCTAGTTCTTAAGGTTGTCATTAAACTAATAAAAAACAAACAGATATAATAGTGATGAAAATGACTCAAACAACAGTAAAAAATATCTCAAATATGATGATAATATATTGGCAAGAGTAAAACTAACGAAAACAATTTTCTTCTTGAAAACTAACGCAAAATAGTATGCCAACACAAAACCCGATTCTAGAACCTAAAGAAATGATTTCCAAATGACATCAAATTTGATATATGTTTTTATTGGGACCCTATTAAATAGATTATAAAGTTTGAGTGGATCTTGAGTTGATTTGATTTATGGACACAAAACTAACTCGAAACAGCCACTTTAAAACCTAAATTTAGAACCTATACCAAATGATGTCAAAGTGACGTGAAACTTTATATTTAGTGTGATTTCACACAAAATAACCAGAATATCAATTTTGAGTTAATTACAATAGCTTTTGCTATGCTAACACAAAATAGATTTGTTAGAGACTTGTCTTAATCCAAATATTGTTTTTTTATTGGCACCTTCTTCTTCCTTTTCTTTTACTCTAAGTACAACACAATAAACAGAGGAGTGAAGATGAATATTGACCCAAAAAAATATTGACGAAGAGAAATTGACGCAAAACAAATACGATAACAAAAATAAGGTTATAACCTGATTTTCTGGAGCCTAACTCTGATGCAAACTAATGTGAACCTCTTGATCACATTGTTAAGCAACCCCAATGAAGATGATACTTCTCCAAGAAAGTTAAAAATTAGGTTTGAGAAGTGTTACACAATGGAAATTGAATCAAATGACACCATAAGGTCAGTTATACTTTGATAAGTCATATTTGATCTTTGTCACAACAAAGAAAACCCGTTGCATCACGCAAAACACAAGTTTATTTTATTAATCCATGGCTGCAAGGTTTGCCACATACAAATAACTTTATTTTCATATGTGGGCTGATTTGAGTCTACTTATAAAATTGACTCAAATATATAATAATAATCCAAAAAATAATAAGAAAAGAATAAATGAACCTTGCAGTAAGGCCCAATTAATATTCATCAATATGAACCAAATAAAATCCAATATACACTCCAAATAAGCCTTTTTTGTAAAAGGAATTGAATAACAAAACTCGTAGAGCCTGTTATGATTTATATCGTAAGGCCTTCTCGATCTTCGATTGATTTGAAATTTCATTTCCATATAGAACCATAGCTTTATAACAGTTTGGTAACGTTTCAGCACAATCCAATCGTTAGATATGAAGATATGCTTAATAGAGTATAACTAGACAATTGGAACTTTACATTAAAGTCTGAAATTGACATGTATGGATCGTATCACACATTCATAGAGCTAACTTATAATTTAATTATTAAGAATGACTAGTATCTATAATCAAGTATATTTGAAAAGTTTTTCTCTTAGTCCTTAAATTAGTGAGATCTTATACATATCATAAAGTACCATAAAAAATGGGTCTAAGCCCTCTTTATTTATCAAAAACAAGTAGTTCATATGAGTTTTTGTATATCTATACTCATTCTCAAATATCACCCTTATATTGGATATATTCTTGATAAAAGCTAAACAACATTCAAATAATCTTTGTATTTATGAACATTATAAAAAATAATGAATGCTTTTACTCGCAACTCATTTGTCTTTTGAGCGACCATATTAAGCAACCTTTTAATATGTTCAATCTTGTATTGGAACAAAGTATTATCTTAAAGCAATGTATTGTTACTTCCGTGTAATGCATTGTTGTTCCTATGTAGCATTTAAATTGTCGTCTCTAATTGATGTATATAATTCTTGGCCCTTTAAAGCTTTTCCCTCTTGATATTGAACTTAATTATCTTTGTATTTAGTTCAACAAGTTGTCGATGGGATCCAAACACTCCTTGAATTTCTTTTTAACCTCTTTTTCCATAAACTCTAGCTTAAAATGGATTACAAAGATTCAATCTATCAATGCACTTACTCTTTTATAGTATTCCCTCATACTAACTCAACTAATCTTCTAGCTTCTTTATCATCATCAACTTGGATCTTATATTGAGCTTTTAGATTTTGTTATTGAATAGTGAGATTAGCCAATTTGTTCTTTCTTTTTAGCTTCTAGATGATTATATTGTGATCCCTATATTTTTTAAAATAAGCTATCAAATCCTTGTCAACACGTCCCCTACCTTCAAAGTTTTTTCTTAAAGTTACTAACTCTTTTTCTAGTATAACGTGTTTTTTCATGAGGTTATCATACTTGGCCATTCTTTCTTTCAACTATTTATTTGTCTATTGGTGGCTCTTTCTCACTCTAAATCTTGTATTAATTCAGCTATCCACTCATATCTTTCTCTCAATTATTGGTTCAGAAATACCTTTGTCTTTTCTTTTTCTAAAATTTGGTTTTCTAAGAATTTCTAGTGACTCTTGTGGTTGCTCATCTTAATCGTCAACTTATCTAACTCATCTCATAATCTTCTTAATTATTTAACTTGTTTTAGGTTTTGTGGTGGAGGATGATCTCTCTTTCTTGACTAATACTGGGATTTGTATTTTAATGCTTCCGAGCACCTTAAATAATCCATCATTTCTCCACACTAGGTAATTAAGGTTGACTCCTTTTTGTTTATCTCCATGGACTAAAACAAGTTGACCACAATCACATTTGATGGTGTCTAACTCAACTAAATATTTAGTCTTTTTCAATAAACTAATATACTTGGTCAATCCTTAGGTTAGTAGCTTGTATCAAATGCCTTTAAAATGCATAGCTACTAGCAAGGGTGAGTAACTACTGTAATAAGTTAAACCAACAAGTGGGACCCATGCTTTATCACCATAACTCATAAGATAAGATGAATTGCTTACCTTTCCATTTGAGATTACTCTAAGAGAGTGTCTGTTATTTTTTTATCCATACATTCCCATCTAGATTGTTCCAGTCCTTACTCAAAATTATTGAAATTTTTTTTTGGTGTCTCCAAGTGACTAACTATCCACATGAATAATAAAGGAACATAATGCTATATTGCTCCTTAATAGAGCTTTAGCCAAGACAATTGAGTTAAGGTTATTCATTGTATGTTAATATTTAATGAAGGCAATAACAACTTCAATACTAAGGATCCTAGTGGTTTTCAAAGGAAATCAAACTAACCCAAAGATAGAAAAATCAATTATTTGGTATTTCTTTTCTCTCAACTTTCCTCTATCTTTATCTACCTTCAATATATTCTTAATCGATTTTGCATTTAGATACTTTGTTAAATGTTTGTGCAACTTGGTCTGGATACAACTAGTTTATGACTTTAGCACTCATGTTCTCGACCTTTTGTCTTAAGTATATTCTGTAAAGATTAGTTGGGAAGTTTAAGATCTAGGCATATTCTTCAATGATAGGGTTCAAGTTAATATCTATAAAGGTGAAACATCTATAACCTGTATTGTACAAATACATCAAGGCCTTGTGATGCGAACCCTAGCGGAATTTAATGGTATTCGCGACCCCAAGATCAATCTAATCCAAGTTTTTTTGAGAATTGAACGAGCTTATCACAATGGAAGACTTGCTCCAAGGCAACAAGACTATAAACCAACTCGATCACAGCACCTACACCTGAAGACGAGCAAAGGAAGTATAAATTCACAACAAAGAATGGTCAATTGTTTGAAGAGTTGAAAGTTCAATCAAGAACCAAGATGAAGCAACCAAAGACGGCTACAATGCTGGAAAATATTGTTCAAAAAAGTTCCCTAACATTATTCCTAAAGAGTATTTATACTCCAAGCCAAAACCCTAGTTTCCCTAATGGGTCTCACATAAGCCCAAATTAAATAATAATCAACCCAAGATAAAACTAACCCAAACTAATTAAAATAAACAAATAAACAAGTCAAAAAACCAAACAAATTGTCTCCTCTCAAAATAATTAAAATTTGATAGCCCAACTAATTAAATAAGACAAATTCGTTGTTTCCGCATTTTGTCGGGCAAAAGCAAGACCCAACTTAAAACAGATGGTTCTCTCTCGTCTTAAGCAATTAGAAGGCGTTCCATATACCGTTGGAAAGATATGGAAGTATAGTTTCCATAAAAAATAGAATCACATAAAAATTCGATTTGTAGCTCTATTTATGACTAAAAGAGTAACCAAAGGTTAAACTATTCGAATCTAGTCTTCTTCTCCCAATCCTTGCGTAATGATCTTGGTTCCACTAACAAGCCCTTCTTGAACATGAATGAGGTTAATCAAGGCTTGCTCTTTATTATTACAAATCCTCTTGAAGTCCACCATAGCCCATCTATCTTGAAGAAGTCCATTGAAAGCTTCTTTGAACTTCTTAGCCCTAAGCCTAGTAACTTGACCAACCGGAACCTCCAATGGATCCTTTGATGGTTGGATCGCATCATCCCCTCGCTCCTCA
This sequence comes from Salix caprea, assembly GCA_964035475.1. NCBI lineage: Eukaryota > Viridiplantae > Streptophyta > Magnoliopsida > Malpighiales > Salicaceae > Salix > Salix caprea. Next base: position 8,795,469 of record OZ037749.1, on the reverse strand, counting down.
AAAGAATTGGACCTCGAATCATCACCTACATCAAACGAAGAAAGATTAGAAATATTAAATGTAGCACTTACACCATACTCACCTAGTAGATCCACTTTGTAGGCATTATGATTAATCCTTTCTATGATCTGATAAGGACCATCTCCTCTAGGCATCAACTTTGATCTTCTTTGTTCAGGAAACCTTTCCTTCCTCATATGCACCCAAACCAGATCACCTAGTTCAAATCTCACTAATTTTCGTCTCCTATTTGCTTTATTTGCATTTGTTCATTATTGTTTTCTATTTGTTGCCGAATCTTTGCATGGAGGTCTTTCACCACCTGTGTTTTTTGATTACCATCAAATCTAATGGTGTCAAAGGATTAAAACCATAAACAATCTCAAATGGGGAATGATCATTAGTAGAATGCACACTACGATTATATGCAAATTCAATGAATGGCAAACAATCTTCCCAATTTTTAAGATTCTTTTGAATGATAGCCCTTAACAATTGAATCAAAGTTTGGTTAACAACTTTAGTTTGGCCATCTGTTTGTGGATGACACGTAGTAGAATATAAAAGTTTAGTTCCTAACTTACCCCACAAAACCTTCCAAAAGTAACTCAAAAACTTAACATCTCGATCGGATACAATGCTCCTAGGGAGACCATGTAGCCTAATGACCTCTCTAAAGAATAGGTCAGCTATATTTATTGCATCATCTGTTTTATGGCAAGCAATGAAATGTGCCATCTTATAAAATCTATCCACAACAACAAATATAGAATCTCTTTTTTTCTTAGACCTAGGTAGACCTAAGATGAAATCCATAGAAATATCAACCCAAGGTTCCTTAGGAACAAGCAAAGGTGTGCATAATCCATGAGGCATTACCCTAGATTTAGCATGTCTACATGTTATGCACCTATCACACATTCTTTGCACATCACTTTTTATATTAGGCCAATAAAAGTGCTCATGCAGAACCTCCAAAGTTTTAGTAATTCCAAAATGCCCCATTAAACCTCCCCCATGTGCTTCCCTCACAAGCAATTCACGTAAAGAACAATTAGGCATACACAACTTATTTTCCTTAAAGAAAAATCCATCATGCCTAAAATATTTATCTTTGGTCGAAACCTTGCATGTGTCATATATAGCACCAGAATCATGATCATCAAGATACAATTCCTTAATATACTCAAATCCTAGCAATTTAGTATTAAGAGTATTAAGAAGAACATACCTTCACGACAAGGCATCGACAACCACATTTTCCTGACCTTGCTTGTATTTAATTACATATGGAAAAGTTTCAATAAACTCAGCCCACTTAGCATGTCTCCTACTTAACTTACCTTGACCCTTCAAATGTTTCAACGATTGGTGATCAGTATGTATGACAAACTCTCGGTGCCATAGATAATGTTGCCAAGTCTCCAAAGCCCGCATGAATGCATACAACTCCTTATCATAAGTGGGATAGTTAAGAGCTGCACCGTTGAGTTTCTCACTAAAATAAGCAATGGGTCGGTTTTCTTGCATTTAAACGGCTCTAATACCTATTCCTGAAGCATCACATTCAATCTCAAAAGCTGTATTAAAATCAGGTAAACATAGTAAAGGTGCCAAAATCAACTTTGACTTTAACAAGCTAAAAGCATTTTCTTGCTCTTCTCCCCACTTGAACCCATGGTTTTCTAAACAATTTCAGTCAATGGAAAGGCTATCGTACTAAAGTCTTTGACAAATCTCCTATAAAAACTAGCCAAACCATGAAAACTTCTAACGTTTGTTATAGATTTTGGTGTAGGGCATTCTTGAATAGCCTTAACATTAGCCTCATCCATTTCTCTACCTTTTGCAAAAATCACATATCCAAGAAAAACAATCTTATCCATGCAAAAATCACACCTTTTCAAATTAGCATATAAGGACTCTTTTTTAAGCACATCAAGAACTTGTGTCAAATGACTTATATGCTCATCAATATCCTTACTATAAATCAAGATATCATCAAAGTAAACAACCACAAACTTACTAATAAAAGCATGCAACACATGATTCATCAATCTCATAAAAGTACTAGGTGCATTAGTAAGTCCAAAAGGCATAACCAACCACTCATACAAACCATATTTAGTTTTAAAAGTAGTTTTTCATTCATCCCCTTCTTTCATCCTAATTTGATGATAACCACTTTTCAAATCAATTTTCTAAAATAATTTAGAACCATGTAATTCGTCCAACATATCATCTAATCTAGGAATGGGATGTCAATATTTTACAGTAATGTTATTGATGGCTCGACAATCCACACACATTCGCCAAGTTTTGTCCTTTTTTGGAACAAGAAGCACGGGAACTGCACAAGGACTCATGCTCTCTCGAATGTATCCTTTCGACATCAACTCCTCCACTTGCCTTTGAAGTTCCTTAGTCTCTTCAGGATTGCTCCTATAAGTTGGCCTATTTGGTATAGATGCTCCTGGAACAAAGTCAATTTGATGCTCAATACCTCTTTGAAGAGTTGAAAGTTCAATCAAGAACCAAGATGAAGCAACCAAAGATGGCTACAATGCTGGAAAATATTGTGCAAAAAAAAGTTCCCTAGCATTATTCCTAAAGAGTATTTATACTCCAAGCCAAAACCCTAGTTTCCCTAATGGGTCTCACATAAGCCCAAATTAAATAATAATCAACCCAAGCTAAAACTAGCCCAAACTAATTAAAATAAACAAATAAACAAGTCTAAAAACCAACTTAAAATAGATGGTTCTCTCTTGTATTAAAGAATTAGAAGGTGTGCCATATACTGTTGGAAAGGTATGGAAGTCTAGTTTCCATCACAACTAGAATCACATAAAAATTCGATCTTCAGCTCCATTTATGACTAAAAGAGTAACCAAAGGTCAAACTGTCTGAATCTAATCTTCTTCTCCCAATCCTTGTGTAATGGTCTTGGTTCCACCAACAAGCCCTTCTTGAGCATGAATGAGATTAATCAAGGCTTGCTTTTTATTATTACAAATCCTCTTGAAGTCCACCTTAGCCTATGTATCTTGAAGAAGTCCATTGAAAGCTTCTTTGAACTTCTTAGCCCTAAGCGTAGTAACTGGACCAACAGCCCTAAGGTTGAACTGAAAGCCTTTTTAGGTGGGCAATTCTACTATATTTTCTCGTAAACAAAATCTCATCCATATATTTGAAGCCTAACACAAGTTTTTTTATATTATCCACATAGTAATGTAATTTAGTTATGCATCGTAGTTCCTCGACCTCAGTCCTTGACCAATTCCCTTCAACTAATTGCATCATCTTGGATCGTTACTTATACTAAAAAAATGTCATGAAAGGTATGGTTTTAGCTCAAAACAAAATCTGTAGAGTTTAGAATTTTGATTAGGTTTGCAAAATAATTTATTAAGGAGTCCATACCTTAAAAGCAAGTTCTAAGTTATTACATGAGGGGTCAGTTCACTACCTAGTGTTAAAAGGGTTTATGATTTGTCTAATGATCCCTTTTTATGAAAGTAGTTGTAAACACTCACTCATAGTGTAATGTTTCACGAATCTAAACCTTAATTAAAAGCCATGAGGCAAACCCTTACCTAACCTAGAATTGGTTTTATTCATAAAATTAATGTGAAACCCGAGAATAAAGTATACAAAGAGGTAAGGTGTTTATTAGTATAATACAAAATTTATGCAAAGAAAAGCAATAAATAAATAAAAACAGGACCAAAATGGAATTAAGAAGAGAAGGGCCTATAAATACCCATCCCTTCTCTCATCCATGGCCGAATGGAGACTAGAAGAAAGAGGGGAGACAGTGGAATTTCAAATTTTACTTCATAAGACTAGGAGTAAACATCCAAAAATTTGTAAACCCATATAGGCCTTGGGATTCTAAAGTGGAGGAACACAATTGGGTGGAGAATTAACAAGAAAGTGAAGAATTTGGGGAAGAAAGGAGGGAGAAGAGTGGCTGGTTATTTACAAGGAGAAGAAGGCTGAGATTCTTCCAAAATTGTGAAGTAAAGTCTAGATTCCATCCAAGTAAGGAGTTCTAATTCCAATTTCTAACTTCAATTTGATTAGAAGTTCATGATTCTTCTTGAATTGGGAATTAGGGTTTTTAACACAAAATGTTAGGAAAATACATAAATGAGTAGGGTTTTCATGAATAAAGGGAAGACATGGCCGTGATTGATGAGGAAGCAAGGATTGAAGATGAATTGGAGATACTTCCTCCATTTTTGCAAAACAGGGCAGATTCGGTGCCTTGTTTCTGGGGGGAATTTGGATCTGATTAATACAGAATACAGGGAGGGCCTTTCATAGAAAAGTTGTATCAGGGAGTGTTATCTTTTCAACGAGTCCAACCCCATCTAATTTGGAGTTCTGGAACTCTAGATACGGATAAAAATCTGAGGAGAGGTCGAGTTGTCACCCTTGTTGGCAGATTCAACCAAGTTGATAAAATAGCAAAATTTAGTCATGTTAAGGGTAGACTTTGTTTTCTTGCCCTTCATAAAGTGTGTCTTGATCTACAGAAAATAAAAGAAGAGAATAAACGATGATTAAAATTGAATTAATGATGTCCATTTGGACTACAAATGAGCTGAAAAGTTAAAGGATGATAATGAGGAATGTAAGTGAGAAAGAAAATATTTGGTAAAAGAGAAACGAATATTATTACCATTGTTGTTTTTGTGTGTGATATGTGGATTAATATGGAATAATGGTGGGTGTTTGTGGTTTCAGGAGGAACCGCGGGAGGAGGACAACAACAACAGGGGAACGCAAGTCGAGCGTTCACAACAAGTAGGTACTTGGTACTATATCTCCTCTAGCCAATAATTATTTTTACTAATTATTGAACTATAAGAAATAAGGTGCTTATTGATGAGGAAAAGAAAAGGGGTAAAGGAAAGGTTAAGGGATGGAAAAAAAAAAAAAAAAATATATATATATATATATATATATGTATGTATAGGAAGAAAAAAGTTGGTTGGCATCGGCACTACCGGTATATGGGAGGGGAAATATAAACTACGATTAACTATTCGGTTTCATAATAGTTAATGATATCAGCGGGTGATGTCGATATTGACACAATTTATAAGCTTGATTAACTGTTCGATTTCGGAATAGGTAATGATATTGGCAGGTGATGTCGATATCGGCAAAAATTATAAACATGATTAACTATTCGGTTTCAGAATAGTTAATGATATTGACGGGTGATGTCGATATCGGAAAAATTTATAGACTTGATTAGCTTTCCAAGGTGAAAGCTAATAATGTCAAGAATTCTTGACATCGGCATACCCTAGAGCCTCCCAAGGTAATAAGGAACAATGATTAACTATTTTGGTTTTAAAAATAGTTAATGACACAAACAATTATGTTCGTGTCGGCATTTTCATGAAACTGATTAATTGTTTCCAGGACGGGCAACTAAAGACACTAATGGAGGTCATTAGTGTCGGCTATAGCCTTTTCGATGTGGAGGGGGGAGAAGTAGTCAAAAGAAATAAATTTTCTTTTATATAACCTTAAAAAAGGTGTATATGGTTGTATTTAGAATATCATGATCTAAGTAGATTGATAGATATGTTGTTTAAATTTCTTTTGTAAATTGCTTGTATTTACTTAATTATTTTTCCTTATATGGAAAATCTATATTTTGCAGGTTCCTCCCATTACCGTTAGGAAATAGATTTTAAGTCCTTGATCCCTTTTTGTACAAGTTAGGAACTTAGGGATTTGTGGTGCAAATTTTTGTTATGCAAAAAACATGTAAACTGTATAGATTATTATATTCATTATATTTTGTTTCTGGAAGATTAAATGTATCAACCTACGCTTGGGATATTAGAAAGTATGAGATTATGTTAGAATATTAAATTGTGTTATGTTTTATATATATATATATATATATGAAATCTTCGTGTTCGAATTGGATCTTTTATTTATTATCTTATGCGTGTGATGTGTGATGGAGTTTGAGAATGAATATGGTACTGAGCATATTTTGGAATGAGTTATGCAATTGTTTGTACTAAACATGGATATGATTATGGATGAGATGTGATTCAAACTGTGTGCAGGTTACATTGTTGATAACTTGGAATCTCCCGATATAGGGGAGACTCTGCTGAAATTTTGTTAGAAATTTCAGCGAGAGAAAAAAAAATTATGCTTCATCTACCCTTTATAGGTGAAAGATTAATAAATAAACTAATAGGAAAAAAATTGGGGTTGTTAGAATTAAAATATATGAAGGCATTAATCGATACCTGATGTACTTATGCATGATTAGTAAGTAAAAACAACCAAATAATCAAATAAACAAGGTTCAATTTGACTAGACAGGTCCTTAGTCTTTATCTCGTCATGATGTGTACAATATTGAATGATAAATCTACCTCCTAAAATTGAAAGGATTTTGAGTTTAATGATAAAATTTAATTATCGTCACCTAGTTCATGGTCACTAGGAAATGGTATGTGAGTGTCTAGGAAAGGAAAGTAGCTGAGCAATAGGAATGCATATTACTCCTAATGCACTTTATCTATAGTAAGATGCATCATTGGTTGATTGTTAATCTAAGATGTATTTATTGTGATGTCAAGGTAACACAAATTAATTATCTTAGCTTAAAACACACCACATAAGATAGTATAGAGCAAGAAAATGTTTTTTATGGTATATGATATGCAATGGGGGACCGACGTTGGAAGTTGTCTAGACTAAAGCAAAAGAAAATCGAAAACTATAAAGAGGATATTAAATAAAATTAAATTCGAATTGTGAAAAATTTAGAGTGAAAGTTTATAACTTATAATGTAGACAACAATACAAAAGTTGAAAAGAGTTGAAAAATTATCATTTTCACTAATTGTTTCCTTTTACTATATTTTATAATGTATGATATATTTTATTACACATTCATATTTGTTTTATTATTCAATCCTACCCACGTTCCTTGAGAACATGACCATTTTTTATTTCATATATGTTTTAATTTTCATATTATTTTTTAATAATAATATTTATTTTCTTTTAAATGTTAAAAAACCCCACTCAATCAATATAAAAATTTTATTTTTCATATATTTTAATAACAATCATTGTTTAATTAATTAAGTTTATTCAATATATATATATATATATATATATATATAATTATATATATGAAAAAAAAATATTAATTTAAGAAATATAATTTAAATTCAAGATAATTAATTTTAAATTATACAATACAAATATAAAGTCAAACAAACATAATCTTAAAATTAAAAACATCTCTAAATAGTCAATATGAATAAAACTTTAACTTAAAACTAATTTGACTTCAATAAAATTTCAAAATATTATGAAAGTAAAATATATAGAAATGCACATGGGTTGTTAGACCCCACCCTACAAAGATGTTGTAGTTTCTTCTATTGAATTAGTAATGTCCATCTGTGTGTCTTCAACTCCATCATACTCTTCATCATTATTGTCTTTGTATTCCGGGTCAAATCGGAATAAGCTTGGAGGGACTGCGAGTTGAGGTCGTGAGGTGAGGAGTCCTGAGGAGTGAGGACTAAGGAAGAGAAGTTAGGGATTTGAGGCAAAATGCAGAGTGATATTGGTGCATTTTGGCCGAAATTTGATCGAAAAATTCAGAATAAATCGGAGTTTTAACCGAGATAAAAACAATGTCTTTTATCTTAATTTTTTAACCGATACATTTTAGCCGTTTCATCCAAAAAAAAAAAGAGATCAATAAAACTAATACATATAATTACTTTAATTCATTTAGTTTTATTGTTACAAAAAGTGTATAATATTTTATTGTGTGGTGATTTTACAATTGAAAATGCATTGTTTACTCTTTCTCAAAACACTATGGATTGGAATATTAAACTTTGTTTTGATACTAAACTTTATTTTTCTCATTTTTAGCTCTTTTTTCTTAAGAGAAGAGAGACATTCACTGGAATCTCATGTAGACAGAGAAAATCATTGTTAACATTTATTTTAACCACTAAAATGATTGAAGTTGGTGTCAACAAGATCCATTTGATAAGAGGAGTCCTATAATGGTTGTTTCAAGCTCCAATATTGCTTAAAAAACCATATATAAGTAGAGAATCATAGATTTTATTCGGGTTGTTTTTGAATGTTGGCCATTTTTGGTTTATTAGGTTGATATGTTGGTTTATTGATGTTTTGAGAGTGTTTATAGTGTCTTTTAGGACAAAATATCTTATGGTTGTGGTTTTGAGCTTCAATATTGCTTAAAAAACCAGATTTAAGTTAAGAATGATAGATCTTATCTAGGCTAATTTTGTGAGTTGTTATTTTTTTGCCTTTTTAGGTTGATATGTTGGATTTATTAATGTTTTAAGAGTGTTTATAGGGTATTTTTAGGTAAAAGTAGACTTTTCTTGGTAAAAAAATCAATAGGCCTAAATTTTTAGACATCATGTGGTAGGTGAACTATAGGCTAACAAACATGTTTCTATCTATTGTATTTTTTTAAGAAAAAAATAGATTTGAATGTCATCCACTCCTTTAAATGAGAAAAACAATTATAGGCCCAGGCGTTAAGGCCTGAGCTTGAAGGCCCATGTGCTAGGTTATTTCTTTTTTCTTTTTTCTTGTTCTCTTTTACTATATTTTGGTTAACTATAATTTAATGGAAAAAAATTGATTGCGTCAATGACTTGAATTGCAGGCTCAACAAGTTAAACCACAATATCATATTTGTTATTTCTTATATTTTTATTTAATGGATTTGTTATCCTTCTTTTTAAAAGAAATAAGGTTATTTTTTGTTATTGATGATCTATTTTTTTTATTGAACTTAAAAAAAACATGATTTGATCATTTGTTACCATTCATATGCTATATCAGTCTCATACACCTATCATATCATTTTAAAAGATATGCTTTTGTTATATGTGCTTTATTGTCATATAAATTTATTAAATAAAAAATTTATTGAATCCGGTGACATGCATGACTTGCTTTGCAAGATTGGTTTGTTGATTGAAGTTCATATTTTGTTTAAAAAAATAATAATTAGTTTTTATTTTTTATTAATTTTATGGTTCGATATTGAGTTTGTTATTTTCCAGCTTATTTTCTTTTCAAAATTCATAGATCCAATACATTTTTATTTTCATAGTAAATAAAAATAATGTTTGCAATTAATTTTAAATTGATTAAGATTCCAGTTTATTTGCTTTGCTTTCCAAATATTGATTTAATGTCACGTGATTCAAGGTCTCTCTTTCACCTCTTCGAAAAAACCTCTACCACAAGAAAATAAAGTTATAGAATTGAGATGATGTTCGACTGAAAAAAACCCCAAGTGGCATTGAAAAATGAAATGCACGTGCCAATCAAATAGTGGCAGCGGCATGTAAAAAGGGTAGAGGCCAGCCACAATCTTTGATTTGGTGGAAGAAAGTTAGAGCGATAAACAAATTAATGAGATTGAAAAAGTCAAACCCCAACTCCCTCAATCACGCATGGTTTTACAGCCAAGAACTTACCATTCACTGCAACTAAAATTGTGTTACAAAAGAAGAGCAAACACGGAGGGAAACAAAACAAAACAAAAAGAGAAAAAGCGGAGAGTGCAAATGCATTGCATTCTCCCTTTTTTGATTCTCTCAGAATCAATCAATAATTGATATCCTTTTGACGATTGATATATGTATCTAACATCTTACACCTAGCTAAATTGTATTTCTGTTAAAACTTTTCCATGGAAAATGACAGCCGCGTTCCAGCATTTTCATCTCCTGAATTGCTACCGCTTCCAGCAAGTTCACCTGAAGGGCCAGAAGACTATAGTTTAGAAGGTGATTGCATTTTCTTCCTTCTTGCATTGGCTCATCAAGATAGTTAAACAGATCCATGACATTCATCATAGATATATATCGGAAGAAAATTAATTAAGAAATATCCTACTGCTTTAAATTTTTTGCATTCAATATGGTATATTATAAAATAAACTAAAAGAGATCAGGAATTCAATGTAGATTGTATGACAAAACATTGTGGATTGTAATAGTATATTTTTGGGTCGGTTCAATTTGGTCGGTTCACCGGTTTATAGATTTTTTTATACTTATTTGCACAAAGAAATAACATTTGTCCCTCGAAAAAGACAAAAAACAGGTTTAACACTGACGGGCTTCACGGGAATTTCATAATTTTTGAAAATAGCTAAATACTAATATGTCCCCATATAAGACAAACACACAATTTTTTTATCATTATCAAAAACAACTAAATACTAATGTGCCCCCAATAAGATAAAATTGAAGAATTAACTGTAGGGGTGTTCCGGTAATTGACCACATTTTTTTATCATTATCAGCCAAAAATTGTGCGTCGTGTGCCACACGCAGCCGTCTGTGTTCGGCTTCACGCCCGCTTCTGGCGGCGCGTGCGACGTCCTCCGTCATGTGAAAATACGCTATCGATGTCTCCTCCGATGCGCCACCATGTGGTATTCCTCATGGTGTGGCGAGTTTTGGACAATGGAGGCCGGAGTAGTGATAGTGGCCAGTTGAACTTTGTTATTTTCTCTCTTCTGCACGCTAAAGTACAGGAGACGGCCCCGATTCTATGGTTTATTCACTTCTGTCCCTGTACTTTTAATTTTTCGTATAGTCCTGATTTCGGTTATATAAGTTTTGATTTATTTCAATTGGGTCCTTCAATTGAAATTAATTATATATTTAGGTTTCACTTCGGTCCTTCTTATTTTAATTTTCAAATTGGGTTTAAATACCTTAATATATTTGGTACAAAATTTTTGATTTTTTCAATTTTGTCCTTCGATTTAAATTGATAATAGATTTGATTTTCATTTCAGCCCAGATACTTTTAAATTTTTATTTTAATCCCTTTATTTTTTCATATTTCTATAATAGTCCCATTTTTTGTCCATGTACATATAAGTGTGCTCTTAGCTTTGATTTTTAATTTTTATTATTTTCTTGTTTGTTGAGGTGGTATTTTTGAAAAACAATTAGCACTTAAATTTTAGTTTGTGTATAAGATCATTTGAAAATTGATATTTTTGTTTTCTCTCTCTCTCTTTGTTCTTTCTTTTAGCTTTTTTATTCGTTTTTTTATTTTATTTTCAAGTCAAATGAATTTTTTTCACTTGATAATTTTTATTTTTATTTTATCATTTATTTTATTTTTTTTCTCATCTTTTGTTAAAGTGCTTAGGATTTTTTTAGTCTTTCATTTATTTATTTTTTTTTCATTATTAACCTAATAATAATAATAATAATCATAATAATAATAATAATTTTAGTTTTTTTTCTTGCTTACTCTTTTGTTAAGGTTTTTTAGTTTTTTCTCTTGGGATAATTTTATAATTTTGGCAGTAATATAGTGATAATTTTAGATGTTAAGACTTTTATGTTGTTGTTATAATAGGCTATGTTGATCTGTTTTATTATATTAAACTTTGCATATATAGATATTATATTTTATTCTTGAACTAGCAAATCTTATTAATTTATTTAATCCCAACAATTATAAAAATTATTTGTTCAACCCGCAATGTAGTGCGGGCAATTTTTTGCATTTTCAAGTCAAATAATTTTTTTTTAGCTAATGAAAGAAAAAACAAAAGTTTCCCATGAGGCTTCCTATTAGCAGTTAGCAGCTAGCAGCTAGCAGCATGCATCGAGCTATTTTTCTTTGATGGGCTTGTTCTTCCTATTTGTATATAAACTCTCTTCTGCCGGTATATATAGGTGTTGCAACAAATGTGAGGCTACTATTAAAACTAATCCAGGATCACAATGATGCAAGCACAAAAGACGACGACGACCGTAAAATGCGAAGGTTCGCTGGAATGGTGACTATTCTGGATGATGTTAAACTTCGAATCCAAAAATTTCAATCCGGCAAGAAAAAGGCACCTCAGCTTAGGCGGTGCAACACGGATCTTAGACGGAGTCAAGCTCCGGCAGACAAGAAACCGCAAGAACCCGTGGGTGAAGAGAAAGAGCGGCTAAGGAAACAGTTAAATGCAAGCATGGCTGCTCGAAAGAGCCTAGAAATGATGTGTTCAAGCCTGGGAAAGGAAAAGGAAATAATGGCAGCTGAGATTGCAAGAAAAGTTCATGAATTGAATGAAGCGGAGGAGCTTGTCAATGACCTCAAAGCCCAAAATGAGACGTTGATGTCAAAACTTCAAGTTCGTGCCACGCAGAAGAAAGGTAGTCATAGCGGAGGAGAAACTCAAGGAAATGCAGCACTTCAGGAACGTAACCGCACGCTTTCAGAGCAGCTCCTCAAGTCCCTTGATAGCTGTCGGTCTTTAAAGAGAAAATACAAAGTTGTAAAAGAGGAAAATAGAGAAATTTGCGCTTCAATGGATGTGATTAAGATGGAGGTCGGTGCGGGGCTTGAAAATATACGTAGCTTTAGGAGCAGGGTGGCCATCAGCAAAGATATTGAAGAGGAGATTTCAACATTAGAGAAAATGTTTCAGGGTTTTGATATGAAGATCTCAAAACATGGGGACATTGAATGTGCTAAACCAAAAGCTGCGATCAATACCAGCAAGCCTCTTTGTTCTTGAATAATATATATGAAGAAGAAAGGATGTTGTTTTATCTTCCTTGAACACAGTAATCTTCGCTATCTTCAATCATCTATAAAGAGGGAAGCAGTTGTATCATATCCAAGTAGACAAGATTAGTGATGTTGCTCAACTGTCGACGTGCAATTGCCCGATTCAGTTTTCCAGTGCAATCCCAGAAGTTTTTTGCTGTATCTTGAGTCGCAGGATCCAAGCTCTTAGAATAAATTCTTAAGGGTTTCCGATGCATTTCATTGTAAGCAATTATCTACACATGTTCAATAATTATTAATTAATGATCTTAATTAGTGTCGAATGTAAACTTGTTTTGTGAAAGGTAGTCTAAACTATAATAATTCAGCCAAGAATAACATTTATGTTATATTGAGATTACTAAGAGATAATACTAAATGTCCCCTTTATATTCTATATAAAAGTTAGAGTTTGGTTTTATGTAATACTCATATTCTCATAAACCAATGGGAGTTCATAAAGATCAATTATAGATTTTCTTTTTCCTTTTCTTTTCTTATGGAAGAATAAAGAAGGCCAAAATAAGAAAACTGATGTTTTCCCAATACCCCCACACTTAAAACACAACATTGTCCTCAATGTTGAAAATAAAAGAAAAGGAATATAGGAGAATGACAAAAAAGAAATAAAATGTGAAAAATAAAAGATAAGGGAAAAAGAAAGCAAATCTGATTTTTTTTTGTGTTGGGTTGCCTCCCCGTAAGCGCTTGTGTTTTGTGTCATTGGCTCGACATGTGACATGACATGCTCATTTTTCATACAAGTGGTGATTTATGTCGTCCACCTTTCATAAAAAGGTTTCAATCGATGCCCATTGACCTTGAGAACTTTATTAGTATCTAAACTTGTAATTTCAACATGGGGAACAATTTGCAAAGCTTGCAAAGCCAATGCCACTTCGTGAGTGTTTTGGGGAACAAATAGATGCCTCTCCATCTCCTCCAATTGGGTAAAATCATAGCCATAGCTCAAAGCTACGCTTAATACATCAACACAATTAAAATCACAAACTTGATGCACACACTTATCAATTCGGTCATAACATGTGATAGAATAAACATTGCTATAAGGATATTTCATTGCTTCATGAAAATTAAATTCAATATTTTCATTTTCTACCTCCATAGACAAAGTATCCTTACCACAATCATTTTTTGTATTGGCAGTTTTCAAGAATGGTCTTCCAAATAATATTGGATTGCTAGAATCAAAAGAATCATATTCCATATCAAGAATAAAAATACTGGATATAAGTCTAGGTTGGATATAGAATAATAATAAAAGATCATTTATATGGAATAATATAAGTCTAGGTTGGATATTATTCCATATCAAGAATATTATTAGATTTTAAGAAATACTGGACAATCCAATATTATTGCTCATATATATAAATGATCGTTTTATTATTATTTTAAAATATTTTAAATCCAATAATATGAACAATAAATTTTGCAATCAGTTTTCTACATAGAAAAAAAGATGCTGATATTAAATAAATATCAAAATATATAATTAGTCTGATATATTTAAAATAAAATAAAACTCACAAATTTGGACAGAAATAACTTGTACAAAATTCAATACCTAACTATATTAATAGAAAACAAATATTATTATATTTAAAGAAATTACTTAACTTGAAGAATAAAAAAAAAATAATAATAACAAACATTATTTCGTTAAAATTTGGACATTAAATAGAGAAACTTAATAACATTGGAAATAAAGGAAAATTGGAAAGAAAAACGAAGAGCATATACATATAAACATGGACAGAAATAGAAACTATGTAAGAAATATGTATAAAAAATAAAGGAACTAAAATAAAATCCAAGATTAAAATTATAAGGGATGAAATTAAAAAAACACATATGTAATAAATTTAATTTAAAGGACAAAATTGAAATAAATATAAATATTGAAATTAAATAATTTAAAACAAAACCGGAAATTAAAGGAATTAGGACCAAAATGAAACTGAAATTAGTTATTTGAATATTAAATTTAATTATAGATAACCTAGGTAAATTTGTCAACTTTTTTTTGTGAGTTGTTTTTCCCCCCAGTAATATTATATTTGAAATATTATGAATAAAAATATTGTTATTTTTTTAAAGAAATTAACTTAAACAAAAGAGCATAGAATTAAAATTTGAAGCCAATTTTTTTTTAATTTTATAAGATTTATTCTTAATATTATTATATTAAATGTATTTAAAATATTGAATTTTTTTTTAAGAAAAAATCCTACGTCATTTTTTCTCTCTCTATATATATTTTTAGACGATAATATTCAATAAATATCAAAACATATAATTAGTCTCGCATACTTTAATTCATTGAATATATATATATATATATATATATATATATATATATATAATTAACTTGACATATTTTCAATAATGTATTTAATTTAAAGGATAAAATTGAAAGAAATCAAACTTTGATATCGAAAATATTAAGGATTTATAATAAATTTGCATGGAAGGATGAAATTGAAATCAATGAAAACTTTGATACCAAAAATATTAGGATTCCAGCCCAATCCGCAAAATTAAAAGATTGGGGACCTAATTGAAACTACAATATATAATCAATTTCAAGTGAAGGACAAAATTGAAACAAATCAAAACCTATATAATAGCAATAAGGGCCAGAAAAACACATTACAACGTTCAGGCACTGAAATGAAATTTCACAAAAAAAAGTTGCGCTGATGTCAGCTTGCGCAGGAGGAGAGAGAAATAGGGAGGGGATTTCAAACTACCATTGACACATCTACGGACACCGTATCGTCACACGTGCCGCACCATGTGAAAGAGAACATGCCTGAAAATCATTCTAGATGCCGGTTGGGCATTTTTGGATGCCAGAATAAGCCGCATGCGCCGTCCGAAAGACGCGTGGGAGTGGATACGGACGGCGCGTACGGAGATGCGCCAACAGTACATCGCCGAAAAAAATTAAAAAAATGGCTAATTACCGGATCACCCCTGATGCGACCATATTATTTGATAATTTCATCCATATCTACGTAGTGTTTTGCATATGTTTTGTGTATAAAATGCCTTGATATTCTTTGTTTTATATTTTGAAGGCATTTTTGGATGAAAGATGCAAAAAGGAGGTAATTGGAGGTGATTGACAGATTTGACCTTCAGTCGGTGTTTTGTTCAGAGTGGAAGGTCTAGAGATCGAAATGAATTCCAGTGACATTCAAAAGCTAACATCCATAAATTTATGGAAAGATAAGGAAAAAGAAATAAAATAAGGAAGATCATGGAAATCACAGCCTTCAAAGTCAAATCTTGCAATCTGCCGATATCGACCTTTGTCCATTCCAACTTCAATATCTCGAGCTAAAAAAATCCGATTGATGCAAACTCAATTTTCGTGGATGTAGGACTCAAAGACCTATAAACGCTCCAAATTGCAGCTCAAAACGATGTGATATGAAGGAGAGATGAATTTTACAAGGGACAACTAAATTCTACCAACTTAAGGAAGGACTATTTTGTAAAATAGACACTAGGGTTTCTAAGCATATATAAAGGAGAAGAGGAGCAAGGAAGTGGCGGCCAGCACAAAAGAAAACACAAAATCTTCCTCCTCCAAACCTTAAATCATGTGTTCTTCCATCTTTTTATTTAGTTGTTCAATAAACATGCAAGGCTAGACTCTTTTGCTTGGTTGCAAGGACACAAAAACCTTCGGATTTCAAGAACCGTGAGATTTATTCTTCCTTCTATTTTCAGTTTATGTTATGAATGAGTATGATTGTTTTCCTATGCATATTTCCTATGATTGTTGTTGATGATTGCTAGAGCGGACTCTAAGTTATTGTTGTGAACAATCTATTTGGTAACTAATCACTTGACTACAGTAACAAGCAAAGCATCTTTGAACTTGATTTTTCTTTTGGATCCATGATTTTTCATCAATCTATTGTTTTGCATGTTTTTCCTAGAGTAATCGGTTTTCAGTTAACATGTAAGACTAGGAGTACCTTGGTGGTGTTTAATGCATATACTCTTCAATTTCAATGCTTGTTATATTTTAATTTTATTTTGTGTGGAAAATAGGTAACACTTTCAGGAGTCTATCAACTACTTTAAAGAAGACTGTTGTAGTTCTTTGAGGCTTTGAAAGTGATTTGTTATTATCTTCTGTCAGCTTTATAACCGAGCTCATCAATACGGTTGTTGAGTTTGCTCTTTTTATCCCCATGTTCTTTTCAACTTCAATTAGATCTTATGCAATTGCTTATTTTGCTGTAATTTGTCTAGATGATTATGTTTTCAACATGATTACATGAAGTGTTTTCTAGTTGGCCTTTTGATTTTCCATCAAGTTAAACGTTTCATTACTACTCTATTTCATTCTAGTCAACAAGAATAATTTCCTAAATTATAACTACTGCTTGAATTCACCTTGAATGTTTTTCTAGGAAACCTCCAATTTACCAGGGAACATTTCTAGACTGTAATTTCTTAGGATTGTTTGATTAATTGCCTACTCTTTATATTATCTACATGTCTCTTTGTCTTTCTTGAGAATTTATATGTTTAGTCTAAGATATCAATTATGTTTCTTTCCAGGAGCTTGAATCTGAGCAATGGTCTTCACTACATCATGCTTCGGAATCCTTTGTCTTTGTATTTGTTTGCTACACAACTTCTAATTCAAGGTCGCAGACTTTTAACGATATGATCTATGCATAAGATACTTTTCAAACTTGCATGGGAGATAATGTTCCTTTTAATTCCTTCTGCATGTCTCCTATTATTTATACTGGTTAATTATCTAGGATCCGAGCTTAGTTTCATGTTAATCTAGGAGTCTATGAATTGTTTTAGGTATCACACGAAATAATTTTTTATTTGGTAAGTTTTGGGATTTGTTGATGGTGGTGAAGAGCTAGGTATTCTTGAGAAATGTTTTTTTGTAGCACTATTCCATGTTAGAAGTACTTGGTTCTTTCAATATTTGCTTGCTAAATATATTTGGTGCATGAGCAGCCTTTGCTTCAAGATCTCTCTTTATGAGAATTTTCATGACAAATTATAACATGCTCTCTCATTTTGAAGAAAATATGTAGTTGTAACTTCTTACATCAAGTCTAAGCTTTTGTCTATGTCTATGCTTTTTTATATATATATATATATATACATATATATATATATATAGATAATACCTTGTTTTTTTACTCAATTTATAAATTGATATTGATATGGCTTCATAAAAACTTGCATGGAGTAAGATTGGGGGACTGATGGAGACTTTGTTTTTGCTCTGTTCTATGCTAGAAGTATTTGGTTCTTTCAATACTTTTTACCTTTGCTTTATGAACTCTAAAGAATTATGTTTTCAATCGCAGGTGTTTCCTAACTTCCCTTCTAATTTTTTATTAAGACAAGTGTTTATTAAACTTTCTTTTACATTATAGTCAACAAGTTTCATTTTGTTCTTTGACCTTGCTTAATAGATCTCCTAGGGCTTCAGCTCAAATTTTGACTTTAGGATGGCATCAAGCATCAAGGAATGCCATAAAGTCAACAAGTTATTATTGCTCAGGAGAAGCTTTACAAAGAGGAGTCATTTTTCTTTTCCATTACTTTCATGATCTATCCTTGTTCCTTTCCATTAAACTTTCTTTCTTTGAACGTTTTTTATTTATTTTGCGTGGATATTTCTAAACTAATGTTTGCAAGAATGTTGTGCCATATTTCTGTAATTTTATTCTTACAATTTAATCCTTATAAAAGAGTATGACATTTGTCAAGCTAGGGAGTGGTTGATGTATTGCATAACCATTCCTTGCTCACTATTGAACTCTTAATTTGTCAAGTTGTCTTGCCAGGAATAATGAGTTTTGATTGAATCTTCTACTCTTGATCCTAATGAATTTGCAGGGAAATGAGTATCTATATTATATAGTTTAATTTTTTTAGTTGAGCTACAATGTGAGTTTATTTATGCATCCAGTGATTGACCTTTTTGGCATTATTTTCAGTGTTAATGAAAAAATTGTGTTTAGTATAAGATCCTGATTGTTTTGCATATGTGAAGTTTCAAAATGTTTCAATTCTTTGAACTTTTCCTTAACTTTGTTTTTTATCATACAAATCCGATACTTGTATAGAGCTTGCGTCTGAGTTGTAAACATATATTTTTTAGGATCTCATCAAGCATCCTAAGGGATGGTCTAAAAATTGGACAAGGAATTCTCAACTCAGTGCAGTCTACTAATGGAATGATTACTCTTTACAGGTTGTTCCTGTTTCAGGAGTAAGCTTTTTCCAATGTTTTCTATTTCTCATCTACTCTTGTTTTTTTACCCAGCAAGACAATGGTTCTTCCGGTATGAGGTATAAGCATTTACCAATGTTAGCTACTTGTCATTTACAACTATTTTCTCTTAACTGACCATAGTCTAATAAGCCAGTGATTCTTTTTTAATGGTTTTTTTTTTCCATTCAGGGATAAACTTTTATCAAAGTTGGCTATTGCTCATATGCTTGTGTGCCTTAACTCAACACAATCTACTAACTTTTACCATTGTTGACTATTTTTCATCAGCTCATGTTTCTAAAACCAGTCTCCTAGGTTCTTTTAACAGAGTGGTTTTTGTCTTTTGATTTAACACATTATAGGATGGTTGTAACAACCCCAAATTTTTTTACTCCTAATTGTTATTTGTTAATCTTTACCCCTATAAAAGGGTAAATGAAGCATGAATTTCCCCTATATCGGGAGATCCCAAGTTATCAATAACACAACCTGCACACAATTTGGATCACAGCTCACCCATAATCACATTCATGTTTAATACAATTAATTGCATAATTCATTTCAGAATATGCTCAGGACCATATTCATTCTCAAACTTCATCTTACATCACACGCATAAGATAAAAATTAAAAAGCCAGTTCGTACATGAAGATTTCACATATATACATATGCATAGAACATAACATAGTTTAATATTCTAAGATAATCTAGTACTTTCTAATATCCGGAGCATAGGTGGATACATTTAATATTCCAGAAACAAAATTTACAAAAATACTATTCTATACAATTTACATGTTCTTCTACATATCAAAATTTCACCATAACTCCCTAAGTTCCTAACTTATACAAAAAGGAATTAAGATTTAAAATCTATTCCTGACGAGAATGGGAAGAACCTGCAAAATATAGATTTTCCACATAAGTAAAACAATTTAGTAAATACTAGCAATTTACAGAAAAATTTATACCACATATCCATCAATCTACTTAGATCATATGAGATTTTAAATACAACCATATACACTATTTTTTTTTAGATTATATAAAAGAAAATTTATTTCTTTTAACTGCTTCGCTTTCATCTCAGAAAGCTTATCAAGTCTATTAATTTTGCCGATATCATCTTCACCCGCCGATATCATTAACTATTCTGAAATCGAATAGCTAATCAAGTTTATAAATCATGCCGATATCGACGTCCCCCGCCGATATCATTAACTATTCTGAAACCGAATAGCTAATTAAGTTTATAAATCATGCCCATATCGACGTCACCCGTCGATATCATTGACTATCCTGAAACCGAATAGTTAATCAAGTTTATAAATTATGCCGATATCGACGTCACTTGCCGATATCATTAACTATTCCAAAATTGAATAGTTAATCAGGTTTATAAATCATGCCAATATCGACGTCACTTGCCGATATCATTAACTATTCCAAAATTGAATAGTTAATCAAGTTTATACATTATGCCGATATCGACGTCACCCGCCGATATCGACCAGCTTGTTTCTTTCTACACACACATATATATCTATTTTTCCATCCCCTAACCTTTCCTTTACCCGTTTTCTTTTCCTCATCAATAAGCACCAAATTATAACTTATAGTTCAATAACTAGTAAAGAAAATAATTATTAGATAAAGCAAATATAGGTACCAAGTACCTACCTGCTGTGAATGTTCGACTTGCGTTACCCTGTTGTTGTTGTTGTTGCCCTTCACCCGCGGTTCTTCCTGAAACCACAAATACCCACCATTTTTTTTTTATATTAATCCACATATCCCACACAACAACAATAAAAATGGTAATAATATTCATTTCCCTTTTACCAATTCTTTTCTTTCTTACTTATATTCCTCATTATCATCCTTTAATTTTTCAGCTCATTTATAGTCCAAATGGACATCATGAATTCAATTTCTTATCACCATTTATTCTCTTCTTTTATTTTCTGAAGATCAAGACACATTTTATGAAGGGAAAGGGACAATTTCTACCCTTAACATGATTAAATTTTTGATATTTTCTCAACTTGGCCGAAATTGTCAACACATGTGACAGCTTGACCTCTCCTCAGAGTTTTACCCATATATGGAGTTCCAGAACTCTAAATTAGACGAGGTTGGACTCGTTGGAAAGATAACACTCCCAGCTACAACTTCTATGAAGGGACCCTCCCTTAATTATGTACTTTTCAGGTCCAAAAGTCCCTCACAAAAAGGGAAACGAAACTGCCCAGTTTTGAAAAAAAAAGGAAAGTGTCTCCAATTCATCTTCAATCCTTGATTTCTCATCAATAACAGCCATGTCTTCCCTTTATTCATGAAATCCTACTCATTTATGCATTTTCCTAACATTTTGTGTTAAAAACCCTAATTCCCAATTCAAGAACAATCATGAACTTCTACTCAAATTGAAGTTAATTTCATAGAAATTGGAATTAGAACTCCTTACTTGGATGAAATCTAACAATTTTGGAAGAATCCTAGCCTTCTTCTCCTTGAAAATACCCAGCCACTCTTCTTCCTTTCTTCCCCAATTTCTTCACTTTCTTCTTGTTACTTCTGCACCCAATTGTGCTCTTCCACTTTAGAAATCCAAGGCTTGTATGGGTTTACAATTTTTTGGGTGTTTACTCTTGGTTTTTATGAGATGAATTTCGAAATTCTCCCTCCCCTCTTTCTTTTCCTTCCCGCTGGACATGGCTGAGAAGAGATGGGTATTTATAGTCCCATCTCTTCTTAATTCTATTTTGACCCCGTTTTTTTTTTTTTTTTTTTTTTTTTTTTTTTTTTTTGCTTTTTCTTTTCCTAAATTTTGTATAATAACAACATATTAATTTTTTTTAAATCTCCTACCTCTATGTATACTTTATTCTCGGGTTTCACATTCTCCCTTCCTAATAAAAATTTCGTCCCCGAAATTTAAACTACATACCTGACTCAAGGAATAGATGGGGGTATTTTTCCTTAATCTCTGACTCTCTCTCCCACGTTTCTTCCTCAATTTGTGAGTTTCTCCACAATACTCTGACAAGTGATACTTTCTTATTTCTCAATGTTTTTTCACTACGATCCATGATCTTGACTGGCCTAATCTCGAGTGTCAAGTCCTCTCTTACTTCAATAGGAACTGGAGGATCCACTTCTGCCTTCTGTAATAGTGATACATGGAATACATTGTGAATCTTCTCTAGGTGTGCTGGTAGCTTCAAGCGATAAGCCACCGGCCCTACCCTAGCTATCACCTCAAATGGGCCAATATACCTCGGAGCAAGTTTTCCTTTCATTCCAAACCGAATGATGCCCTTCCATGGTGCCACCTTTAAGAAGACTCTATCCCCTATTTGGAATTCTAAGGGTCTCCTCCGCTTGTCTGCATAACTCTTCTGTCTATCTTGGGCTTCCTTTATTCTTTGCCTGATTACCCTTACTTTATCAGTTGTTATTTGTACCAGTTCAGGACCCAGAAGTTTCCTTTCTCCAACTTCATCCCAACATATCGGAGTGCGATATTTTCTCCCATAAAGGGCTTCATATGGAGCCATCCCGATAGAAGCTTGGTAACTATTATTATACGTGAACTCTACCAACGGTAGCAAGTCTTCCCAGTTTCCCCCAAACTCTAACACACATGACCTTAAAAGGTCTTCAAGTGTTTGGATGGTTCTTTCAGATTGGCCATCTGTCTGGGGGTGGAATGCCGTGCTCAGATTCACCTCGGTTCCCAAAGCTCGTTGTAAGCACGACCATAACCTTGAAGTAAATCTCGGGTCTCGATCTGATACCATTGATATGGGAACTCCATGCAGTCTAATCACTTCGTTCACGTATAATTTGGCCAACTTGTCTATGGGGTCTGTCATTTTGATGGGTAAGAACAAAACCGACTTTGTCAGTCGATCTACCACTACCCATATAGCATCATTGCCCTTTTTCCCCTTTGGCAATCCGGTTACAAAATCCATGGCTATATTTTCCCATTTCCATTCTGGAATTGGTAGTGGCTGTAATTCTCCTGCCGGTCTTTGATGTTCTATCTTCACCTGCTGACATATCCCACATCTTGACACATATTCGGCTATCTCCTTCTTCATATTCGGCCACCAGTAATATTCCCTGAGATCTCTATACATCTTGGTGCTCCCAGGATGGGTTGTAAACCGAGATTCATGAGCTTCTCTCAATATCTCACCCTTTAAGGTCTTATTCTCAGGCACATAAACCCGTTTTCCCATCACAACCAACCCTCCCGGCAACATTTGAAGGGACAACTCCTTGCCTTGCTTTATTTTTTCCTTAATTTTCTCTAAACCTTCATCTACTAACTGAGCGTCTAGAACTTTATCTCGTAACACTGATCTGATCTTCATATGAGCTAGTATTGACCCTTCAGGACCCACATTTAATTGAATTCCCATCCTTTTCAATTCCATCATATTTGCTTGTTCTGAAATTTCTGTATCACCCATCACTGCTTTCCCTTTTCGACTTAATGCATCCGCCACTAAATTGGCTTTGCCCGGATGGTAATCAATTGTGCAATCATAGTCCTTTATCAATTCCACCCACCTCCTCTGCCGCATATTTAATTCTTTTTGCGACATTAAATACTTCAAACTTTTATGGTCGGTGAAAATCTGTACTTGTGTTCCATACAAGTAATGTCTCCATACTCGCAAGGCAAATACTACTGCTGCGAGTTCCAAATCATGGACCGGATAATTCACTTCATGCGGCTTTAACTGTCTGGAAGCATATGCGATCACTTTTCCATGCTGCATTAATACGCATCCCAAACCCCTGCTTGAGGCATCACTATAAACAATAAACCCTTCTGTTCCAGAAGGAAGGGCCAAGACGGGGGCTGATGTAAGCCTTCTTTTCAACTCCTAAAAACTCTCCTCACATTCCTTTGACCAATTAAACCTCACTTCTTTACGAGTCAACTTGGTCAGAGGCGATGCTATTGTGGAAAATCCTTCAATAAACCTCCTATAATACCCTGCAAGGCCCAAGAAACTTCGAATTTCAGTCACATTTGTGGGCTTCTCCCACTTTAGAACTGCCTAGACTTTTCCTGGATCCACATATATTCCCCCAACTGAGATAACATGTCCCAAAAATATCACCTCTTTAAGCCAGAACTCACATTTATCCAATTTCGCATACAATTTATTTTCTCTCAATATTTCTAACACCTTCCTCAAGTGCTTCTCGTGCTCCTAATAGGAGCTCGAATATACCAATATATCATCAATAAACACGACCACACATTTATCCAAATATAATCGAAACACTCGATTCATTAGATCCATAAATACTGCAGGGGCATTAGTTAACCCAAATGGCATTACTAAGAATTCATAACGGCCATAGCGAGTTCTAAAGGCAGTCTTCTGTATGTCCTGTTCTCTGATTCTTAATTGGTGATACCCCGATCTTAAATCTATCTTTGAGAAAACTCTTGCACCCTTCAACTGATCAAACAGGTCATCTATCCGTGGTAACGGATACTTGTTCTTTACCGTCACTTTGTTCAGTTGACGATAATCGATACATAACCTGAATGTACCATCCTTCTTCTTTACAAATAACACCAGGGCTCCCCAAGGTGAATTGCTCGGCCGTATGAATCCTTTGTCCAACAACTCCTGAAGTTGGATCTTCAATTCGGCTAGTTCTATAGGGGCCATCCTATAAGGAGACTGTGCTATAGGGTTGACTCCTGGAAGAGTCTCAATGGAAACCTCAATTTCTCTAATTGGAGGCAGTCCCTGTAATTCTGTTGGAAACACGTCTGGGAACTCTTTTACAACATGAATATTTGTTAATTCAATGCTCCCCTTCTTCAATTCTCTTACATGAGACAACCAGGCAGGACATCCCTTTCTAATCAATTTTCCAGCCGTCATGACCGAGATTATAGAGTTTGGAATCACCTTCCTCTCTCCCCTGAATACTACCCATTTTCCACTCACATCTTGGAGGTTTACAGTCTTTGTGAAACAATCCACTTGTGCTCTATGTCTACTCAACCAATCCATTCCCAGTATTAAGTCAAAATCATCTAATGCTAAAGGCATGAGGTCCGCCGTTAGCTCTACCCCCTCAATATTTAGTATCACTCCCTTGTATACCTCATCAATGTTTATATTTTTCCCCAAAGGTGTACTAACTACCATTCCCACATCCAATCTACTTGGTAACACATTTAAATTTTTAATAATTTGGTGGGCCACAAAAGAATGACTAGCCCCAGGATCAATTAAAGCATAAACTTGTATTAAACTCAATTGTAGTGTACCTGCTACAACATCTAGCATTGCCCCCACATCTTCCTGGGTCATGTGGTATATTCTGCCACGAGTCCTTTCCTCCAGCAATCTGGGTCGGCCTTTATTGGCACTTGTCCCTGAGTGAGTGGGTCGTATAGGTCGATCAACCGTTACTGACTGTTGTTGGCTTTGAGTAGCCATCCCCTGTCCCTGTACTCCTTCAGTAACTCTATGTGGACATTCCTTCTTTCTATGACCCATCTCCCCACAATGGAAACAACCTCTTCCCAAGTACTGGCAGTCCCTCCATCGATGCCCTTCCCCTCTACAAATATAACATCTCCCTGGTGCAGCTGAACAATCCCCGAGGTGTTTTTTATTACACCTCATGCATATCGGGTAGACAGGTCCTCTCTGCTCCATGGACCCCCCTGTAACACTTGTCCCTTGGCGGGTCTGACCTCCCACAGATCCCCCAGGATTAAATCGTCTAACTCCTCCTGAACTCCCACCATGAACAAAACTCCCCCCTTTTTTCGGTAATGGGCTGAATGATGACCCACTCCTTCCTTTTTTCGGAGGAGGGTCCCTCCCTATAGGGGGTGTGAAATCCCTTCTCTTGAATCCCGTGGTCTAACTCTGCTCACTTGTTGACTTGGGTGTGTCGTTCATTACCCTTTCTATTCCTTGAGCAGCTCGCACTAACTCTCGCACTGACTGAAACGACATAACCACCAAAATTAATTTTAGCTCCTGCCTGAGTCCATCCCGAAACCGTTCCACTCGATGATGCTCAGTGGGGAGATGAGTGTTTGCAAAGACAGATAAATCCTGGAACCTCCTTTCATAATCCAGGACGGTCATATTCCCCTGTTTCAAATTTAGAAACTCCTGCTCTTTCTCTTTTCGGTGCTGCCAGGAGTAATATCGTTCCTCAAATTCTTCTCGAAAGTTTATCCACTTCAATTCTTCACCTGCCCTTGTTTCTCTGATGGTCTCCCACCAAGAGTGGGCACTCTCTGTTAACAGCTGGGTCACACAGTCTACCCGGGTTTCCTCCGGCACGTGCAACTGATCTATAACCCTTTCCACCTTCCTCAGCCAATGCCCTGCTACTTCGGCGTCTTCTTCCCCTGAATAGGTCATGCAACCCATTTCACGCATGTCTTTCACCCATTGAACCAGGGTGACTACCTTTTCTACCTGAGGAGTGGCATGGGATGTTCCTGCGGCCATCCCTGCTACTACTGCTTTGACCAATTGCTCGAGAAACACAGGGTCTGAATAGGAATTCGGGACGGCCGTCGATGTCACTGGCGGTGGCCTATCTTCCAATCCTTGACCACTCGGTGTTTTAGCCGGCGACACTTCTGCCCGAGAAGTAAAAGGTTCATTATGATGCCCCCTTGAATCTCCCTCCTCTGAATGGGCCGATGCCATAGATTGACGGGAGACAGTATCCATTAATGGATCCCTTTCGGTTTCATTCCCAGAAAATGAGTCATACTCTCTTTCTTGCACAGGGGACGGGACAACCCTTGCGATTTGCCGTGAACGAACAATCCTGAAATATTTTTTCACAATCACATTAGTATTTCAATCCCTGAAACTGTAACCAAATGCTCTGATACCAACTGTAACAACCCCAATTTTTTTTTCTCCTAACTGTTTATTTGTTAATCTTCACCCCTATAAAAGGGTAAATGAAGCATGAATTTTTTTTTCTCTCGCCAAAATTTCGTTTTTTTTCTCTCGCCGAAATTTCTAACGAAATTTCGGCAGAGTCTCCCCTATATCGGGAGATCCCAAGTTATCAATAACACAACCTGCAAACAATTTGGATCACAGTTCACCCATAATCACATTCATGTTAAATACAATTAATTGCATAATTCATTTCAGAATAGGCTCAGGACCATATTCATTCTCAAACTTCATCTTACATCACACGCATAAGATAAAAATTAAAAAGCCAGTTCGTACATGAAGATTTCACATATATACATATACATAGAACATAACATAGTTTAATATTCTAAGATAATCTAGTACTTTCTAATATCCGGAGCATAGGTGGATACATTTAATATTCCAGAAACAAAATTTACAAAAATACTATTCTATACAATTTACATGTTCTTCTACATATCAAAATTTCACCATAACTCCCTAAGTTCCTAACTTATACAAAAAGGAATTAAGGTTTAAAATCTATTCCTGACGAGAATGGGAAGAACCTGCAAAATATAGATTTTCCACATAAGTAAAACAATTTAGTAAATACTAGCAATTTACAGAAAAATTTATACAACATATCCATCAATCTACTTAGATCATATGAGATTTTAAATACAACCATATACACCATTTTTTTTTAGATTATATAAAAGAAAATTTATTTCTTTTAACTGCTTCGCTTTCATCTCAGAAAGCTTATCAAGTCTATTAATTTTGCAGATATCAACTTCACCCGCCGATATCATTAACTATTCTGAAACGAATAGCTAATCAAGTTTATAAATCATGCCGATATCGACGTCACCCGCCGATATCATTAACTATTCTGAAACCGAATAGCTAATCAAGTTTATAAATCATGCCGATATCGACGTCACCCGTCGATATCATTAACTATTCTGAAACCGAATAGGTAATGAAGTTTATAAATTATGCCGATATCGACGTCAGTTGCCGATATCATTAACTATTCCAAAATTGAATAGTTAATCAGGTTTATAAATCATGCCAATATCGACGTCACTTGCCGATATCATTAACTATTCCAAAATTGAATAGTTAATCAAGTTTATACATTATGCCGATATCGACGTCACCCGCCGATATCGACCAGCTTGTTTCTTTCTACACACACATATTATCTATTTTTCCATCCCCTAACCTTTCCTTTACCCGTTTTCTTTTCCTCATCAATAAGCACCAAATTATAACTTATAGTTCAATAACTAGTAAAGAAAATAATTATTAGATAAAGCAAATATAGGTGCCAAGTACCTACCTGCTGTGAATGTTCGACTTGCGTTACCCTGTTGTTGTTGTTGTTGCCCTTCACCCGCGGTTCTTCCTGAAACCACAAATACCCACCATTTTTTTTTTATATTAATCCACATATCCCACACAACAATAATAAAAATGGTAATAATATTCATTTCCCTTTTACCAATTCTTTTCTTTCTTACTTATATTCCTCATTATCATCCTTTAATTTTTCAGCTCATTTATAGTCCAAATGGACATCATGAATTCAATTTCTTATCACCATTTATTCTCTTCTTTTATTTTCTGAAGATCAAGACACATTTTATGAAGGGAAAGGGACATCATGAATTCAATTTCTTATGCATTTTCCTAACATTTTGTGTTAAAAACCCTAATTCCCAATTCAAGAACAATCATGAACTTCTGTGCATTTTCCTAACATTTTGTGCTCAGTCCAAGATACCAATGTATCTTTGGAGAAGAATGAATGTGAACAAAAACATTTATCACGTGATGTTTTGGAAGGCTTAGTCTTAAGTGGTTTGATATAATTTCTATTTCTATACTACATTTGATAGTTTGTTTTGTTTGTATGTAGTGACGAGGCCTCTATTATAGTTTTTGAATGGAAAAATAGTTTGTGCTTTTCAAGTTCTTAAGGAATTAATTAACTTGGCATTGCTTGGGCTACACCCTTTTATTTTCACTACGTGCAGATTTTTGGTAACTGATCACTTGACTACAGTAACAAGCAAAGCATCTTTGAACTTGATTTTTCTTTTGGATCCATGATTTTTCATCAATCTGTTGGTTTGCATGTTTTTCCTAGATTAATTGGTTTTCAGTTAACATGTAAGACTAGGAGTACCTTGGGGGTGTTTAATGCATATACTTTTCAATTTCAATGCTTGTTATATTTTTTTTTTATTTTGTGTGGAAAATAGGTAACACTGGGGTGGTTATCAGGTCATATACTTTGAATGATAAGATATGTGTAAAGGATGCTTCTTGTGTTGGAGATATGTTCTTTTAATTTCCTTTTGTATATTTTAATATAATTTATACTGGTTTATTAGCTAGCATTTTAGTTCAATTGTGCATACTTTCAGGAGTCTATCAACTGCTTTAAGGAAGACTGTTGTAGTTCTTTGAGGCTTTGGAAGTGATTTATTATTATTTTTAGCCTGCTTCATAATTGAGCTCATCAATACAGCTGTTGGGTTTGCTCTTTTTATCTCCATGTGCTTGTCAATGTGGACAGCTGGCTATCTTCCTATTGTGCAGATTTCCTATTGTGAAGATTGTTTCCTATTTCTACATTTCCTATTTTGTATAGATAAGCATCATTATGTGTCAGATTTTGGTTTACATGTATAGGACTAGAATCATGGAAACTAATTTACTTTCCATAGATAGCTGTCTTGTACATTCTATATAAACATTCAGAAATTAAAGGCTAAGGACAGACAATTTCAGACAATATTGTGTTCTATTTTGACAGTGCTATTCAAATAGGTCTTACACCACTGGTTATTTTGTTTTAATTTGTCTAGATGATTATGTTTTCAACAAGATTACATGAAGTGTTTCCAAGTTGGCCTTTTGATTTTCCATCACGTCAGGTGTTTCTTTACTTCTCTATTTCATTCTAGTCAGCATTAATAATTTTCTAAATTATAACTACAGTTTGAATTCACCTTGAATGTTTTTCTAGGAAACCTCCAATTTACCAGGGAAAATTTCCTGACTGTAATCTCTTAAGAATGTTTGATTAATTACCAACTCTATTCTATTATCTACATGTCTCTTTGTCTTTCTTGAGAATTTATATATTTAGTCAAGATATCGATTTTGTGTCGTTTTAGGATCTTTAATCTGAGCAGATGTCTCCACTGAATCATGCTTTGGAATCCTCTATCTTTGTATTTGTTTGCCACAAAACTTCTAATTCAAGGTCACAGACTTTTTACAATATGATCTATGCATAAGATACTTTTGAAACTTTCCTTGCATGCTTTTCAAAAAAAGTTTCTTCCTTGTTGCTTATTGTTTTTTTTTACATTGGGTTCATTTAGTCTAGTGAAGACATAAAGTCTGAATTTTTCTGTTCCTCCTGTCTTCACAAACATAAGAGATGGTTCTGTGTAAAATGAGGAGTCATTATGGTGAATTTTCAAGTTGTTATTCATCTAAGATAAACAGTTGTACTCTTGAGCTTTTTGTTTAAGCTTTTTAGCTTCTGAGTGTAAAATTTAAGCTTGAAAAAAGTCGACAAACTATGACAGTGAATTTTTTATGTACAAGATGCTCGTCAATTCTTTTCCATGTTACAACAAGGAAATCCTTGAATTCCTTTGAAATTATCAAAATCCCTACCCTCACGTTAACACTGATTGGTATGATGACTAACGTGTTACAAAACAGTCTGCTAAGTAGAGTGGCAGGAAAATCTTTGTGGTTGCCTCTAGACACTATATCTGTATTTCTAAATTTTTCTTTCACTTAATATCTTGCATATACCTTTTTATGTTTTCTAGGCTCTTATGTTTTGTTGAAATAGATAGACATGGATGAATCATCTAGCTGCTAGGGATACTCACTACTTGATTGGCTGGAACCGACTTTTACATCATGCACTCTGATGCTTCATTTTTTTATTTCTAAGGACCAAAAGATGCTGGTTGAATTTCATATACTCTTCATGTAATGATAAATATTAATAATTGATCTTAGTTTCAACCACCTTTTACAATTTAAACTAAAATTCTCTCTCTTGACGGTTAGTTCCCTAAATAGAAGTTACAGGAAAGAAAGCAGCAAATCATGATGAGATGAGATGATCCTGCAATTCAAAACAACAAGTATATATGATCTTGTCCTCACTGCTACTGTGTTTTTGCATTGATTGGCTTAGCATTAAGGGCTTTGTTGTTCAAGCATGCCTAACATGGAAGGGTGGAACAACAATATGACGTGAATGGCCAGTTAAATTGTAAGTTTGTGCTTAACTTGTTGACATAATTATATTTCCAAACGGTAAGTGGTGAAGTTCTTCGACCTTTTCTCTATTAGAGATTATCAAGAAGCATGATTCTTTCTCGGTCTTGTTTATTCTTTGATCATTAATATACTTACATTTTACCAAAAAAAGAAAAGAAAAGGAAAGAGCTCTCAGGAAGAAAGAGCTCTCAGTAGTGTGTGGCCGGCTAGAGAGAGAAAGTAGAGAGAGATGCTCTCCTCCTTTGATGGTGCCAACCTACCTAAGCTTCTTCTAAGTGTTCTTGTGATCTTATTTGAGCGTTCCTTGTTCGGATTCATGGCTAAAAACAAGAGGAAAAAAGCTGCAACGAAGTTGAAGAATTTTGAGGAGCTACGGCAAGAGCTTGTTCTTGCACTCAAAGCCAAGCTTCCAGCCACCTCAACCTCTCCTCCCCCCCCTCCTAAGCAAAGGAATCCAGCCTATGACAGTAGTCGTTCATGTGCTTCAAAGTCCAGCCATTCCAATGGCAGCCTAGGCCCCAACTACGAAGAGTTTGAAGATAGTAAGGAAGAAGAAGATGGTTTCGATCCAGTCTTGTGCAAGGAAGATGAAGCTTATGCTTCCAAGTTTTTCTTCTCTTCTCCCATGTCTGATATGTATGCGAATGATTGTCTTGTGTTGCATGAAAGTCACGTGCAACCCATTGTGCAAGAGGAGGCAGCCATGGTAGCTGCATTTCTGGGCAGTGACAACCCTTTGCATCTCTCGGTTGGAACAGCCACCATGGTTGTTTCTCGTCAGCACGATTCTTCCCCTCCTCGTGCCAAGGAAAATGAAATGCCTCCTTTCAGTGATGTGGCTGGGGTAGTGGTTTCAGCAAATGGAAAGGAGAAAGTGTGTGCTGTGTCTCTTCAGCTGCAATCGGCAGCAGACCATGGTGCAAGTGTGCTTGGCAGATTTGGTTCTTCCTCTTGCATTGCTAAGGGAATGGATGGTAATGTTCTTTCTACCTCTTCTTCCTTTGCTAGGGAAAATGACACTCTTTGACTGGGGGAAACGGCTGTGATTGGGGCTGGGTTTGCGACAGTGGGAGCTGCCCCCGCTCTGCTGTCAACGGCAGCAGGTCTTGGCAGCAATGGCTCCTTCTCCTCTCCTTCCTTAGCTAAGGGAATTGGTGGCAATGTTCTTAGTTCTTGTCCCTCCATTGCTAAGGTAAATGAAGCTCCTATGTTAGGGAAAGTCGCGGGGAGCAAGGCTGCGATAAATGATTTCGTGAAAGTGGGGGCTGTTTCTTCACCCCTGCAGCCCACGGCAACAGCTCTTGAGGGAAGTTTGGGAACATGGCTGCGACGAATGGTGCGAGGGATGGTCAAGCATCAAATGGCAAATGGAAGGACTTGTTCTCTTCCAACCGAAGGGTCGATAGCAGAACCAAATTGGTACACTTTTATGAACTTAATAATGCCTCATCTTGTTCCTTACTTGAGAATGATCTTGGTAATCTTAAGGATGAATGGAAGTATTGCATTGTGGGGTATGTTGCGGGTAAATTTTCGGGATTCAAAGCTCTTAATCATCTTATCGTTAACTCTTGGAAATGTAAAGCATCGCTAACCATTCATGAATCGGGTTGGTTAGTTTATCGATTTATGCATGAGGAAGATAAGCTTGCTGTGCTTAGTGGTGGTCCTTACCTAGTTTGTGGTCGGCCGTTGATATTGAAATCTATGCTTGAGTTTTTCAATTTTTCAACTGCGGATATGTCCACCGTTCCGGTTTGGATTAAGCTTCCTAATCTTCCATTACAATGTTGGTCGCCGGTATGTTTGTATATGATTGGGAGTGTTCTTGGTAATCCGGTTCAGTGTGATATGTTAACGTCCTCTATGTCCCGGCTATCATTTGCTAGAATTCTTGTGGAGATTGATTTCCTTGCGGATCTTAAACATTCTGCGTGCATTTTGCTGCCTAATGGTGCAACTTTGAATCAAAAAATTGTTTATGAAACTTTGCCGTGATTTTGTAAGCATTGTAGAGTTATCGGCCATAACAACACTTCCCTTTGTCCGCACTTGTTGGATAAGAAAGTGCCTTCACCTCCCGTGAAAGAAAAGGTAGGTTCTTGGCTGGCTTGGGGAAGTGGGAAGATGGCGGCTGTAGGTGGGTCTCTCTTGGCTTGCATGTCTCGGTTTGTGGAGTGAGTTTAAGAGAATTTATTGCAACTCTTTTTTTTGGTTCTTTGCTGCCTTGGGGAAGTGGGATGTTTGGTGGCTGAAGGTGGCTCTCCCTAAGCCAGCTTATGGCCTGTATGTCCGGGTTTGGGGGGGGGGGTTGCTTGCTTGCAGCTCTTTTTCTCGGTTTTTGGCCCTAGTTTTGTTAGGCTGGAATGGGTTGTTGGGCTGTATTTTGAGCCCTCTATTTTCGGGCTTCTGCCGCGGGTTCTTGTCAGGCTGTGGCTTGGGCCCCTTTGGAGTTTTTCGTAGGTCTTTCTAGTTTCGCGAAAAGGGAAGCATGTTCCCTCTTTCACTGTTTTCTTTTTTGCCGAGATTTTCTTGGTCTTGTATTTTCTTTTCTTGCTAGTTTTTCTAGCTTTGTTTCTCCTTTGGTCGTTAATATACTTACATTTGATAAAAAAAAAAGAGCTCTCGGATCAAGAAAGAGCTCTCAGTAGGGTGGCCGGCTAGAGAGAGAAAGTAGAGAGAGATGCTATCCTTCCTTTGAGAAGATTTCTCCTCCTTTGATGGTGCCAACCTACCTAAGCTTCTTCTAGGTGTTCTTGTGATCTTCTTTGAGTGTTCCTAGTTCGCATTCATGGCTAAAAACAAGAGGAAAAAAGCTGCAATGAAGTTGAAGAATGTTGAGGAGCTGCGGCAAGAGCTTGTTCTTGCACTCAAAGCCAAGCTTCCAGCCACTTCAACCTCTCTTCCCGCCTCTCCTAAGCAAAGGATTTCAGCCTATGACAGTAGTGGCTCATGTACTTCGAAGTCCAGCCATTCCAATGGCAGCTTAGGCCCCAACTACAAAGAGTTTGAAGATAGTGAGGAGGAAGAAGATGAGTTCAGTCTAGCCTTGTGCAAGGAAGATGAAGCTTATGCTTCCAAGTTTTTCTTCTCTTCTCCCATGTCTGATAAGTTTGCGAATGATTGTTTTGTGTTGCATGAAAGCCACGCACAACCCATTGTGCAAGAGGAGGCAGCAATGGCAGCTGCGTTTCTGGTCAGTGGCAGCCTCTCAATGCTCTCGGCTGGAACAACCACCATGGATGTTTCTTTTCTGCGTGATTCTACCTCACTTCTTGCTAAGGAAAATGTTGTTTCTTCTTCCAATGATGGGGCTGCAGTAGTGATTTCAGCAAAGGGAAAGGAGAAAGAGGGTGTTGTTTCTCTTTAGCTGCAATCGGCAGCAGATGTTGATGGGAGTGTGCTGGGCAGATTTCGTTCTTCTTCTTCCTTTACCAAGGGAATGGATGCTGGGGTTCGTTCTTCTTTTTCGCTCCTTTGCTTGGGAATTTGGCTGCGAGAACTGACTTCGTGAAAGTGGGAGATGCCCCCCTTCTGCTGCCAACGGCAGAGCAGGACATGACAGTAATGGTTCCACCTCTTCTCTTTCCCTAGATAAGAGAATTGGTGACAATGTTCTTCCTTCTTCTCCCTCCATTGCTGCGGTCAATGAAGCTTCTATGTTAGGGAAAGTCGCTGGGAGCAAGGCTGTGAAAACTGATTTCCAAGAGTTATCGAAAACAGATTTCACGAAAACAGCAGCAGCTCTTGGGGGAGTTTTGGGTAACGCGGCTGCGATGAATGGTTCAAGGGATGGTCAAGCATCAAATGGAAAATGGAAAGACTTGTTCTCTTCCAATCGAAGAGCCGAAAGCGGGACCAAATTGGTACACTTTTCTAAACTTAATAATGCCTCATCTTGTTCCTTGCTTGAGAATGATCTTGGTAATCTTAAGGATGTATGGAAGTATTGCATTGTGGGGTATGTTGCGGGTAAATTTCTGGTATTCAAAGCTCTTAATCATCTTATTGTTAACTCATGGAAATGTAAAGCATCGCTAACCATTCATGAATCGGGTTTGTTAGTTTATCGATTTATGCATGAGGAAGATAAGCTTGCTGTGCTTAGTGGAGGTTCTTACCTAGTGTATGGCCGACCTTTGATATTGAAATCCATGCCTGAATTTTTTGATTTTTCAACCGTGGATATGTCCACCGTCTCGGTTTGGATTAAGCTTCCTAATCTCCCATTGCAATGTTGGTCGCCAGTCTGTTTGTCTAAGATTGGGAGTGTTCTTGGTAAACCTGTTCAGTGTGATGTGTTAACGTCCTCTATGTCCAGCCTTTCATTTGCTAGAATTCTTGTGGAGATTGATTTGCTTGTTGATCTTAAACATTCTGTGTGCATTGCGCTGCCTAATGGTGCAACTTTACCGAGATTTTGTAAGCATTGCAGAGTTATTGGCCATAACACTTCTCTTTGTCCGCACTCATTGGATAAGCAAGTGCCTTCAGATCCTGTGGCAGCCTAGGTAGCATCAGCAACTGAGAAAGTTTTAGTGAAACGGTGGGTTCCAGTTTAGAAGGTGAATCCTGTTCAGGTGTCACCGATAGAGCAGCAATCGAGTGATGAGCCCTCTCGGCCTTTGACAAATGAAGAAGCCTCTCAGCCATTTTATTGTGAGGAGCCCTCTCGGGCTAAGGAAGTGCAGGGTTCTTACCCTCTGAATGAGTTCTTGGATGAGCAGCGGGTTGATCCAATGCAACTGGAAACTGATGTCGGCGAGTGGACGGTTGTTAAAAACAGAAATGGAAAAACTAGAGTGGCTAATGATAATGCAGTTGTTGTGACTAGTTTGAGGGATTCATTCTGTTTGGAGGGAATTGATGTGGACCCGTTATGTGGTGTGACCACGCGAAGTGGAATTCGGCGAATAGGTGTTTCTGCTAGGAGTAAAGGGATGAAGGCCTTAACTCCGACAAATTTATGTTAATCTACTGCTGGAATATCAGGGGGCTAAATAGTCCTCTAAAGCAGCATGATGTGGTCAACCTCATCATGAAGAAAGGTGTTGATGTTTTTGGTTTGTTGGAATCTAAGCTTTCTGCGACCAAAGTTGCTAGTATGCAAAAGTTTCGGCTGGAGAGCATGAAGTTTTTGTCTAATGCTGAGGCTGCTGGTAATATTGCTCGGGTCATTGTGTTTTGGAACCCGTCCTCTGTCTCGGTGGATTTGATTGCTAGTTCGGTGCAGGGTCTTCATGTCTCCATTTGCAGTCTGGTAAATCAGGTCAGTTTCAGAGCAACTTTTGTGTATGGCTTCAATACGGTTGTAGCTAGGCGGGCTCTTTGGAATGATCTTAGAAGTTGGGACTCATGCACTCCCTGGATGATCCTTGGTGACTTTAATGTTGTTATGTCTCAGGTGGATAAGCACAATGGAGACCTGTGACTTGTTATTAAACCTCAGAATTTTTTCATTGTTGTACTGACTTGGGCCTCGCTGACGTAAACTATTCAGGCAACCATTTCACTTGGTCTAATGGCAGGATCTGGACAAAGATTTATAGAGTTCTGGTGAATCATGCTTGGTCCTCTATTCAGTCTGCTATTCAGGTCCATTATGATACGCCGGGTCCTTTCTCAGATCACTCTCCGGCAGTTATTCGGATTGGTAGTAGTCATGTCATGGGGCGGCGCAGTTTCAAATTCTACAATATGTGGGGTTTGCATGAGAATTTCATTGAGTTGACAGCCTCTTTGTGGAATTTGGAAGTTTATGGCTCGCCGATGTTTGTTTTATGCTCTAAGCTGAAGAGGTTAAAATTGACGTTGAAGGAGTTGGGAAAGCACCATTTCAGTCAAATCTCAGAGAGGGTTAGTAGTATGGAAGGTGAGCTTCGACATATTCAAGAGTCTTTACAAGATGACAGGGACAACCCTCAGCTTTTGGACATTGAGAAATCTATGCGCAGCAAGCTGGTCCACCTTAAATCAACGAAGAAAATGTTCTTTAGCCAGAAGCTTAAGTGTGATTACTTCAAAGACTATGATAGGGGCACCAGTTTCTTTCATGCTATTATGGGTCACAAGCAGGGTAAAAGGTTCATTGCTTCTATTGTGGGAAGTAATGGAGTCCCCACTAACTCAGAATCAGAGGTTGGGGCTGCATTTGTTAAATATTATCAACACCTCCTGGGTGTTTTGAAGGAAACGGCGTCTTTGGACATAAATGTTATTCGGCAAGGTCCATGTCTTGCTTCCTCTACCCATGTTGGTCTTCTTGCTCCCTTTTCAGGTGATGACATTAAGACGACCTTGTTTAGTATTGGTAATGACAAAGTGCCCGGACCAGATGGCTACTCTGCTTTTCTCTTTAAAAAAGCTTGGGTTATTGTGGGGATCGACTTTGTCTTGGCTGTTCAGGATTTTTTCACCTCCGGGAAGATGCTTTAGCAAATAAACCACTCCATCATTGCTCCGATACCTAAATCAGCTAACGCATCTTATCCTAGTGACTTCCGGCCGATCTCCTATTGTAATGTCATCTATAAAGTGATTTCTAAGCTTCTTTCAGAAAGGTTAGCTCGTGTTTTACCAGATATTATTAGCCCGATGCAGAATGCTTTCTTGGGTGGGCAGAAAATGGCAGATAATATCTTCTTGGTCCAAGAGCTGCTTCAGGATTATGGGCGCAAAAGGACTTCTCCAAAATGTCTTATGAAAATTGATTTCAGGAAAGCTTTGACTCGGTTCAGTGGGGTTTCTTGGAGAGTCTTCTCGGCCTGCTTTGATTTCCTTCTGAGTTTGTTCATCTGATTATGCAATGTGTTTCTTCAGCCTCGTTCTTAGTTGTCGTTAATGGTAACCTCTATGGTTTCTTTAAGGGAAAGAGTAGAATCAGTCAAGGTGACCCCTTATCGCCTTATTTGTTCATTTGCTGCATGGAGTACTTTTCCAGAATGTTAAAGCAGTCTTCTTGTTTGCCGGGGTTTCACTTTCATCCAAAGTGCAGTTCGCTTGGTATCTCTCATCTTGTGTTTGTTGATGATGTCCTCCTATTTTGTCGAGGAGATATTAGTTTTGTTCATATCATGCATCAACAGCTTAGATCTTTTGGTAATGTATCAGGTCTTGACCTTAATCCATCCAAATCTTCAATTTATTTTGGAGGAGTTAAGGAGGCTGCGAAAGTCGACATTCTGCAAATGACCGGTTTTGCTGAAGGATCTTTGCCCTTCACTTATCTGGGAGTGCCGCTTAGTCCTCATCAGCTTATGGAAAGTCAGTTCACACCGCTTTTACAAAAGCTGGAGTTAGCTATCCAGGGTTGGATGGGTAAATTCCTTACCTATGCGGGAAGGTTGGAGTTGCTGCGGACAATGCTGAACGGAATGGTTCAATTTTGGGTTGGAATTTTTCCTATCCCGGGAGTTGTTCTGTCTCATATCATCAGCATTTGCAGGATTTTTCTGTGGTCGGGGTCCATTGGGAAAAGAACTACTCTAGTGGCTTGGAAACAAGTATGTCTCCCAAAGAAAGAAGGGGGGCTAGGGCTTTTGGATCTAAAAGCCAGAAGCAAATCTGTCCTAGCTAGTCACATTTGGAATATCCATCTCAAAGCAGACTCCATATGGATACAATGGGTGCATCACATTTATCTGAGTTCCTCGGTTATCTGGGTTGCGCAGGTGCGAAAAACCTCTTCTCCGTTTCGGAAGGCTATTTTGCTCTTAAAAAATCAGATCATGGATACATGTGGCAATCAGGGAGCTGCCATTAGCTTAGTCAGAAGCTGGGATAGCATAGATAAATTCTCCATGAATGCGTACGATTATTTCAGACTTCGCGGGGAAGAGGTTAATTGGTTGCGTGTTGTTTGGGATTCTTGGTCTGTGCCCTGGTATAATTTTATTCTCTGGCTAGCTGTCTTGGGAAAGCTCCGAACAAAAGATCGTCTTCAGTTCATGACCCTAGATCCTATCTGTCTCCTTTGCTCTAAGGAAAATGAATCGCATCGGCACCTATTTTTTGAATGTAATTGGTCAGCGCAACTTTGGAATCTTATTAAGTCCTGGCTGAGGATTAATTGGCGGATAATGTCTTTAAGTAGCGCGCTACGTGGGCTTAACACGGGGGGCCATAGCATGGAGACCAGGTTAAGGCAGGTTTCGTTAGGCATTACGGTGTATTTAATTTGGGAGGAGCGTAATAATTGTGTATTCCATTCGACCCGATTATCGGTGTGGAACATTTTTTGTAAATTCCAGGTATTGTTCTTTACCATTTTCTATTTTCGAGAAAAGGACCACCACAATCTGAATTTTGGATGAAGGTCTTGATCCGGTTTGGGGTTAGTGCTCGGTTCAATTTGTTTCTTCTGGTGAGTCAAAGCTTCGGTTGGGTTTCTGGCTGGGTGTGACAGCATGGGTTCGATAAGGTTGTCTTCGGTTTGCTAGACTTTGGGGCCGGTTTGTGTGCTGCCCAAAAAGTTTTCTAAGTCAACTGCTTTCCAGCTGCCTGTCTTGGGGGGAGATGCCTTTTCAGCTGGCTTTTCTTCTTTTGGGTCTGTCTCCATCTGATTGGCTGCAAAGGTGGCTGGTGTGATGAAGCTTTTTTGTCTCAGTTTCCTCTTGTTTGATCTGAAGGTGGTTAGCGTGTGGTAGGTGGCAAAGTTCCTTGTGAAGCTTCTTTGTAAAAGCTGCTTTTCGGTGTTGCTGTTGTTTGTGTGCTGCAGGCTTCTCTTTTGGCTTTGAAAACGTGGAAAGTTGGCTTGGCAGAAAGGTGGCTGCCGTTTGAGAGTGCTGTCAGCTTCTTGGGGGCTGACTTTCCATTTTCAGCTGCTTCAGGAGGAGATGCTGTGGCGTGTGGCAGACTTTTCTTTTGATTTTGCAATAGTTAGATGGTTTGATGGCCTAGCAGAAGTCTGATGTTTCTCCACGTGGGATGCCTTTGATTTTAAATTGTGGATTTGCTTCTTTCTGCTTTTCCGTTTCCCTCCAAGATGAGCTAAGGCGTTGCTTTGAATTTTTCTTGGGCGGGAAAAATTGTTGGAATTGTTGTATTCTGCTGCTTCTCCACGTGGACTCCCTTTGCTGATTTTGCTTTGTGGGATTTTTTTTTCGGCTTTGATGTCTGGGCTGAATTTGGGCTTGTCTTCCTGGGTTGTTTTCAGGTTTCTCTTAATGGGCTGTTTCCGCTTGAGTCCATCTTAAGTTCTTGTTTGGGTTGGGCTTTTCGGCGGGGCTTTGTTGTATTTTTGCTTTCCTAAGGCCTTTATTTTGCGATTAGGGAGCATGTTCCCTTTTCGTTTGTTTTGTTTTGTTTGTTGTTTTGCTCTCTCCGAGGTTTCTCGGTCTTGTTCATTCTTTGATCTTTAATATTTCACTAGCCCCGGCAACCAGCTCTACCTCTCCTCTTCTCGATCTGCAAGCTCTCTCTCTCTAGGACCGTTCCTCTCAAGCTCTCTCTCTCCACAGTTGG
Organism: Salix caprea; assembly: GCA_964035475.1. Classification (NCBI taxonomy): domain Eukaryota; kingdom Viridiplantae; phylum Streptophyta; class Magnoliopsida; order Malpighiales; family Salicaceae; genus Salix; species Salix caprea. The sequence goes on along the minus strand of OZ037749.1, from coordinate 8,754,779 downwards.
AGGCCATCTGATCGCTCAATATCACCCTCATCACCACGTTAATCTCCCCCTCGACACCAGCAACTCAGCCACAGTCTCCGGCAAGGCAACAGAGACAGTGACAGTAGCTGTAACAAAGTCCAGCACCTTTGGAAGCTTCCTTCGGCCACCGCAGACCACCGTTGCTGACGCTACCACCACTGGGACAACCACCTCGACCTCCTCTACTCAAACGTACTAACAGGTACACGTTTCCTCACACTTGAAAAAACATTGTTCATTGTCTTCCTCCTTCTTGACGCCTACATGTAGTGGGACGTGATTCACGTCCCACTGTTCATGCAGGCCGGGCCGATGTTAAGGTGGGTCGGGCACAAAGCCCGGTCCAAATAAATAAGAAAGGAGTTGGGCTGACAGCCCACCTAGGGCCTATTGTTCGATGGCTTCAAATTCATCACCGGATGGGCTCCCTGTCTAGTGCTCTTCGGAGGCTTCGTCCTAAGCGGAAACTTGTGCTCTCCAGGATGCGGAGAGCCTCTCTTGCCATTTCGGTCTACCTTATTTGGGAAGAGAGAAATAAAAGGGTTTTTGATAACTCTTTTTCTTCGGTTGAGAAAGTTTTCAGGAGATTCCAGGTGCTGTTTTTCACGGTGTTCCACTTTCATGATAAAGACCATTTCTCTATTGATGTGGGCTGATTGTGTGTCTTTTGTGGGGGAGGTTTGGCTCTTTTCTTCCTGGTTTGACGTCGGCTGAGGATTTCTTTCAGTTTGGATTTCTTTCAGTTTGGCTTGAGGAGTTCCTTTTGATGTTGTTTGTTTGTTGTGGTTTATCCTAGCCTCTCCCTATGTAGTTGGGTTGTGGGCAGGATCTTTGTTCTTTTGGTTTTTAGGGCGAAGGCCCCAACGCCGGCTTCACGTTCTGCATCCGAGAGCACGAGCGATTGCACGTGGTCAAGTTCAGCAAGAGTCTGCTCAACTGGAACACGGGCGCGCTGCCAGGTTCGCCCCGCGCCCCCGGGGAGGCACGAGGCAAAGAGGGACACCTTCACATTCGAATTCCACCAAGGTGGGTACGCAACACAGGAACCCCGCCTCGCCGCAAGCCTTGTAGGGCCTTGGGCTGAAAGTGATGGGGCTGCAGGACGACAGTTCGGTGCACAAGCACGGAGCCTGCTGACACGGACAACCCGATGACCGCTCATGCGCCGCCACGTACACGTAACAAAAATCCCGACGAGCGAACCACGGCCACGAGAGCAAGTTGAAACACCTGAGCGAGATCGTGCCCGCACCGCTGGACGCGAAGGATCCCAGAGGGACAAGAAACTAACCGAAGAGGGACACGACAGGGGCAATCTCTAAGGGGCCGCCTGCCTAAGCTCGGAAGCTGCAGGCCAGGACTCGGCAGCAGGCGCGTCACGCCATGAGGTCAGGGACGCAAGCCCGGCAATTTAATGCCACGCCCACGCCGGCTACAGCCCTCCACGCGATCCCCGACCATGGCACTCCGCGCCTGGCACGTCAGCCAGGCCTCCGCATTGCAAGCAGAAGCGGGGGCACTGCTGCCAGGACAACCCCCATGCTAACAGGCGCGCTGGGGCTGCCAGCACCTTGGCGTGAGCTCGGCAAATGAATGCCAGGCCCACGCCGCGGAGAAGCAGCCCCAGCACGCCCGCCAGCCTGGCGGGCGTCACGGAGGCGGTGACCGAAAACAGGTCATTATATAAGGCAGCAATACACCAGGGGGCCTCAGCTCGGAAATCGCAGGCCAGGACTCGGCAGCAGGCGCGTCACGCCATGAGGTCAGGGATCGCGGGGAGGGCCGACGCAAGGACGCAAGCCCGGCAATTTAATGCCACGCCCACGCCGGCTAAAGCCCTCCACGCGATCCCCGACCATGGCCCTCCGCGCCTGGCACGTCAGCCAGGCCTCCGCATTGCGAGCAGAAGCAGGGGGCACTGCTGCCGGGACGACCCCCATGCTAACGGGCGCGCTGGGGCTGCCAGCACCTTGACGCGAGCTTGGCAAATGAATGCCAGGCACACCCCTCGGAGAGGCAGCCCCAGCACGCCCGCCAGCCTGTGGGCATCACGGAGCAGTGGACGAAAACAGGACAGATGCACACCAGGGGTGCCTCATCTCGGAAACCGCAGGCTAGGACTCAGCAGCGAGCACGTCACGCCATGAGGTCAGGGATCGCGAGGAGGGCCGACACAGGGGCGCGAGCCCGGCAATTTAATGCCACGCCCACGCCGGCTACAGCCCAGCCCGCGATCCACGACGATGGCGCTCCACGTCCGGCACGTCAGCCGGGCCTCCAGCTTGCAAGCTCGAGCAGCTGCCACTGCGGCCGGGATGCCAGCCACGATGTGGGGCGCGCTGGGGCTGCCGCACCTCAGCACAAGCTCGGCAAATGAATGCCACGCCCTCGCCTCGGAGGAGCAGCCCCAGCGGGCCCGACAGCCTGGCAGGCGGTGGCCAAAAACGGGTGTTCGCCGGCCGGAAACGCCCGGCAACTTTTCGGGCGTCCCGGCGACGGTGGCCGGAGTCGGGTCTTCGCCGGCCAGAAATCGGGTCTTCGCCGGCCGGAAATCGGGTCTTCGATACCGGAGCTACATATCGGGCCATCCACTCCCCCCACTTATCTCCCCCTGCACAGCAGCCCCACACCCCTGGCAGGCCCGTGAGCACCTGCCACCTGGCCCGCCCCAAGACCAGGCAGGGGGCAACCCCCTAAAGAGCAATAAGTGTCATTGGAGCTCTAGCAGAGGGAGACACTACTAGGTCCCAGCTGCCCACCCCCCTCTAAAACCTTCAAAAACAATTATTTGAAGCTGAAATTTTGCACAGAGGTTTGGAAATATCCAATCTAACTGTAATATTTGTTTCAGAATTTTTAAAAATCGGGAAGTATTTATTTATATTTTCCAACCATTAAAAATCCAGAAATTCATAAAAAATAGGAACCAACTCGGAATGACCCCAAAATTTGTGGGAAGCCTCACAAAAATATGATGGATTTTACTGGACTGATAACGTGTATAAATCTTTCCATTATCATGGCAAAATGCGGGAAAAACAGCAGCTCGCCTGCTGCGCGGGGGGCATCGGGCTGGCACCAGCCCCGCCTAGCATCTATCACGCGGGGGGCTGGCACGCCTGGCCCGCGCGGGGGGCTGGCACGCCTGCCCGCGCGGGGGGCTGGCACGCCTGGCCCGCGAGCGGGGCTGGCACGCCTTGCCCGCGCTTGGGGCTGGCACGCCTGGCCCGCGCGGGGCACTGGCACGCCTGCCCGCGCGGGGGGCGGGGGGATGGCACGCCAGGCCCGCGCGGGGGGCTGGCACACCTGGCCCGCGCGGGGGGCTGGCACGCCTGGCCCGCGAGGGGGGCTGGCACGCCTTGCCCGCGCTGGGAGCTGGCACGCCTGGCCCGCGCGGGGGGCTGGCACGCCTGGCCCGCGCGCGGGATCTCGCCCCTGTTGCCCTAGGCCTGTCCCGCGCGGGGGGCTGGCATGCCTTTTCCGCGAGGG